>JAYGXS010000003.1:71107589-71119876 GCA_036362985.1 Ligula intestinalis | reverse complement strand
CTGATGAAGGACTCCCACAAGAGTTCGAAAGCTCAGAAAAATAAAACTCCGATTCCAGTGATTGAACCTGCTTCTTCTCAATCTATGATCAAGTTATGGTTCTCAGCCCCCCAGTCCATCAACAATCGTAACGATTTGGCGTTCCCCTACGGTGAACTGAGAAATTTCCTGAGCAAGAGAATCAGTCACGTGGGAAGGACTGGGCGCAACATCAACTCTGACGACAGCAGGCATAATTGTCGCGCAATTATCAAACCCACATCTGAAGCGGACAAGAACGCTGTGGCAATTATGAGCCATCACCGCATCAAAAAGACCGCAGGCGGTGGCTAAAGGAACTGACAATTATAGTACGCATGCGGGTGACCGCTACGAACTATAAATACCGTGTAACCTGTGTATGTATCACCCTTATCTGCGCATGTCTAAGACTGTTCTACTATTACCTATTATTAAGGATTCCCGAGGGACTCCGTAACGTCAGGACAATAAACCTCATTGCCAGTGATCGCTTCGTTTTCTTGTCTGCGGAATCTTTCTTGCAGCACTTGCCATACTTTATATCGCCTGTATAGAATTAGTTAAGACAAGGTTCTAAGACGTTGGCAGTCAGATCAATACATGTCATGAGCCGTAAGGGCAGCGTCCGAATTTTCAGGCCATGGGAAGGATTCACACCATCCACAGAGCATTCTTGGCTAGCTAGATTACCATTCGTGACGATAGATGCTAAGAAGGACAACGCGAATGATTTGGATAAGGACGAAGGGGAATTGAACGGAGATACCACTAACTAAATAGTGGGCAATAAATTAAACTGCTGCTCCGCCCTGTCGCGAGTTTTGTACATCATTACTAAAATTGCAGTTCGTGGGCATGTTTAGTACTCGCGAAAATCTTTTTTTTGCGGTTTGTGGTAAAAGGGTTTCCATCGGTGTGTGCCAGCATATCTTTTTGATTACGGAGGGAAGTTTAAGTTATGATTTTTTTGAAAGGGAATAAGGCATTTCTGGACAACACACTATTTCCGACCTCTTTTACTTAGTTATAAGATCAGATGGAGTTGGTTGTTGGAATTCAGTTAGATATCCAATAAATCCATACTTCACTATTTGCTGAGTAACTTTATAATATATTCATATTTTTACTTGTTAATTAATTTAATCGTTATGATAATAACCATTGTTGATTAGTTACACATTTTTTGAAATGGGTCACTTAGCCGTCGTTAGCGCTTTGCTCGATATTTCACGAAACAATTTCTATGACTCTCCGTTTTTGCAAATCGTGGCTGCTTTCCATGCTTACTATTGTGCTTTAACACTTTGTGTGATAATTACGACGTTCCTTATTTATTGCTGTCCTAGGTACCACGCCCCTAGTACCACGGTTCTCGTATTACATACACAAAGTCGCTTTGGGTTTTCTCACAACTCATCACTCCATGTCCTGAAAGTGGCTAAATCCGTAATGTCGAGCTTGTATCTAATCAAGCGCGCCTTTGCTAAGTTTGACAAAGTTGTATTTGGCAAGGTATTCGGCACGTTCGTGCGACCTCAACTGGAATTTGCCATCCAAGCCTGGAGACCTTGGACAGCCAAAAACAAAAAAAACCTCGAAAGGGTACAAAGACGCGCAACAAAATTAGTACGAGGCTAACGGAACCTCCATTATGAGACCCTATTGGCAAATCTTGACTTGTTTCCTCTGGATTACAGGCAGCTACGTGGGGACCTAATCCAGGCTGCCTTAACCAAATTTTGTCCTCTCTGGCAATAACGAGACGGGAATTGAAGCATATGAAGGCGGAGCATAATTCATTAAATTGAACACGAAGTCACTATAATCAAAATATAATGCACAACCTATCATACGGACAAGAGAGCGAACATAAACGGAAGATAGGAAGCCGAAACTAACCCACTGGACGCTAACTCAGCTGATTTTACTGTTGAATTTCAAGTGAGACTGGGAAGCAGCACCGCAACTGGCGCGGACAAGCACCTTGCAGGCCAGAAATGCACATCCTTGCTGATAGCGACTAGGCACACCAATAATTTGTTGCTCGCGTAAAGCGAAGCGATAAAGAAATAAAATATGGACAGGAATATTATCGTGCTGTCGGCTGATAAAGGAAGAACGACCGTTGTGAGTAACCGGATCGATTACAATGGGAAAACAGAAGCTCTTTTCGATGGCCAAAAGTCCTATAAATGCACGTATTCGACAGGCCAACTCGAATATCGGCCAGCTAGTCAGACTCCTAAACCAACTTAGGCATAAAAATGCACTCAGCTGGAAAAATCAATCGATAGAACACTAGCCAGGTTCTATGGATTACTCAAAGTTAGCAAGGCCGACGTTCACCTTAGGCTAATCGCTGCCCTGAAAGACAGCCGAGTGGACGGCTCGGAAAATTAACTGCCTTCCAGAGGGTTCCAAGACCTCTGGCCGACATCTGGGGAGTGTTAGATGCGATCGAATTATTATATCGTTTGACGCGGTCTCAGTGGTCACATCCGTCCTATCGGTATTTGCCCGTGACGCTCTAAGAAAAATGGTCTGTTGGGAATGCCGCTATTCCCACGATGAGTCAGCACACTGAAACGCATCGCGAGACACCTCGCTGCCCGAGAGCCATGTCTTCTCACTTCTGATTGGTCCATTGTCTCGGACTGTCTCTCTCGTGGCTCAGTAAATACATTCAACCTTTGTGTGAGAACGACTTGCACTAACTTGCGCTGTGTGAATACACGCTGCTCGTGGTCGCTCCCTTTCTTTTGCTTTAACGTACCGTTTGCGCTTATTGCAGGTAGCTGGCGTGGGTCGTTGCAGGCTCGCATAAATATACGTCGAAACGAGGGGACCTCTAAAAAGCGAACATATAATGCAACTCTGTGGATTCTGTCAACGAAGTCTTGTTTGCCTTTAGTGGTAGAAGATACGAAGAAATCAAGGTAGAACCCCAGTGTTAAGACTAGTTGCAACTACGAACCTACGTTGTGACCTTCGACATTCAGAACACAAAGGTAGAATAAAAAAGCCAAGCCCTCATCACATATAGAAACGATGGCGAATATAACAGCACAGTTTATAGAAATGCGACTAAAACAACCTAGCACTCAGCTAGCATAGCGAATAGCCTATGACGTAGAAAAGTGGCTGTGCTAGGATGCTCTTCGAAGGAAAAAAGATTTTCAGTAAACTAGAGAGAAGGACACCAGAACTGCGTTATCTCTTGGACCGGTTAGAAATGAACGGTTGCCCATAAACTTCATTAATCGCTGCCTTATTAAAATTCCACCAAGAACAAACGGAACAGAGCCACCACCTTAACACACCCTACCTTTCATGAGCAATGACTTGGAGGCAGATGAACGCACAGTGGCAGAGTTAGGCGTAGATGTCGACCATCGTCCAGTGGCTACCACGCTTACCAGCGTCATGCCGAGGAAGGATCCACCATATGCAAATTTAGTGTATCAACTTCAACGCCATGACTCAACTTATCGTTTTAAATGTGAGACAGTAAGACAGCTCGGCACGCAAATACTCGCGCACCAACGGAATGTTCGAAATGGTAATGGACTGGCTCAATGTGCTACGCCCACGGTGGAGGTAAACCATGTGTCCCAGTTGACGAGTTCATGGTTACTGGCATGTGTTGGCAACAAAACGGGACAGGAACTGCTGCCGGCGTCGCCGTTTGTCACGAGCACGTCGATCACACTCCCTTTTACAACACCCACGCAGCCCTGTGGCGTGGCGCAATTCCCAGCCGACGGATAGACACCCTCACAAAGAATTGGGAGCTAGGTTTCACGAACTTAGCCCTGTCACAGGTGCTAACCCCCCCCCGTTCCCTCATTATTTGACTAGCACGGAAGCCCGGCTTCGCCTTGGCTTCCTAACCCATTTTTATCCCTTTATGACGGAAAAAGGTAAGTGTACTCTGCAGTAAAACCTTTTAAAACAGTTAGTACACACGAAGGATAAGCGAACAGTAATCTAGGACGGTGCGGAAAGACAGAGAACTGTAATTGTGGCAACGGAGAGAGTAACGTACGTAAACATTAAGGGAAAACGTGGTAGACTTCAAAGCGAACAGTAAGGAGGACACACGTAAAAGAAATAATGGGCAGGACAGAGGTATGGTAAAACGGCGAGGGAGGAACAAAAAGAGCCGAATTTTGAGTGACTGAGAAATTACAGGAGGGACGGTCATAAGTGGGGTTTTAATAGGAACCGTAAGTAAGTGGAAGAGATAACCGTCGGACTAACGCTTCATGGTAAACAACATTCTTCAAAATTCTGTTGGGTGCCCAGACGTATAAATTCCGTTTTGAACCAACTCGACATATGGCAACGTAGAGTTGGCCGTGGGAAAAGCAGGAATTTTCAATTGAAGTCAGGCCACCTTGAAGGTTTGACCTTGGGAGTTGTTAATGGACATTTCAAATCAAACCTTCATGGGAAACTGCAGACGCCGGAAACCGAAAGTGGTGTCGGACGGGATGGTGGGAATCCAAGGAATGTAAACAGTATATCTTTTCCCAAAACCGGTTATAATGGTGGCCTCTAACAGACAGCTCATCAGACGCTGGACAGTCAGCCTTGTACCACTGCATGGCCGTGGTGCGTCCAGGATACTCATGATCATAATCAGCGTGCCAACTTTCAGAATCAGTTTATGGGAAGGGATGTCAGGTATTTTTAAATCGTTCAGGAACTCAATTGGATAATTAACCCAATCTTTAGGATCAACTGTTGTATCGTAGGATTTGTACAGCTTTTTCCACACTTGGCAGAAGATGGGTTAATCTCTCGTTAATAGCATTGACGAATTCGTTTGTGGGGGGCCAGAATTCCGCGTTCGCAGAGCCACTCAACGTCTGAGAAATTAGTTTGGAGGTTAGGGAACACTTTTCCTCTTAGTTCTCCGCCAATGCTCACAAAATTAGCAACAAAGCGCGTGGGATGTGCCCAGTTGCATCGGTTTCGATTGTGCCTTCACCAATCTTCAAGATATTTGTGGAGAACTCGTCGGACTTATGGTCAGCATTAAGGTGCAATCTCATGTTGGTTGTGAGTTCCAATGGCTTTACCGTAGACCAAAACGGTGAATATTTCAGGGAGGACTTTACCTGATCACCTCTGGTACCCCTTGGAATCACAGGAAGAGTCTGGCGAAAATTGCCAGATAAAACCATTATGATGCTACCAAATGGAGCGGTGTTTTCTGTGATATCACGCAGAGTTCAATCCAGCGCTTCTAGTGCAATCCTGTATGCCATTGTGCACCCGTCCCAAATGATTGCTGAGCATCGCTTTAGCAATTCAGCTGAAACACTACCTGTGCTTATTTGGCCTGTCGCAATTCGATCGGCGGCTAACCTAAGGGGAAGCTTGAAGGAACTGTGAGCAGTTCTGCTGCTAGGAAGCAACGTCGCTGCGATGCCAGCCGATGCAACAGCTAAAACAATTTTGCCGTCTTTGCGCAGTTCGGCAAGGAGCAACTCGAGGACGAATGTTTTCCCAGTTCCAGCAGGAGCATCCAAAAAAAACGTGATCACCATTACTGCGACCATGGACACTGTCAAGAATAGTGTTAAATGCATGCAGTTAGTCGACCAGTAGCGTTGGTTTGTTCAGAGAAACGTATGCTGCCAGATTGGTAAGATTGTAGCAAACCTCACGCTGCAGTTCCGTGGGAAGCTGATTTCTAACGCTCCCGTCAAGCAGAGGGAATCCGTATGTATGAAGTTGCTCAGCAGCCACGCCAACCAAGATGTCCTCAATGGAAAGTAGGGCCATGTTGAAGATGGCGGCATTAAATTCAATGTGAGCATCGCCATTTTGCAATTGCAGCTGAAATCGGTAGTCTTTAGACCTATCACTTCTGTAATTTTACTACAGGCCGCTAGGGCAGGCCAACTCCCAACTCCTAATCAACAAAGCAGGGAGGTGCCGTTGTTGGTTTGGAGTGTTACTGATAACAGCCTCAGCAATGGTTTTCTATCAATGATTGTCATTTTCAAGTAAACCACGCATTATGCAGGCTTCTCCGTAAGTTGAACACAAAGAATCAGCCACCGTTCTGAGATCTTCAAAAGATGTTTGACCCCGAACCTTGTGAAGAAACATTCGTAGGATGCAACACTCTTGTTTAGCTAGATGAATAATGTAAATCCGACCAAGTTTAAAATCGCATTTGATTCCTGAATGTCCCTCAACCGCCATTCCTTTTTTCGCCGGGCCAACGTGTGTTGTTTCCAAGTGTAGTAGGAGGGGACATCGACATTGCTGGTATAATTTAAAGAAAACAGTCAAGGTCATGTATCTTGGATTTTGAAGTTGATCCGCTAAGGATTCCTCCGTAAAGTAAATCCGCTGGCCGTTGTCAAGGTGGAAGCTTAAATTTTCAAGGGCCGGAACTCGGTGTGGATATAAAACCCAAAGATTCTCCAGAAAGCCTCGTTGCTGCTGATGTATCGTCCCATATCGTATTGAGTAATCTCGTCGTTGCGTGAACGGTGGTTGAGAGAAACCATAGCTGCACCAGAGCCTTGGTTAATTTATTTGCAGACGTATTTGATGGACTTTACAGAGTTGCAAAAATCGACGTTGATGTGGGCGTACGGTACAATCCAATGGTTATCGATTCCCGCATGTCCGTGTCGCTTTGCATTGACAACAGCTGTGAACCCACCAATCTCAGGCCGTCTTCGTCTGTACAGAGGGTAGCCGTCTGCGTCAGTCTGAGTTGTGGCAATTAACCGCTTGTGATACCTCTTGTAGCAATACCAATCGTTCATGCAACGGCTGCTGGAGTTCAGCTCACCACATGGACCATGCACCATCTGAGTTTTGACTGTTTTAAACAGAACAAGGTCAGCCTCCAGGTCGGCCAACTCTGCACATACGAATTTATCAACATAAGCAGAATGCAATGTGTGCGTAAGGCAATCCTCTCTTCTGCCACTCGACAGTGTACATATGGCACCGAAACGCACCGAAAATTTAAAATTTAGTGATGAGTTTCATCATGCTCTTCAACTTCAGCTGAAATACTCGTGCCGAAAAATCGTGGCGATTCTTGGCCATTTGACCAGGGAACAGTTCAGCAGCAATTTCAGGGCAAGATGGGTTGTATGGGGTGAATGAAATAAATAAAGTTGGGCGTCCAAAACGTCTAACGTAAACCAAAGCGTATTAAGTTTTGTCAGGCATATAGCGAGGTGACCCAGTGTGGCTTGAGGGTAAGATGAGAAGTTGACCGCGACCAATATTACCCCCGTCCATGAGAACATTGTCTCTTAGGTAGACGTAATTGTCAACACGAAGCTCTTCCTTAGAACTTTTTTTGGTTTTTAGCGGTAATTTAGCCAAAAGCAAAACAGATTTGATGAGTATGGTTTAGTTCAGCAAACTACATAGGAATATTCTCAGAAAAGGTTGAATTTGCTTTTTTGTTTGACTCTTGCCTTAGTTATTTGGTGTCACGTCTCTTGACGCAAGCTGCAAAACAAACCGTCACTGTAAATTCAAGTCGTGGACACTTAAGTGTTCAATGGCCGGAGGCAGCGGATTTAGCCCTTGCTGCGTCGGCGGTGGGGGGAAGGGGTGAGGGGCTCATGTGGCCGCGGCCGCATGGAGGTCAGCGTCGAAAAAGGCAAAAAATTTTACGGTCATCGAGTCTGTCTGAAACAGCTGATACGGAGCGTAGGATAGACAGCTCGCAAAAGGGATTTCAGATAGCGGCGGACAGGCACGCGCTTTTGCGATCAATGCTATGGGCGAACAAACCTACGATTATTGACGCCAGCCAATCAAAAAACGAAATAGGTACGGGACAGAACCACAGGATCTTTTTTATTAAGTTTAATTAAATAATTATAATAACAATAATATAAAGTTTACAAAAATGTAGGCCCTGATGCTAGACGACTGTACGATTTCAAAATCCAGGCAAATAGCAAATCCTTCCAGTGAATTTGCCTCAATCGCCTTTGCAACAAAAAACTGAGTCTGGTATGCTTGCATTCATTCGCGCCTGTGCTTAGTTTATTCTGGTCTGGCAATGTGCACCACATCTGCATTTAGACGTCCATTGTTGAACTAACAAAAGTGCCCGTTCCTATATCCGGCCTAGTTGCTAACTTAGCAGTGCTCCCTCTAAGCTTTTTTGAAACTTATTTCAGCAAGTCCCGTCTATAGGTGAATTGTGAATGAAATAAGTATTTGAATTTCTCAGTGGTGAGTTAATGTACTGGATTTGCTCAGGTCCTCTCCTATTGACAAAATGAGAGAAACGGAAAAATCTTCCCCCTACAGAATATAGAGAGGCGTATAGCAAAGTTCACCAGCGATAATTATTGTAGTGTTACAATCCTACCAATAATCCATAAAGCACAGCTTAACCCTTGCGCTAACCTTATACCTAACCCATACTTCCATTGAATTTCGCATAAATCCACCTATAAAACCAACGGTTCGCAGTCATAGCCACTGTCTGCAGGGGTGAAGAAGGTAAAGGGATATAAACAATCCCTACCGATTAGCCAACTCGACTTTAAGTTATACATGGTTTCGACTTTGGAGTAACGAACATGGCGATCCCAAAATGGTCATCTGACTACACTATTCAAACCACTGGCCTGTACAAATGCGACAGCTCTGAGTGCACCATGAGTGGCTATTGTTATATTCGTCATTTCATGCTTAAGCAAAATTCATGATACTTAAAAAGAACATCCTTGTCCCAAAAATGCACATGTCTATTCATGTAACCGATGTACTTGAAAGGCAGGAATGTGCTTCTCGTGGACTTTTGTCATGGTATGCACAGTTGTGAAGGCTCCGTTCAATCTGTAGGCCTCCGCAGTTTCCTTGCGTAGTTTTTGCCATAGATCCAGTGCACTTCCATATCTTATTAGCAATTATTCTAGCACCTGCGAAAAAGATCCTGATTGGACACTTTTTATTGCTGGACTAGTTTGTTCTTCCTCCGCAGGTTTACGCGGCAAGGAAAAAATTCCATTTGTTCAACACACTCGCCTTGATTAACAAATCCAAATCACTAAATGGGTCATCTTGAAATTTAACGTAGTTTTTTGAAACTTACCATATACTTTCCCAGTAATAATAGGATAACATCGACAACTAGGCGTTTGCAGACAAGTTCTCAGCAGTTTTAGCCTCAAAGTTCCTTTGCGCATGAATGATAATGGCCATTGTTTTTTGGGTAAAGAAAAAGACTGGTCAACCGGTAAACCGGTCAACTATGAGATACGCAAGTCTGGAGGTGAATACGCAGGGCTTTGCACGCCGGTGCAAAACCGATATATCGACTGATTGAGTTCCCTTCCACGGATCAGGCTTCCTTCAATGGACGGATCGCCTTATTGAGAAGAAAACGACTCGATCGCTGGGACAATACTTTTATTTGCCTGACGTTCCGAGATCCGTCGGGGATTTATCATCAGAGACATAGTCAAAGAGCAGTAACCAGATCGTCTTATTTTCGGCGTGGGTGAGTAGCCTGTTCGCTGCGAAGTTGAACTCGTGACCCGTTCCATAGATGTGAGCGGCAACTTCCGATAATTCGTCACCCCGTCACACATCCACCGTTAATGCAGGCATGCGCGATCCGAGCAGGCGTTTGACATGACCTATCTAGGTACATGGGATACGATACACTACCCCAGACTGCTCTTTAGGATAACACTGTTTCTTGATTTTAATCACCCTGCTGAGCATGGTAGCTCGGGGCCAGTTAGCAATTCCAACTCTTAGTTCCGTAGCAATGTACGCAGCCCCTTCTGGGATATCCTGGATGTATGGCGGAGCGTGTCATAGCTTCGGTGATGCACCTGCTTGGGTCCCTGAGGCGGAGATATCGGGCAACCCGATGCTACCAGTAAAACTTAGACAATGTGTTGCGTTCGTTGCCTTACTGTAAATTGGCTTCTTGATTTAAGCGGTGAGCTTTCGTCTGACAAATACATAAAGGAAAGGCAGCTGCTGCTCTTGTTCTTGTTCCATCGTTAATGTTTCTTCAAATAACGTTCCACTGAGCAACTTATAGCAGTCTTGGGGCATGGTCTCCTTGACGATGTCAAACATACTATCAACATAGCGGCACCAAATAACGGCTCATATAGGGTGAAAACAACGTTTTTAAAATTTTGTAGGACCAGTTCTGACGCTAAATCGGAGGTCCGGTTACCATCTGGAGTGCCTTTGCCCTGTTCCTTAGTTTGATAGAAAGGATTCTTTGGGAAACAGGAACAAAAAATTCATTGTTGTTGGGATGCCTATTTTAAGCTGCTCATCAGTTTACTCAACGAAGGTTAAGTACGCTTTTGGCGAAATTCGAATTGCCTCATGAGGTGCATCATATACCTCTTCAAGTTGCATGCTCAATACTTCGTGGGATGGATGTAAATAACAAGGTGGCATCGAAAGAGACCATGCTTTCGTCCAATGAAATCATCCGATCCTGAGGGTCTTCGCGTAATTCGAGTTGCCTTGCAGAATTTCAGCTCTTTTGTACACCGAATTCGCCATTTGAGAGGAAGGGCAAACTTCATGGACAGGTATTGGCCGTAGTGGGACTTTTAGCTCATGCAATTTTGTCGGACCATAGAATCGAGCCACATCGGTATGCGTTAGTCTCATTCTACTCCACTCATTCTCCGTGGTCACACTCTTACGCTGGTGTTCAGTCAATTTGAAAACTAATTTTGCTAGTAAGTTCAGTGCTGGTATGTTAACCTCTGCAATCAAAAGAGCCTAGGCTTTCTCATTGTAATTCAGTCAGTTCATCATGATAGTCAATCTTCCCTTATCAGCGGGCTGGATATAAACTGTCGTTTTTCTTCAGTTCTTGATTACTTTTGACTCCTTTTGCGAAATGCATCCGGTTGAGCTGTGACCCACTAGAAAGGAGGGTGCACGCTGCCAAACTGAGTGTTTTGTGTAGTAAATGGTTTCATTTCTCACAGGCATAGCTTCCCGGGCTGCAATGGAGTCGACAAAGTCGGCATCTGCGGTGTCTAATGCGGTGTTTTTACTTGCACGTCAAACAGTTTCCTTTCATGCCTTAACGAAGTCCCTGATGTTGAAACAGTTTTTGGTATTTCCGTTTAGTTTTGGCTCCCTTGTGCGTTTGAAGATGCACTGCTAACGTCTAAACGGTGGAAGTTGGCACATTTTACGGTTCTTAATTTTATTTAAGTAAAAAACGTAGAATGGGATCACAAAGTATTCTTAACATTCTCTTCCCCGAATAATAAGTAAGCTTAACCGGATAACGAGGATGGGATCAATTCCATTAAAAGTAAAGCAAAATGTGACATGATAAGGCCTTAGGTTCTGCACTTAGAATTTCGGAAGGAAAATGAATCTTTGAAACATATTTTATCTATTGCTTAACATTGCAGTGTTTGGTTAACTTCCCACTTTCACATAATTAACAAAATGAGCAATAGTTAAAATACGTGCATATGGCAGGATTTATTGACATCAATACATTTCGTGACAGCTCCTCAGCTACATCTTGTCGCTGCATGAGGATGATAACGAAGAGAATATGCAACCATTGGAGATTTCGCAGAATGAATGCCATAAAAGCAGGGGTCGAAGTTCAGTTTAAATAATGATCAGGTAAAGGACACTACATTAATAAATTCTGCCGCATAAGCGTGTTTTAAATTTGTACCGGGAAACAAATGCTTCAGATTTCTCAAGTAAGAATACTATAAATCTCACTCTGCTAGCCAGTTGTCAGTGTCAAATAGCAACATAAATATATAGTCCGGCAGGTGGCTGATTTCACAAAAACTAACTGGTTATGTAAAAAGAAAAGAAGGTTAAAATAATGTGTGACGCTACCAGCCGTCCACGTGGAAAAGTCATTCTGCGCAAAGTATACTTTTTAAGCCCCTCATAACACAATAAAGTCAAACCAACCGAAATATAACATGGCAGCAACAGAGAAGACGGACACAGAGGCAGAGGAGTACAAGGTTGAATATATTTTAAGTTCGATATTTAGTCATTTCCACAGCTTTTCCTACCTTATCTAGGATCTAAAAGACTGTTGCGAAATAAGCTGTTTCATGACTCTTCTAATTTGCGAAAACACTTTTTATGTCATGTTCACCTGACGTGAACTGGGCCGTGGTTTACTTGAACCCATATCGATAAATCTGAGCCCACAAATAGACCATTGAACGTGCTCATTTGTCTTTGGTAAAAGAACACAAAGAACGCTCAGACATTTT
>JAYGXS010000003.1:71074003-71086442 GCA_036362985.1 Ligula intestinalis | reverse complement strand
CAAAATCCAGGACAAATAAACAAACCCTTCCACTGATTTTGTCTCAATCCCTTTTGCGACAAAAACTGAATCTCAGAAGTCGAAGATGCGATCACTGGAACAAGAGTTTTATTTGCCTGACGTTTCGGATTCCGTCGGGAATCCTTAGTCATAGGTAATCGTACACAGGTCTGGGACATGCGCAGATAAGGGGTGATACATGCACAGATTGCATGGTATTTATAGTTCACAGCAGTCACCCGCATGCGTACTATAATTGTCAGT
Source organism: Ligula intestinalis (assembly GCA_036362985.1). Taxonomy (NCBI): domain Eukaryota; kingdom Metazoa; phylum Platyhelminthes; class Cestoda; order Diphyllobothriidea; family Diphyllobothriidae; genus Ligula; species Ligula intestinalis. The sequence continues at coordinate 71,086,178 of JAYGXS010000003.1, read as the reverse complement.
TCTTGTAGTCAGCGCTTGAGGTCTTAATTGGTGCGGTGATTGCTCATTAATTGCCACAGCGTTCTTGTCCGCGTCGGATGCGGGTTTGGTAATTGCGCGACAATTATGCTTGCTGTCGTTGGAGTTGTTGCTGCACCCAGTCCTTCCCACGTGACTGATTCTCTTGCTCAGGAAATGTCTTAGTACACCGTAGGGGAACGCCAAATCGTTGCGCTTGTTGATGGACTGGGGGCCTGAAAACCATGACTCGAGCAGCTCGCGGCTCACGCGGTATTCCCCTCTTGCGAGGATTTCGGCCTCGGCAAACTTGAAAATATGGTCGGGTCCCGTTGAGTGAGCTGCAACCTGGGAGTTGGCGTCTTTCTTCCTCACCACCGCTGCATGCTCGGCCATTCGCGTCCGGAGTAATCTCCCAGTTTCTCCGACGTAGTTGCTTTGTCTACAACTACACCAGATTCGGTAAACGACTCCAGCCGTTTCCTGCCGTGGCAGTGGGTCTTTCGGCTTCATGACCCGGCGCCTGATGGTTGCTTCCGGCCTGTGTGCAACTCCAACTCCAAGTGGGGTGAGTAGACGGCTGACTGCTTCCGATACATTCTTCACGTACGGAAGAGCTCGCCAAACGTTTAGGCCAGCTGGACTTGGCTTCTTCTCTCGCTTGCGCATGCACTAGTTGACAAAATTGTGCGGGTAACCATTCGCTCTCAGTACCCGTCGAACATATTGCAATTCAGCAATTTTGTCTTCCACTTCGCTGCAATGCGTCTCGACGCGCCGGAATAGCGCTCTTACGCAGCTGCGTTTGTGACCGATTGGGTCACATTGGCATTGGGTCACTGGCGTGCCTGCACTCATTTGCGACTGTCCTTAGTTTATTCTAGCTGACAATGTGGACCCAATCTGCATTAAGAAGTCCATTTTTTAACTAACAATTGTGCCGGTTCCTATATCCGGTCCAGTTGCCAACTGAGTTTTGCTCTCTCTTAGCTTTTTTGATTAAACTTATTTCAGCAATTCCCACCTTTCGGTAAATCGTTAATGAAATTAGAATTTGAATTTCTCAGTTATGAGGTAAAGAACTGGATTTGCTCAAGTCCTCTCCTACTGAAACGACTAAGGAAAGTGAGAAATCCTCCCCTCATATAATAGCAAGGGGCTAACGGTAGATTTTGGTAGCGATAGTTATTGCAGTGTCACAATCCTACAACTTATCCATAAACCGCAGTTTAACCTTTGTGCCAACCTTTACCTAACTCACACTTCCCTTACATTTCGCACAAAGCCACCTACCTTATCGACGGTTCGCAGTCATAACTCCTGTCGGCTGGGATGGGGGGGGGGGGGAGATAAAGGGAATATAAATAATCTCTGTCGATTAACAAACTAGTCTTTAAGTGATACATGGTTTCGGCTTTGGAGTAACGAACATGATGATCCCGAAATGGTTATTTGACTGCACTATTCAAAACGCTGGCCTGTAAAAAATTCGACAGCTCTTAGTGCACCATGAGTGGCCATTGTTTTATTCGCTATTTTATGCTTAAGTCACGTTCATGGCACTAAAAAAGAACACTTTTATCCTAAAAATACAGAAGATTCACTATCTTATGAAATAACAGCCGTTTTTCTGAAATGACTTTTCAATTGGAACATATTAATATCGGATGGTTGTAATAGCGATGACCATACAACCTAATTTCAACATCTTTTGGACACAATAGGATGCCGCCCTTTTAACGAGTTTCTTTCTGACTGCCAAGACCACGCATGTAGTATAAAAAGTGACTACTGAAGTAGTATGCCTTTTTGTAATTAATTTCGCCTGTCTTTATAGATTCAAACATATTTTTTGGAAAATATGTACGAAAAAATTATTTCTTGTACTCGTTCGGTGGGAAATAACACTTTCTTTAAATTTTTTTACTCAAAGAAATGGTAATTTTCGGTTTTCAAAAAGTTACTACATTACCGATTAATTTTGAAACCTTCTAACGGTTACACTAGAAGTCAAGGTTTACAAACTGCGCACTGTGTACATCCTGTTTAGGGAAATGTACATTTTCACCTACAGCTTGAAGAAGATCATAGATAGTTCTCATATAATGATTTAATAGATGTGGAGCATCCTTTATACAGTAAAAACAGCATTTAAAAAGGACGGATACGGTGTTCTCAGAATGAACACCTGAAAGTTGTAAAAAAGCTCGGAATTAGAATTTTTTCTGAACCGAAAGAAACCCTTCCTTTGAGTATAAATTTGCAGAAGGCGCAATTTGCTACCAAAAGGGTACAAGAAATAGTTTTTTGCGCATGTTTTCCAAAAATATATTTTAATCTATAAAGGCAGTCAAAATTAATAGCAAAAAGGTATACTAATTAGGTAGCCAATTTTTATATTACATACTTTGTTCTGGCGTTTGGAATGCAGCTCGTTAAATCCGGCATCCTGAAGTGCCCAAAATATGTTTAGATAAGGCTGTACGATTGTATTTATTACAGCCACCTGAAATTAATATGTTCCAATCGAAAACTCATTTCAGAATTCCTGGTGCCATTTCATGAGATAGTGTATCTACTGTACGCAAACCTATTTATGCTGCCAATGTAGTTGGAAGGCAGAAGCACGCTTGTCGCGGACTTTTGTCACGGTGTGCGCAGTTGTGAATGCTCCGACGCATCAGTAGTCCTCCACAGTTTCCCCACGTATTTTTACCATAGATCGAATGCACCAGTTTACCTACCTTTTGCAGGCGTCAAGGGAAGAATTCGATATGTTTTGCAAATCTAACTCACTAGATAGGACTTGCTTAATGTTATCGTGGTCTTTTTAGAACTACTTTATAATCTTACATTATTAATGAATAATGCGTTTACTATTACAGAATACATTTTCTGATCTGTTTTCGCTTTAAAGTGTCTTCGCAAAGGAATAAACATGACCATTATTTTTGTGTTATCCAAAAGGCTGGTCGAGCACCCGAATATTTTGTTTATTGTTCTAGCTTTCAAGCTCCTACAGGAATTCGACATCATAGATAACAGCAGCCGCCGATTACAAGGTATAAAATCCAATCAACTATCAGCGACGTTCGTCTGGAGGTGACTGCGTATAGCACCGTAGCCAGCGCAAGATCAGTACTTCAATTGATTGAATCCTATTTGGGGATCAGGCTTCAATCTATTCGAGACTCGTCCTGTTTTCGGCGCGGACGAGTATCTTGATGACTGCGCAATATAACTTCTGGTCCGCTCTTTCAGTTTCAGCAGTAAATTTTGAGGACTCATCGCTCAGTCGGAGATTCAGTTTATGTTCATGCATGTTCGATGCTCCGCAAAAGACATGAACATCCTCGAAAAGGTGCAAAGGCACGCAACCAAACTTGTTATGGGACAGGGCTCGCAGTTTTATGAAACACGGCTGTAGAATCTCAACCTCTTTCCATTGCGCTACAGGCAGCTTCGGGGGGACCTGATACTAACATTCCGCATATTACGTCGTCGGGACTGCTGTCTTCTATCAGGGTATTTCTTCGAATTAGCAACAAACACGAATTTGAAGGGTCATCCGCACAAATTAAGGGTAACTGGGGCCAGGCTGGACGCTCGGAAGCACTTCTTCTCAAAAAGGGTGGTCAGAGCGTGGAATGCGCTTCCTCAGGACGTCATTATGTCGTAATCGCTAGAGATTTTTAAGCGAAAACTGGATCGATGTAGCAGTGCACGTTGTCAAACGAATTGACTGCAGCTGACAATTAACGGCAAGAGCAATAGTAATAATACTTTCAATTTTTTAGTAGGATTAGTTTTTATAGCCATTTTACGTACAATTAATGTAGGCAGCGTGTGCACAACGGGTAAATCGTAATTTCATTTCTACTACTTACACTAATAGCAATATTCCAGGGATATATATGCTATTTTATAACACTCTCCTACCAATAATCTCATGCGGAGATGTCCCCTGTCTTACCTACTTGGCTATCTGCGTACCGTGATTAACCCGCTAGCGATCTTATCAGCCAGAACTGACGGCCTAAACACTCACCCTTGGTTTTATCTGCAGCTGACTGTCAACGACCTGAACGGATGTCTCTGTTTTTCTTGTCCCGTTGGTGGACTCTGCAATCAGCATGGAAGAATCAGGTCGCAGCTCCGACACGGTCATGACCCTGGGAACCTTTGCAATGCTCCCTCCGTTGCATCCTCCCAAACCGAATCGGATGTTTTTTTCTATTTTTTCTCCTAAATCCCATACACTACCCCCACAAGAGCGACAGTTTTTTTCCTAAAAATCTCTGAGGAGATTTTTTTCACTGTCTGCTCTTATTTTTCCATCCCATGACTCAGGAAAACTGGCCTTGCTAACAGTCTGAGATACAATTATTCTGCTACCACTGCACATATGTACGAAAAGGGAACTCAAAGGAATTTTTCCTACACATCCCTCACTATACTGATACTGATCCGAGCATGCGTTCAGTTTCACCTGTGTAATTCGAAGGTCAGCTTAGGCATGATATACGATAAAATAACTTAAATCGTTCTTTGGGATTAAGCCGGTATTCGCTTGGTAACTTCAGGCCGGTGGGCAATCAAAGTACCTCGTCCCTCAGCGATGCGCTCAGTCGCTTCGTAGACGTCTCTCAATTATAACAGAGCGCGTTTTATCCCCGGTGATGCTTCTGTTTTAGTCCCTTGAGACTGAGCACGTACGCTTCGGCTTATAAACGCCTTCGGATACGCATAAACGGACATATAGGGTTTTGCGTAGCTTATCTTCTGCTCTGCTGCAGGGAGTCTGAACCGCTTCGAGAGCGTTCTCACACAACTTCGTTTGTGAGCAACCGGTTTTTTTGCTGTGAAAGCTTGGGATTTGTGTTGCCATTGGCTCCATTCATCCTCGGCGATCACATTCCTGCCCCGGTATTCTGTCACAAAAAAGTGTCTTGGCTTTCTCCATGTAGTCTTCTCAGGTCATGAAGATGGTCGAGCTTTCTCTATCAGCAGGCAGGATGCTAATTCTGTCGTCTTTCTACAAATCCTTCATAGTTTTCACTCAATCTGCGAAATGCATCGGGTTGCTTTATGTGCCAATGCTGTGGAGGGCACGCGTTGTTTAACTGAATGTTTTGTGTCGTCGGTTACTTCAGTTCCCACAAGCATAGATTCCAGAGCTGAAATGAAGTCAGCCGAGTCGGCAGCTGTGGCGTCAAATTCAGTGTTTTTAAATACACATCAGGAGGTAATATTCAACAGTTTCTTTTCCTGTCTTTATCTGACAGTTGCTGACAATATTCGAATTTCACTCAGAAAACTCAATTTGGTCCCTGACTTTGAAACCGTTTTAATCATTTCTGTTTAGTTTTATGTCCTATTTGACATTAAAGGTGCACTGCTTATTTCTTATATAAGTATACTATTATTTGTGAACCAAAAAAACCAGTACCTATGGCGTTTTTTAAATTTTTTTATGGTAAAAAAATATTTTTCAGAATAGAATCATAACATATGGTTAGAATATAAGTGGCGTTCTATGTTTGTATACACATGAACTATATTCTACTCTCAGTTTCTCATAATATTTGGGTCACTTTCTTTAAAGCTTTTCTAAACTCCTGTGAGTTCAGAAAGTCCGCTAATCTTTGGCATCCTAGGTCAATAGGGGGATTCTTATAATCCTCTGGCCCGAATGATAACCTGACTAACAAGGGGAAGGGAGATAGAACCCATTCTATTAAAAGTAGTTCAAAAGTTATTGAAGTAGTGCACCTCATATACCCGTAGTCCCAACGGAAACGGTAGTCGGGTTGAGAAAATAGGATAGGCAGGGACGGAAAATTGCAGAAGTGTAAAGTGAAACAAATATAGGCGAAGTTGCTATCCGCAGCCGCTGGGAGTAAGTTGTTTCGCATGTAAGTGGAAGGTGTGCGCGTCGCTTTGCGCCGCGGGCTATACCAATCTAACTCCAGAGCGGTAAATTGGACCTAAGGTGATTTTAAGTAGATGACCTCCTAACCAGCATTTTTATTTTTTAGGAATTTCAAGAAACCTGCAATTTGATAATCTGGTTTTTCGCATTAGGCTAAATGATAACAGAGATTAGGAAACTTGACAGATGTAAATGAGCAAAATTTGTAAGTACAATGAAATAAATTCATTTAGCAGTTTTTAAAGTATATTCCACTGCCTATCCTAATTCCTCACCCAAAAACCCCTATAACCACCGTTGTCGTATGAAAAAATACTGGTTGTAGGGATATATCAAGTGAACTGCGTAAATAAATGATGCCACAAGTAAAACAACCACTTGATATGGTAACGGTTAAGGTTCCACAAGGGCAATGACTCGCCAAAACAGGTTTCATGTATTACCGAAAATTGAGGTGATCGGTCAAGTTACCACTTTCAGGGACGTAACCAAGTTTAGCAATATTACAGTACGCGCCAGAATTTGTGCAACATGTGGACATGTGTGAAACATTGATACGCCTTTTCTAATCGGTATTGACTACTTTTGTGATACTGATTATCTTGTAGTCTATTCTGAATTTATTTCAGCCATGACAGGATGCGGGATTCTTAACGAGCTTCGTTCTGACCACTAACGAAACGTATGTATTGTAAAAGTAACAACTTAAATAGTATGCGTTTTTATCATTTAATTTTGCAGAAAAACATTATTTCCTGTACTCGTTTGGTAGCATATTACGCCTCGTTAATTTTTATACTTTAAGGAAAAGTATGTTTCAGATTTAGAAAAATCTCTAATTATGAACGTTTTTAAGATTGTGGGGTGTTCATTCATAATACATCGTATCCGATAATTAATCAATGCTGCCTATACTGTATAAAGCATGCTCCAAATCTATTGCTGTATATTATGAGAACCATGGGATTTTTTTTCTAAAACCTTAGGCGTAAACGCACATTTCTTTAAACAGGATGTACATATTGCGTAGTTTGTAAACCTTGAATTTGAGTGTAGCAGTCAGTTTTTGGCAATAAGGATACCTTCTTAAAACCGAAGGATATCCTTTCTTTAAATATGGAATTTCACAATTGGTTCAACTAAGTATTTGAATTTATAGAGGCAATCAAAATTAATGATAAGTACGCATACTATGTAAGTAGTTAATTTTTACAGCACATACGTTTTGTTATTGGTCGGAATGAATCTCATTATAAAGCCCGCATCCTATCATGGCTGAAGTAACTTCAGAATAGACTTCACGAAAATCAGCATCACAACCGTAGCAAATACCGATTAGCGAAGGCATGTTAATGTTTCGCACATGTCCACATGTTGCACGAATTCTGGTGCGTACTGTATAAGTCTCATTAAGCTAGCCATTTCTCATTTTCAAATGGCAACAAAATCATATAGTTTGATAGACGGTAGATTTCACAGAAACAGGATGTTAATGTTAAGATTATTTTTTTAAATCATGTGTCATGCTTCATGTCACCTATGTAAAGAACTCATCCATCGATGAAAGGTTATGTTTCAAACATTTTATTTATCAATAATGTTAAACTTACTCAGATTTGGGATGGCGTCAACTGAGCAGAAACGATTGTGAATGCGCTGACGGAAAACGTTGCATTTAAAAGTCACGTACCGCATGGCTGATACCAAGGCACTTGCGTTTATTTTACGTTTCACAAACGGTCATTTTAATTAGTTTCTCTACTTTATCTAGGACCTGCTGGGCTGTTGCGAGATAAACTATTTCGTGACTCCTGTAATTTGCGAAAGTGCATTTAATGTCGTGGACTTCGTTTTTTTGAATCCATGCCGATAAATCTAAATCCTAAATTAGGCCATTTGTCTTGTTCATTTGTCCCCGGTCAAAGCACATGCAGTACGGTCAAACAAATGTTTACACAAGTTTTGGTTTAAATTCTACTATGAAAGCAGGCATAAAGGTCTGCGGTGCCTGCTTACCACAAGCTCATCAAGACCACTGTCATTCAACCGTTACTGCAAATCAAGTTGGTCAACGATTGCGCTAGGTTCCCATTTTCAGAAAACGTGCATAGACTTGATTGGCTACTGTCATATCCCTAAACATACTTTTCCCACGTTTATGTCTAAATCGATCTAGCGTGGTTGACGCCCTTTACGTTCAGCAAGTTCAGTGTTTCATAAAGGAATTTATTCGAAGAGGAAGTTTTTTAATTAAAGTACTTGGCAAAATGAAATCTTCTTCTGCCAGGTAGTTCCTGAAAGGCGTTTTAATATGACCATAATCAGTAACAATGTTTTGCTGCTGCCCTAGCCGACTTACTGTCCATACTCTGCTAAGCCAGTATAACTGAGGTTGCGTTTGAACAAACAACAGCCATGCATAGTTTCAGTTAGCCAAACGGTGGTGTCAGGTGTGTCAGGCAACAAAAACGGTTAATGAATTATGGTAAGTAACAATTCAGGTGCATATGTTCATCCTTACCTTTGACGGCATATAAGGCTGGTGGCAGCTGTGAATAAGAAACAACAACATGAGAATGATTGTTACACTTACCTCATGGTCATGATTAATGCGTGCAGCCAAGAAAAAAGAAGAAGCCAAGGTTTGACATTTTGTTTTATAAGTTCAGCCTTTGTTCTAGCATAAATTGGCTGAATTGGACATTCACTGCCGTTAATTTAAACACATGGAAAAGTATATCACCCGTTGCTGATTTGAGCACAGATAACGAATAATCCCATAGGGGATTAGTGTAACGCACTGTTGTTTTATTCCTTTTCTTTCGACTTCCATTCACTAGGTGCTGTTAGGTTACACATCAACTAACGAAGTAAAAAACTTTTCGCACAAATGGACCATTTTTCTTATTTGTCCATATTTTCAGGCACAAGCAAAATTTCATTTTCATTGCTGAATTTAGCAAGAAAGGGAGTATTATTGAAAACTGATTTAACTAATTAAATTGCGGAATTTCGTTAAACACCGTTTTGATTGATTTCAGGCTAGAAAATTATCGCATTTGTTACTAAATTGAAGTTCTGGCACATTTTCATGTACTTAGTAGTATCTGGAGTTAGTCAAATATCGCTATACAACGGCAGATTATTTTCAGGTATGCTTGACCCCTAATTTTGTATCGTACCAATTGTGTTATTAAAAGGACGTTTGAGGTGATAAGTGTGATACAATATGCAGAGTGCTCGTAAGGACCAATTCATATAAGCATAACTGAAATCGAGGCTTGTGGACTGTCCTGTATTCTAAGGAATTTCGCATTAGCCTACCATTTAATAACCTCCGAGCTTTTTTGGCTGTCAGGCTTCGTCTTTCGAGCCATTACAGCCGCCCTGAACGAGCTTGAAGCACCGCTGACCACAGTAACGTTTACTGTCCTCAGTGGTTTCATAGACAGTTGAAAGTCTGTGCCGTGTAGGTTGCTACGCAGCGATTGATATCTCAAGGCCTCTGTGTAGCGTTTGACCGTCAGGCATATGGATAAAGAGCAGTGTAGGATTTAGCAGCACAACGGGATCGATCCTTGATTAAATAGATCAACGCGGTTGATTCGATTCTTGTCAAGGATGTTGCAAGTGGCTTTTCCTCGAAGGTATGGTGTTAATTGGCTGTACTCTCCCTGGGGGTGGTCTTCAGCCCCATCCTCCCTGTAGACAGTTGTGCGTAAAAGTTGCCTTTCCTGCGAGGGCCCCACGGAATGTTGCCTTTCCCGGTGAAAGTCTCCAGCTCCACCCTCTCCCGGTTGTCTTATGCTTTTACGTGTGATCGCATCTGTGACAATTTACTACTATCTTGCTTTACTCGTTATCAATACATGTGTATAAACATTTGCCTTGGTTTTCCATACACATATCTATATACATATATTCATTCAGAAATGAGCGAACACCGATCGAATAGGCTTCTGAACTTAAAAAAAGTTCATGTGGTTTTCAGAGGTCCCCAACGCCTTACCGCCTGCCAGGCCGATTCCGGCCAAGTCATAAAAGTAGTAAGGGGGGGTATGACAGCATCTGGGGATAATTTGATGCAGAACTGTTTCAGGCTTATTAGTCTTCATCAGCCAAGCATTAACCTGAAAATCAGCTAATTGGACAACAAAAGCAAACGCACTTACAGACGGTGCACTTGGTCCAGCACTGGAGTCTATCAGATGGATCATAAGCACGTCATCGAAACGCACTTCATCAGCGCCTTGCCACCTTCCATTTGCTGTCACTGCTGATCAGGTATATATTCACACAGAAGTGTTCGAACACCGATCAAATAGGCTTCCAAACTTAACAAAGTTCATGTGGTGGTCAGAGGTCCCCAACGTGTGACCGACTGCCAGGCCGATGCCGGCCAACACATAATAGCAGTAAGTGGGGTATGAAAGCATCTGGGGATAACTTAATACAGAAATGTGGTGAACCAGTGGTAGACCAACTGCGTCGTCTGTAAGTGCGTTTGTTTGTGTTGTCCGATTAGCTGGTTTTCAGGGTTATGCTTGGCTGATGAAGGCTAATAAGCCCGAAACAGTTTGGTATAAAGGTCCCTCCAGATGCTGTCATACCCTACGTACTCATATATATATATATATATATATATATGAGAAGAAGAGGCGATCTCGGGAATAATAGGTATAATATTCTGACGTTTCGAAAGCGTACAGGCTTGCATCGTCGGAGGTTGGTGTCTGTACACGCCTCACAGTCTTTTATAGGTGCTACAACTGACTTCTCGTTCGCTCTCCGTCTATTGGCGCTAGATCCCCTGCGGGGGCGGGACTGGAGCTCCGTCATCGTCCTACTGACCAGGGTTTCTCGCCGTCACCTCGTCGGAGGGGGAGGGCAGTGTTCGCCTGCCAGCGGTCATTGCTCGCGTCTGCATCGATCGCGTCGGTGCCGCATGTCCTGCTGGCTTCCCCCGTTGGCACTTTCCCGTGTTCATCCCGCCAGCGGAATATCGAACTCCGCCATCAGTGTTTATCCAGAGACCGTTGTCATGTGCAACTGCGTTCAAGCCCGACAGGAGGTCTTGTTGGTTCAAGTTGCCCGTGGCGTCGCTGACGGCTTCATTGGTGTCTGGGGTAGGTTCCCGGACGCCTGTATTCTGGCCCGGTGTGGGGTTGATAGTCGTCGCGACCCGTCTGCCTTCCTGCCGGCGATTTCGTTGATTGAGCCGCACGCGTAACGCCTGATAAGCCGCCGGGAGAATCGTACAGCGGTTGATGGAATTTTGTGCAGTGTGCCATGCTTCAAGCGTTTCTCTGGTCGTCCGGTCACTACCTCGGGCTAGGATTTCAGCGTCATTAAAAGCGAAGGTGCGTCCAGGAGCCGAACAATGTTCCGCCACCAACGAGCGTGGGTCCATCCTGTCGACTGCCCTTGCGTGCTCGCTCATACGCGTCTATAGTCGCTTTCCGGTCTCCCCAATGTAATTGGCCTGACAGGAACTACACTGGATGCGAACGTTGTCTATCGCATCCCGATCAGCAGTGACAGAACATCGCAGGTGGTGAGGTGCTGATGAACTGCCATTCGATGAAGTGCTTATGACCCGTCTGATACACACAACTGGTGGACCCACTGCGCCGTCTGTGACAGCGTTTGTTTCTGTTGTCCAACCAGCTGGTTTTCAGGTTTATGCTTGGCTGACGCTGGCTAAAAGCCCGAAACAGTTCTGTATCAAGTTACGCCCCAATGCTGTCATACCTCAATTACTACTATTATGACTTGGCTGGCATCGGCCTGGCAGGCGATCACCCGTTGGAAACTTCTTACCACCACATGAAATTTGTTTATTTCGGTAACCTTTTCAGTCTGTGTTTGCACATATCTGAGTGAATACATACCCGATCAGCAGATACAGCAAATGGCAGGTGGCAGGGCGCTGATGAAGTGCTGTTCGATAAAGTGCTTATGACCCATCTGATAGACACCAGTGGTGGACCAACTGCGCCGTCTGTAAGCGCGTTTGTTTGTGTTGTCCGACCAGCTAGTGTTCAGGGTTATGCTTGGCTGATGAAGGTTAATAAGCCCGAAACAGTTCTGTATCAAAAACCCCCAGATGCTGTCATACCCCACTTACTGCTATTATGACTTGGCCGGAATCGGCCTGGCAGGCGGTCACCCGTTTGGGACCTCTGACCACCACACGAACTTTGTTTAGTTCGGAAGTCTATTCGATCGGTGTTCGCACATTCCTGA
>JAYGXS010000003.1:71060608-71073903 GCA_036362985.1 Ligula intestinalis | reverse complement strand
CCTGCACGATCCGTGTTCACACATTTTTGAGTGAATATATACCCGATCAGCAGTGACAGCAAATGGCAGGTGGCGAGGCGCTGATGAACTGCGGTTCGATGAAGTGCTTGTGACCCATCTGATAGACACCAGTGGTGGACCAACTGCGCCGTCTGTGACTGTGTTTGTTTGTGTTGTCCGACCAGCTGATGTTTAGGTTTATGCCTGGCTGATGAAGGCTAAGAAGCCGGAAACAGTTGTGTCACGTCACCTCCAGATGCTGTCATACCCCACTTACTGCTTTTCTGACTTGACTTGGATCGGCCTGGTAAGTGGTCACCCGTTGGGAACTTTTGACCCCCACATGAACTTAGTTTAGTTTGGCAGCCTATTCTCTCGGTGTTTGAACATTTTTGAGTGAAAACATACCTGATCAGCAGTGACAGCAAACGGCAGTCGGAGAGGCACTGATTAACTGCTGTTCGATTAAGTGCTTATGACCCATCTGATAGAAGCCAATGTTTGAACAACTGGGCCCTCTGTGAATCTATTTGTTTCTGTTGTCCACCACCTGGTGTTCACGGTTATGCTTGGCTGATGAAGGCTTAAAGTCCCGAAACAGTTTTGTATCAAATTATCTCCAAATGCTTTCATACCCTCCTCCTTACTGCTATTCTTATTTGGCCGGAATCGGCATGGCAGGCGATACCCGTTGGAGAATTCTGACCACCACATGAACTTGTTTTGAGATCGTTTGAGAGATATGATTTGCAGGATTGGTCGTATCTCTCAAAGAACCTCCAACCTACGGACTGGGAAAGTGGCTGTTCCGACGGCTCATATTCTTGGCCACTCATTCAGAGACAACAGTCAGGTCGTCAACACAATTCTTGGATAAACTTAAAGGGGTATGCTCGCCAAACACTCTTCTGAGTTCTCTGATGGGAATTTTCGCAACTTTAAAGGGGTAAGTCTCCAGCCAAATGATATCATGGTTTCCTTTGATGTCACGTCCCTTTTCACTTCTATTCCACAGGACCTGGCCATCGAGACTATCCAACTACTCCTTCGAGAGAAATACGATGAAACGGAGAATCGCCTCGGGTACGCTCAAATCCTCCAGCTCGTGAAGTTCTGCCTGAAGACGTATTTTACCTTCAAGGGAACTATCTACGAGCAGGTGGAGGGCACGCCTATGGGTTCGCCTATTTCCGGACTCATAGCAGAGGCCGTCCTGCAACGGCTAGAGTCGCTGGCTTTCCGACACCACAGATCGAAACTCTGGGCTCGGTATGTGGACAACACCTTCGTCGTAGTTGAGCGGGATCAGGTGTTGACATTCAAAGAACGTCTAAACGCCGTCTTCCCGGACATTCAATTTACGATGGAGGAAGAAGAAAACAACCAGCTGGCCTTCCTGGATTTCGTAATTTGCCGCATCGATGATGATGGCCTGAAGACTAAAGTGTTCAGGAAAGCAACCAACACTATACAAGTCCTGAACTACAACAGAAACCATCAATTGGTCACAAACGCAGCTGCATAAGAGCGCTATTCCGGCACGTTGAGACACATTGCAGCCAAGTGGAAGACAAAATTGCTGAATTACAATATGTTCGACGAGTACTGAGAGTGAATGGATACCTGCACAATTTTGTTAACCAGTGTATGCGCAAGCGAGAGACGAAGCCACGTCCAGCTGGTCCAAATGTTTGGCATGCTCTTACGTACGTGAAGAATGTATCGGAAGCGGTCATCCGTCTACTCACCTCACTTGGAGTTAGAGTTGCACACAGGCCGGAAGCAACCATCAGGCGCCGGGTCATGAGGCCGAAAGACCCACTGCCACGGCAGGAAACGGCTGAAGTCGTTTACTGGATCTGGTATAGTTGTGGACAAAGCAACTTCGTCGGAGAAACCGGGAGCGTACTCTAGACGCGAATGGCCGAGCATGCAGTGGCGGTGAGGAAGAAAGACGCCAACTCCCAGGTTGCAGCTCACTCAACGGGACCCGGCCATATTTTCAAGTTTGACGAGACTGAAGTCCTCGCAAGAGGAGACAACCGCATGAGCCGCGAGCTGCTCGATTCATGGTTCTCAGGCCCCCAGTCTATTAACAAGCGCAACGATTTGGCGTTCCCATACGGTGTACTGAGAAATTTCCTAAGCAAGAGAATCAGTCACGTGGGAAGGACTGGGCGCATCCCTGACGACAGCGGGCGTAATTGTCGAGCAATTATCAAACCTGCATCCGACGCGGACAAGAACGCTGTTGCAATTAATGAGAAATCAACGGACCAATTAAGACCTCCAGTGGTGGCTACAGGAACGGACAATCATAGTACGCATGCGGGTGACCGCTGTGAACTATAAATACCGTCCAATCTGTGCTTGTATCACCCCTTATCTGTGCATGTCTCAGACCTGTTTACGATTACCTATGACTAAGGATTCCCGACGGAATCTGAAACGTCAGAAAAATAAAGTCCTTGTTCCAGTGATCGCATCTTCTTCTTCAAAACTGCTGCCTGAAACTCGTATATTCTCCTCTATGGGTTCTAGTCAGTCTTGCGATGAAACAAAACATCTAAGAATGCTAGTTTTCCATCGCTTTCTGCTTCCATTGTGAACCGAATGTCTGGAGAAATGGAGTTTTGGAGGGCATGGAGGTTATCGGATCCATCCCGCTTGATAATGACGAAGGTGTCATCTACATATCCCACCCAAAATGTGGGCTTGTGGGTGGCGCACACTAATGATTACAACCTCTGGAGGACTGCCTCAGCGATGAAACAAGATAGAGGTGATCCCATCGCTGTACCTTTGGTTTGCTCGTAGACTGTCCCTTCTATGGTAAATTAAGTTCTGAGGCAGTACTTCAGCAACTGCATGAGATATCCGCGTTTTGATAGCCTACCTAGCTTTATGGGGAAAACACAAGATGCAGAACCACAGACAGGAACGCCGACCAGACGCACCAACCGACAGCACAGACGAGGGCGTAGGACCATCGAACGCAAACACAAATGGGGGGGGGCAAGCTATTTCGACCACAAGCATTCGAGATGGCGAACAGGATGGGAACGCGGGTGATCACGAGCCCACGCCGGTATGAGACAACGGTGACGTTGACTGCCAGGCCGGAAGCAATCGAGAAGTGAACGCGAACATTGCAACCACAATCTGCACCTCAAGGGGAAGGTGTGAACGCGGAATGACGTTGACCGAGCCCAACCGGCAAACAATGCGAACCCGATCAATGGCACCTGCCACACCAACGTCACCACCACTCTCTGACGAGAGGAGGCCACAACCGCATGACAACAGTCATCCCCCTGCCTAGCTAAATGTACCCTAATAATACTGTGAACAGTCGTGCATTTACCACCTTTGACAACGGAATCTTGTCTGATTCCGAAACGTCAAGGCATTAAATCCTTGGTTCCTGTCGTCACCTTGTCTTCTCAATTATGTTCGGGCACCCGCATTTTCGCTTCTATAAGCAAGGGCCAGTGTCGAAAATTTATACAAAAACCATCGTTTCCCAATGGACTATTTATATCGAAATATACTTTATGGGATGCCGATTATTCCAATTCATGCAGTAAATTATATTTCCTTAAACAAAAGGAAGTAATAAATCTGATTGCTAAGATGCAATTTTGATCAAGCTTATGACATTTAATGTTAGTGACTATGGAGATGACTAAACTGGGAATCTGGGTTGAAATCCCCGTCCTCACCTTTGTCGACTCCGAAGGTATAGCCTCGCATTCCGCCGCATTCACCGGATCTCGCCGGAGGCATCCGAGGAGTGTACTGGCAGGGCAAAGAGGTGTTATTTCTTGACTTATCAATTTAACCCTTTAATGATTATTCAGGAGTTTTGAAAGATTTGGTTGCTTTAGTTGACCCAATTATGAAGAAGAACTCGCGGCATTCTGTGGGATTTGAACCCGCATAGTAGGGCAGACTTTACCCAAAGCCAACGCTCCACCGCTTGAGCTACAAATGCCACGCCAAGCACCGCGAGTTTAATCACACTTGGATCGATTTTACCCGCCTTATTTTACCGCTCGAATGAAATCAACCATGGTGGAAGAGCAAGCTGACTGTCTAAGCTGGAGTTCCTAAGCAATCATCTAAAATCCACCAGACATTATCGTCAGAACTGTGCACCACCGTCTTCCTTGCCTTTGTCAATTCCACATCTCGTCATGAACGCATCAAAGATACGTCTAATTATGTAAGGGTACGATCAGCCTTACCTTCGTGACTATCTCGACTCCAACGAATTCTCAGACGATCGAGTAACGGATTGTTGCTATTGAGTCGTGAGTTAATACCATTGATTCAAGACTCAATATCTCTGGGACATGACATGACTCATTGGAGGCCCTTATTCGAAAAGGGTTTTAAATTAACAGACTAAAAAATAGACACGATGCAGTAAGACCGCTTGACTTCCCTTATTTAATTTCTCTTAGTAAGAGGATAGATAATTTACAGACGATCTACCAATTGAACTCTGGTTATATGCAGTACGACTACTCCACTTCACCGCTACGGTTTCACTTCGTGAAAAATAGGATGTACTAGTCAGCGATCACACTGTGCTGACCAGCAAGGTGAAGCAAATTAGTGCTTGCACTGTTGACAGCTGCCGTGCATCCTTGATGTCAATGAGAGCCTATAAATCTCGTCGACCTGTATGTACAAAGAAGACCTAATACCTTTTCCCCAAACGCTTCCAAACGGAAAACAACTCCCTCCAAAAAACCGTATGACTGTGTTCAAATCAATTTCAAACATGTGACTTGCAGATTAAATACTTACTAACAGCAGGTGGCCACGGCCAGAAAAAAAAACTAGGACACCTCCTCTCAGGCATTTTTGGGCCGACACTATGCCTTCAATTCACGTGCGTAGGATCCACCAACAAGACGTCTTTTCTCGGGAGCTCTTTGTACACGGTGCTTTCTGTTTGGTTCAAATTATTTTTGGAAAGTGCAGGGGCCCTTCCATAACACTCCAAAATGCAAAATGCTCCTTCCGAATAGTTGTCGAATGGTTTCACGGGACTTGAGATCACTATGGTGGTTTTCGAGGAAAATGCGGAGAGGGAATGCGGAGACTGTGCTGGCACAGTCTCGGAAACCCCAAAAACCGGTTTTCTTTGAACTTAAAGACTAAGAACACAGGTGTCCGAGGTCATTCGCATTTGAAAATAACTTAACCATCTAATTACCCAAAAATAAGCCGTAGAAAACACATTCGAGCAAACAGCCATAAATTGCAGACTATACGCCACGAAGGGTGGGCTTGTTCGTTTCCATCTTAACCCACGTGGGGCTACGAGATTTTTCTGTCAGCTGTTTCCGCCGATTGAATTATTATTCCTAAATCGAGGGTATTAGCAAATGCATAATTGACAATGCCTCCGTTCCTTAACAATGTTAAACATAACTGCCTGTCTCGGTTCCCAACGGTTGACGCCCATTCCGTTGCACAAACCAATCCTTGTCTGTCTTGGAAGGCCTATATAAAAGAACACTCAGAAAAAGCCCAAACCTTTGTTGGTGGGTACATTTTTCATAATGTCAGGCTTGTCAACTAATGCAAAAATCATGAAGTTCATCATTGTCGCTTGCAATACCCTCTCATTTGTAAGTTTTTATTCCATATATTGCGAATGGAGACCTCTCTGGTCTTGTTTGCTTCTGGAAAGTCAGTGAAGTTATTTTACTGTGTCACTTTATTGCTCCAAATTTTTCACTATGCCAGTGTTTTCAGATTAATGCAAATTTGATCACTTCATCCATAACGTAGAAAGTACTTACTAGCTGAATTTTGTGGCAATTCATGCTAATAAACAGTGGAAAACGACTTACCAATACTTCTGTGCAATGATAGTGTTAAATAATCTTAATTATCAGGGGAAAGTACAAAGGGGTCTCATACCAGGAAACGCAATGCCCATGCTCTCAAAAATTGGTTTATTTTTTACGTGGAATAATAGACCTATTTAATATGTATACTAAATATACTATGTTAAGCGTATGTTGTTATATAAACATAAGTGTAGAGTATCAAACGATGATTGAGCAATGAGTCGTCTAGAAGTAGCTTGAGCATGTGAACTTGGTAAGGGTTCCTTCTAAACATCATAACAGAAGCAAAACTAAAAGAACTGAACGAAACTAAAACTAATAATATGACCTCTCATTCGTTAAATGGGAATATTTGCAGAATTAAAAATAAATAATGAGCGAAAATCGACGAAAATTAAACTAAAATAAGTCAATTAAATACTAAACTAAAAACTAAACTTAGACTAATAAAACTAAATGAACTAATAATTAGATTAAACTAAATAACAATCTACAATAAACAAAGTAGTTAGTTATACCATGTTCACCGTCCCTTGAAATGGAACTAGGGAAAGTGCCGGGACAAGATGCGACTCATGCAGATTTATCGAAAACATGCCCTTTAGCGGCGGAAGACTTAAACTACGCACTGATGATGGAAACGAGCATGTTTTCGAAACTTCAGCATAAATAATCTTTGCCCCAGTACTTACCCCTCTTCTTCCTCCTTTTTCGATGGTAATGAACGTGATATCATATGTGGCCACGAATCTTTGCGTATAGTAGTTTGTTATTTCTAGCAATCAGCGATGAAGTTTTTATGGGAGTCTTACCATGAAATTTGATAAAGAGAATATATATCTACTGAATGGAAGGTAATGTTTTAAATGATGGCAAATGTCCTTCCGTTTTTAGTTCTTTGGTCTGGCGATCTTCATCTTGGGAATCCTCGAATTTGTTCATTTTGAAATCATGTTTGATACCGAGACTCTCAATCTTACGAAGAATATCGCTATTGGAGCAATTGTGCATGGCTTCGTCATAATTGTGGCCGCATTTTTAGGCGTATATGGAGCACTTCGGGCTAATGCAAATGTTCTCATTGCAGTAGGTGATCGACTTCTAGTGAATTCACTTGCATCTCCTTTTTAGTATGCGGTTATTGCCCTGCTGATCGGTTGCTCTACACTTTGCTTTCTGATATATGCCTTTGTCCAACGTAATGCGGTCAGTTTTTGTTTTGATCATAGTAATTTACTAATCACTCCTCCTACTAGATTATGTATACTGTTGACAATATCATAACAAAGGTTATTCGCCAAGGCAGGTCGAATTACGGAACGAGTAAAAAGTGGACTGATATCATTGACTGGATAATGGTAACTGTAAGTTTATTGGATGGCCTAGCAATTCCCCTAAATTGTATGTTCCCTACTTTGTCTGACACGGCCTATGTTGTTTATTTTCACGTTCAGTTTGATTGCATTGCAAGTGACAAACAATCATATACTCCAAGAGGAGATGTCCCGAGCAACGAATATGATAGCAGCAAAACGGTAAAGCTTTATCATTTCAGGTTTTTGTCTTCATACTTTTGGGCTCAAGCCAATTAGAAAGCTTTAATAATTGCCTTCGAATGCAACTTTAAGAGTCTTGGGTGCAAACAGTATTGACAACCCTTCTTGATATGAACTAACGACAATTTACTTTATGATGCCAACTACATTTAAGACGTCACTATTTCTTTCCTATATGTGTGCCCAAGGAAATTCAAAAATTGCTCACTTACCTATATGTTAAGACAGTCGATTACTTGGTTGTGAATATTATGGCCGTTTGGCCTACTCAAATTATTAACAACTTACTTCAGATAATTAAAGACCCACTTAGGGACGTAGGGATCTAGTTTGACGTCGTCGCTTAATCGAACTCTTAAATGTGAGGAAGGAGACAACGACGACCGCTTACAACCGAGATAAACTGTTCTCTGCACCTTCTTGATCTCTGTTGCACATTATAATTCGACATTCCTTATTATCGAGAAATGCCACGACCTAATGTAATTTACAGCGCCATCTCCTCTGCTGTAGTGATATTGAGCGTAGTATTGTTATGTCTTTTGCTTTCTTCTTTAGCACTGCGAAGTTGCTATCGTGGATGCGATTGAGGCCGAATGGGGCACAATTGGAGGATGTCTAATAGCCATCACATTCCTCAGCTTCTTTGCCTCCGCTATGGGCTTTGCGCTTGCTCGTAATATTAAAGCCTACGAAAAAGTGTAAATTTTGGATTGGTAATTTTGGTGGCTGGGGATTTAAAATATATGATTTACGTGGTTCCATTTACTTATTGATTCTGGTTTGGCTATTCGTACTGTTTGCATCAGGTCCATTCCATATTTAAGCCTACCCCTCGTTTCTGTTGGTCAAATTCTCGAGGAAATCCTAGGCTTTTGGCCTATGTTTCTTCATTCAGTAAATGTGAGATTCCAAGACATTAACTGCCGCTATAGCCGTTTTGATTTCTCTTCATTTCCATCATAGATTAGTCATTTCTGTTATCTGGTGTGTAATCAATCCTACCACAAGATTATATATTCATATGAACTGACAGTGACTGATCTTAGCCGTGACTAAATGGTCAGAAGTTCAACTTTAGTCTAAATAATCAAACGTTCCTGGTTTCGAACCTCAGATTTTCCAAGCGAGGAGTTATGCGTGAAAAATGTTCGACTGCTATGCCTGAAATAATAATTCTTGTTGATCTTATTTTAAACAGTCTCTCCGCATCAGTACCTGACGGCTGAGGGCTCCATAAAAGGCCCGAGGGTGATAAAAAAACATTGCGGCATTTTTCTTTTTCGGAATCGCTGTGGTTCATTAGGGACAGTTACCAACGTGTCATAATGCCCGAAAAAGTAGGATTTTGTTAATTCGTATTGTGGTTTTCGGTCAGCCCATCGTAAGTGTCGAAGGTTTCCAACCGCTTAAACTGCTCCCACCGTGTCGGGGGCTAACAGGTTCCAATCCCATGTATATCTTTGTGTCAATCACCATAACTTATTTGCGTCTTCATCCCAAGATTTCATGTCTGAAGTGGAGTCAAAAGAAAGGCTTGGACTTCAGTATTATTCACTATAGATAGAGGAGATAGGGAGAACTTTTGAAAACCCTATTTACAGATAGATGCTGTCAGATCCTGCATGTGTTTGAAAGCCAAAGCTGTTCATGATATAAATCGTTATTGTCTACTTAATGTATGACTAGCAAATAAAGTAAGATTGGGTCTTCTTTGAGATGCGTCTCCGCTTTCAGCAAGAACAACTAAGGAGCGAAGTTTATTCCAGTCTTAAATGACCGGTAGTGGAAGAAGTTGACCCTCACTTCTAATTTGGCATGGTGTTCCTTCATTTTGCATGGATGACCTCGGAGATGTGTTGTTTGTGCGAATTCAAGGAAATCAGCTATCTGAAAGCACGGTCTACTCCCCGGATGTGTTTGATCACCAATAAGGTTAGGCACAAATCTAGAGAGGACTAAATTCGTCCACAGGGCTTTTTAATACCTTACTAACAAAATTCGGCTTGCCAGGGTATTGCTTCAATTAAATAAAATTCTAAAATTTGTGTCTGTTTAAGGTTTAAAATAACTCTGAATATCCAGCTGCCGCCCATGCAGCTGGACCGGAAAGGCAACCCAGCTTGCGTAGAAGCAATGCTTAGAGGTAACCTTTGAGTAATACATTAACTATGAGGGTTCAATTTTATCCGAAGGAGCGGATCTATAGTTCACACAGTTCATCCTTGGGCCCAAAGCAAACAGTAGAGAAACCAGTACAGCCAAAAATCTGTGCAATGGGACCCCGACCGGGAGTTGTAAGTTGATGGTATTTCGGTTGGAGCGTGTAAAACAATCAAGCCCTCTTAACGTTGCGCAAATCCCCATTCGATAATTCAGAAGGACAGTTGGCGAGCAAACGTATACTTTCGATAAATTCTCTTCGGGCCATTACATTTATATGGAAGGGGAAGGTACAGGGTGACAAGCAATCAATTGATTATCGTTCTAATCAACTTAGTCTTGGGAATGGGGGCTTGAGGTTTGGGTTGATAAAAAGGGGGTAGTGACAGGGTAATTAGGAGAGGGGGGAAAGAACGCGTGGAAAATGCTGGCAGTTCTGCGGCCGTTGGCCATGCTAGGCTTGGGGCCTGAAGAAAGTTCTTCTGCGCGCACAACACCGGCTTCATCAGGCGAATGGCCATGGCCTCCGCTGTTGCCAGCAGCCCTCTTAATTTTCTGGGAGATTTTTATCTTCACATTAAAAATTTTAATGATCAAATAGACACCTTATACTTCAAAAGAGGGCCAGTCCACTTTACTAGGATTTTTTGCTTGCACGTAGCACAATCACTAGAAAAACACGTCCCTTAACTACTCTAAGAGACATGATAGAAAACAAGAACGCATTTAAAAAGCAAAACTGAGTGAACTATGTTTCTACAACGTGTAGCATAATTTGCATAGACCACAAGATTCATATGACATAATGCACTATGTTTTTTACATGTTCTCGTGTCTTATCTATCAAAAGAATATCATGGGGTGAAAGCACTTATTACCCGCTGAAACTCATCAGTAGACATCCATTTGCGCACTTCAAATATCCATCATTTTTTCACTGCGGGTGGGAAATTAATAACTGTGTTATCCACAATTTACCATGTGAGCAAAGGGGCTATTATGGAAGAGCACCAGCGAATGGACTCAAGATATAAGGGACTGAGGATCTAAGACGCAACCATACCCGATACAGCAGGCCAATCTGTGAAATCAGATTGTCAATCAGGAATACGCGTCATGTGATTTGGGAAAAATTCAATTTCGATTATGTGTATTATCAAAGTTTGTAGAAATTAGAACCCTCTTACTTCTCTTGTATGCAAAGTTTCAGCGAAAAAAATAATTCAGCGGGGACATTTCTTGTAACCAGTAAATAACTACGCACACCTGCTTTCGACAATGTCTGTACATGTGCCATCACTTAAACTCTTAGCCCTGTAAATCCTGACTCCATCCACTACGCTTCCAACAGAATATTTGCCTATCTTTAAAACGTTGATCTCATGTCAGGCAGGAGAGAATTTCTGACTTATAAGCTACCATCAGCTATCGCCAGCCAGCCACACGCAATCCCTGCTTGACAGAAACTGGAATTAAAGCCAGAATTATTGGCCATTGATTTGCTCGCTGTAGCAATGAAACAAACCGCACTTATTCTTGTCGATTGTGGTCAGAACCATACAAATTTTAATCAAAGTACCCATCGGCGGAGTTTGGGGACCGAATCACCATACTGTGTTAAGGGACATCATCTGTAGATCCGTAGGCAGTCGCACAGTGACTGCTCAAATATGCAAACCAAGTTAACGACTAGTCCAGGGGTCGGCCACTCATGGCTCGTGAGCCATATGTGGCTCTTTTGATGATCGCGTATGGCTTTTTCAGAAATTTCATGTTTTATGATTTTGGTTACTCTTTAGGGGTCTAAGTAGTGGGTTGTACTTGGATCACTTTAATCATCAGGCCAAATCCCAGGTTGGAGGTTAATAGACACAAGTCACCAGAAGGAGTGATTTATAATGTACAGAACTCCCAATTGCAGTCCCAGGTGGCAGTAGCCACTGGCGAAGCCAGGGCAAGTGTTGATTGCGCCCAGCCAGACTTGAGAGAACTTGAGACAGTGGGGACAGCTAATTGAGTAGGATTGCGGAGCAGGTTCAATTGTTCTGTTATTGGTGTCTTGCAATTGCCCAAGGGGATGTCGCCTACAGAGGCCGAGGGGTGGACTATTTAAACGGCCCTTAGGTAGCTGGACGCTCGTGCATGCTCGGGTGTGTGTGCGTGACTGAATAAACTACGGTTGCCAGGATAGGGTACGCTCGTGCAGCTGTTACCGGTGTCCCAGACGCAGCTGCGAAGTTGAGCCTCGGGGACGGGAGTGGCAGTGCAAAAGAGCATTGGAACAGTTGGTTGTGGCAACACATGACTTTGGGACAGCGGGTCTTGGAGAACGAGCGGAGGAGGGAAAGGCACGCATTGTAGCCGTCCACCTCCAATGACGTGACGCCACAAGCTCGCTAAATAACAGACGCTCTACTGAAGTACGACAGCCCGTAGATTTGACCTCAGCTTTGTCAAGGTCACGCTGGTAGACAGGGCTATCTTACGCGAATAGGCCAGTCGACTTTGTTACATATAGTGCCTCGTGTTTATGTCCCCCAGACGGAGCTAACAGTCCATTCGCGGACACTTGCTTTGTGGACTAATACATTGGTCCTAAAATCTGACTGCTTTCGTTTTTCAGACGGATCGCACATCTTTGAACGATACAATCGCTCTCATTTGCCCAAAGTTAATCTCTGCAACAAAGAGTATGTCGAAACGAAAAAGAGATGAGTAGTATCGTATATTTCAGGGCAAATAGGCCGAAGAATTCGTCTTTTTGCAGAGAGCAGGCTATGCGCAGTGTCTAATTTGCACTTACAGGATTAAATCGATGAAACGGTCGAATGTAGTGCGCCACTTCAACACACGCCATGTGTGAAAATACCCTGCGGGAGATAGCCGTAAACAGTCAGCTAGGGCTTGAACGCGAGTGTGGCAGTGTAATTTTTCCAACCTGGATTATGCACTGAAACTCCTAAAAGGTGGGGCGAGCAGATGCATTACTATTAACTCACTACTTGGCAGAAGGCAGCTGTTGTACCGCCTGCTGCCCTTGGAGGGTTGGGCAGGGAGGCCTTAAGGCGAAGCCGGGCTTTTTCGCTTGTGAGTATTATAATAAATGTATTCAAAGAATAAATTCAGAGGCTTATTTTACTAGCATTTAATATAATTTAATCTTAAATAAACCATATGGCTCTGTCTGAAATATATTTCCAAATATTTGCTTTTTTGGCTCTCTGAGTTAAAAAAGTTGCCGACCCCTGCACAAGTCACTGCTCAACAGCCTTCGGGCTCCAGGTCACTCCGCTAAGCCTTAACTGAATTTCTTCAGCATACATGGTGCACAAAAAGTTATGATTAGAATAAAAGTTATTTCCCAAAAATGCACAGTGAAACGAAGACTGCTGGTCGGCTGCTAAATGCTATTAGTGATTTTATCATTTGCAACATTCTGCTTTCGGGGCAGTCAGTACTGATTTATAGTTAGGCGTGATCATTCTCTACCAATCTGCGTAAATTGATAGAGCAGGGGAACTGAACGTAATTCTGTTCACAAGCGCCAGTCGCAGTAAAAGCAAATCAAACCGTCGAGTAACCATAGCGCCATGAATCAGCAGTGAATAAGGTAAGGCATTTTACAACTCGGCCGTTTTTTAGGATAGGCTTGTGTTTGCGTGATGACTACCAACTAGAAAAACGGCATCCTTGCGCTCTCATTGCC
>JAYGXS010000003.1:71044292-71059385 GCA_036362985.1 Ligula intestinalis | reverse complement strand
GATTCTACCGAGGTGACTGCAACCAAGATCCACAGGGATGTACTCCAGAATGGTAAGTTGGAACTTAGGTAAGTTAAATTAGACGACCTCCTTACCACCATTTCACTTTTTCGGGAAATTCAATAAACCTGCAATTCGATAATCGGATTTTCCCACAATAAGTTAAAGGATAATACAGATTAGGAAAATCTACAGATATAAATCAACAACACTTCTAAATACAATAAAATAGGCATGCATGTACCATTTATTAAAGTATATTCCACTGCATGTCCTTATTTCCCACACATAAAACCATATAACCACCGTTTTTGTAGGAAAACATGCAGGGAGTAGGGATTAATGAGTAGGCCTTCATAAGCTACTGTTTCCGTCGAACCGCTAAAACGGTTATCGTCTGCGTAAAACTCAAGCAATGCCATAGCCAAAAGGAACTTTGAGATGATCGCCTAGTTAGTCGGTCTCCGGGTAGTATCTGAGCACAATTACAGTGGTTCTGGTGGCATACTTTCCGAGTAGTTCCGTTGTCCGAGAATGATTTAGCTTGGTTTCCTCACATGTCGTGTCCTAATTTCGGAAGCTGATTGTAGGATCGCCTCTGGTTGATCTTATGCCCCCAAAAATTAATATGGTTAATTTTAGTTGGCCCAATTGCGAAAAAACTCGAGGCTTTCTGCGGGATTTGAACCCGCAAAGTAGAGAAGGCCTTTACTCGAAGCCAATGCTCTAACCAATTGAGCTACAAACGCCCCACCTCGCGTCATGAATTTAATCACACTTGGGTTGATTTTACCCGCCCAACTTTACCGCTCAAATGGAATCCACCAATACGGAACAGCAAGCTGACTGTCCAAGCAGGCTTTCCTAAGCAATCACCTAGAATCAACCAGTTTTTCGACTAGGCTGACTTCATTATTTAAGAGGCTTGCCATACTTACTTAATTTTAGTTGATACAATTGGGAAAAAAACTCGCCGCCGAACGCCTCGAGTTTTTGCACAATTAGGTCAACTAAATTTAAACAAATCTGCCAAAGATCCTAAATCATGTGGTTAAACCTGACGCATTCCGGAATGTTAAAAGTGCTTGGTTGCACGCTCAAAAAGTGCGCTTTAGGCAAATTAAGTGAGCCACTTTCTCGCCAACTTCTATTTTTTCTAATAATCTATATCACTTTCTGTGCAGTCTAAGCGGAGGATTGCACACTAACGAGGGTAAAGGAAGTCAGCGAAACATAACCTTGTGAGATGTTCGCCTGTTAAATTTCGCTTTCCCTGCGCCGTAATTGTTATCGCATGGCAAAAAAGCAAAGCAAGGGTCTTAAGTGAGCGCAGCTTGATTTCTTAACCCCGGTATCATAAAGTATCCGTCACTATTCACCCTTCTTGCCAGTGGTTTCTTCTAGATTATGCAGGGGTTGCCTCGCTCAGAGTGAATATTCTTTCAGTGAAACTCAGAAGCCTCACTTCATCTCCTTAATTTGCCCGTTTTTGCCACCCCTCTTTCTCCCTTCGCTTTCTCCTCTGAAACTAACAATTCGGTAGCCTAGAGTAACCCGTACGTCATATCAAAATAAAAGCCGCAGCTAGTTTTTTTTACGGTATTGTTAGCAAAGGACAAAAAGGTGCAAATATCGACATTGGATACCCCTATAGGGCAGAGGAGTCGACTGACGTCAGCGCCTGACTCGGAGTAATAAAACGTGCTTTCGTAAGAGTGGCTCACAGACATACAGAGGAAAGATTTTAAGCCGCCAGTTTCAAGGTCAAAGTCAAACAGGCAAAATCTAGTTAAGGCGGGTAAAGAAAGAACAAAGAAAATAAGAGGCAACAGGCGTATGGGTCAGATAGAAATTCGCAGAAAATAGATGAGGAGAATTTCTAAGGTTTTTTTGACAGAAGATAATGCCCCCTCCCCATTTGCCTAGCCCATGAAAACACAATCTTCGTTCATTTTGCTTGCTGCTGGTCATTTCCTTCAGGCTGATTTAATGAGCATTTGTAGACTTCATTTCGAAGACGTCCGCGCCAACCGCTCACGATATCTTGTTTCGAAACCGTCAGTCTTCTCTGACCATTTAACCATTTTCAGGAAACTGGCATTGTTGTGTCATTACAGGACTTGCTTTTACTTTTGCCATGACAAAACTGTCAGTGCAAGATTTTCACTAGTGAGGAGAGTTTAGATCTACTAGCATACTTACCTAACTGCAGGATTTATAAAACTTCTGTTTCCTGAAAAAATAGCCCTCAAAACAAGGTTTATACTCACCCCGGGGTTTCGAATTCACGCACGAACGCCTTGTAAGAGGCGACATAGGAAAAGCCTAATAAACATACTGGGGCTAGAGTGTTTTTAGAATACATGTTGCTACGTGACCAATCCCTGCAGAGGAATGCAGCGTCAAATTGCGCGTCCCATTTCCTGTCGTCAGTGGCCACGATTTTCTTACCTTTGGTGTTAATTCGTGTGAATTTGGCTTATCAGTGCTGTCGCCAGAAGCAGTATGCTCACTCACGCGCGATTGGAAACCAGAGCACTGTAAAGGTGAACATCAGAATTTTCGGTAGTGTCAGACTCTTGGAACAAGAACTAATAGAGGAGGCGGTTGCAGGTTACACTCGAAGCAGACACAAGAAGGCTGAGGGATGAAATATCAGAGTCGCCTTCTTTTTATATCGGAAAGGACATCGTGAGACGATTATCCTACCGGCCGCAGGAAATTATTAACCACCTGAAGAGCCGATGCCTGATTCTCGCTGAACACACCTCCTCGCCGCTGTTGGTGCTCACAATCTTCCCCTCCAAAAATGACCATCTCTGCAAGTCACCGTCCCTGAACTTCATCAGAATCGGCTGTTAAACTGTTGGGGGCGGTAGCACGTCTAAGGGCGGCTCAGGCTCTACCTTCGCCCACTTTCGGTCCCCTTGGTCATGACATCGGACCCAGGTAAGAGAGGAGGATAAAGTGCGATAGATGCATCGCAAGTCTGCTTCTACTATAATCTAATTCATGCACAATCCACCCTCTCGTTGCCACCTTACTGTCGGAAACGGAATGTAGCAACTGCACCTCACAAACATTCTAAGGCCCGAGCGTCTGACATCGTCTGCTATCGTCGCCTCTCACAAGTGGTTCGAGTGCGAAACCTCGAAAGATTATCCTTTTCAGCTTTTCGCTCGCAGTCTGTGTTCACATTGTGTCGAATTCTCATTGTCCTTTAGAAGTAGACACCTTACACAGGTCGGCTCCCCTTCCTCGTACCCTTTTCTGATGTTTTTGTTGGTTCTCTTTTGGGGTCGACGGTCAAGTATAAGGGGGGGGGGTATCGATTGAGTCTGAAGAAGCCTTGTTGTCTTCATGCGTTTCTGGGTATATCACGGGCTGGGGGGGGGGGTGGGTGAGGCTACATTCATATTTCTAGGCTTTCGTAGAGCCTTGTTTGTATGTCTTGTCGCCTGTGTGGTACAGTACAAGGGAGCTGCAGTTTATCTTTCAAGTATTTCCCCTCGAAATGCAACAATTATAATTTAATAGTCAGATTATGGCAAACATATGTTTTGAGCAACTCGTAATCAGGCCAAACATTTGCAGGGGAAATGAACGCTGTACATAACAATTAAGGTTTGAATGTGTAGAGAAATCAACAACTGTCTAACGTGAGCGCTGATTGGCCACTACGGACTATTTCAGTTTGCGCAAGTAAGCCAGATCAGCGTTTTGGTTGAGAGACTGCCGCTAGTTGGTAGGGGCGCAATGCTATCGCAACCTGGTGTCGGTGTAGGCCATGGAAGTGTAAGGACTTGTGTCAGCGTCTTCGTACAACGCAGCACTGGATTTGCTAGCCGTATATCTACTGCTTCAGCTGTTGCGAGCATCCGATAGCGAAGGCCTTTGGAAAAGTTAGCTCTATTGGTATCGACTCGATGATTCGTGTTGTTGTTGTTGTACTAGCTTACACCCTTAACCTAGTTTTCCAGCAATACATGTTATAAAATTTTTAAGAAAGATGAAGGGCTAGAGATGAAGGAAAAAAAAAAAGAGAAAGGTATAAAGTGTTTAAGAAAGATGAAGGAATTCGGTGACTTTGTCTGGGCGAAGCCATAGGTCCTCAGGCGTGAGGTCCGTAGGGTTGGCTGGGCAGTCGAAGAGGTGGCATGTTGTGTGAAAAGGCAGGAGGCAGTCAGGACAGTTGTCTGTGACGTTGTCAAAGCATGAGGTGAGACGGCTTTTGAATGAATTCAGCAGCGTGGAGAAGCCGGAACGCAGCTGGGATAAAGCTCGAGATCGATTTAGTTTCACCTTTGCTCAAACAGGCAGGTACGTGTTCACGCACTCTCTTTTCCAGGCGCCTCGTTGTTCGGCCAATGTATCTTGCTCCGCAAACTCACTTCTAAAATTATAATTTAGAAAAACGTTCTTCTGGCACGCAACTTTGCCGAAATGGCCTGCGACGAAAATGAGATGTCTTGGATGCCACAGCAAAACACTACTACCGCGTTCGGGGCCGCCGACGCCGCAGGTTCGGCCCGACCGTCGTCTGCGTTTACCTCCTCCTCCTCATCCCGTTGCCTCTTCTCTTCCGGTCCACCCGTCTACTTGGACGTTTGGCCAACTGACCTCTTGGCATTCTCCTCCTCAGTCTCCAGTGGCGATGGTGGTGACGCCGGGCCCTGTCTAGACAGAACCGGTTTCTTCATGCTACAGTTGGCCTGTCTGGTGGGTAGGGCTCCGGAGTGGCGTAAGCGCCGACGCCGTCCCCTTCGTATTCGTGTCCTCATCCCCGTACGACCTGGCACCTCACCGGAGACTTCGTCAAAAATGAGCTCTCGACTAAAGGAACTACTTGCCGGATTGCGTATTGATGTGAGTTTCGCTATTCATTCATCTTTTTTTATCCTATTTACTCGACAGAAACTGCCTTGTGGACAACTAGTCTACAGGTAAGTTAATCACAATTCAGACAATAAGTACTAGGTCAAAGTGAATTCGAAACACTTCCCCCCATTCCAAAAGGAAGTGTAGCATTCAGTTAGCAGATAGAATTAGACGCACTGAGTCCGGTCTGCGATTGGTTAAACTGCAAACGATGATGCCCATTGGTTCTTCAAGGTAGCAATGATGACCTGCGCTTTGCTCTGTCTCTCGCGATAGACTTGCACATAACCGACCTCACTCCACCCACTAAATGAGGATGCGTTATCATAACATAGAGTTTAGTGACCGTCTCCCTCCTTGCTTTGATTCTACACGACTGGTTCCCCAGGCAGTTGCACCAAACTTGACAAACATTTCCTCGGATGCCCTAGTGTTCGTTCTCTCTTCGTATGAATTGCTCACCTTGGTGGCGTTGTGAAGCACACCATAACTAACTGACCTGGTAGCTGAGAGCTGTATGTCAAGTGGACTACGGTTACGGTGCGTAACTCATGTCAGTTGATCAATGTCACTACTCCTAAAGTGTCATCCCATAAAGTTCCCCCAGACAAGCAGCGTTCGCGCCTCCGTGTGGGTGGTCGTTAATTGTTCAGCTTTTTAATTACCTGAGAAACTAATTTATGTTCGCGGTATGCATCAGTATATTTAAGGTCTACAGGCATTGACTGAAATTCTACGAGTATATTTGCGTTGAAACCCGGCAACCACTGCGAAATATGCACTTGCTGCCAACGGACAGACGTTTAGTAGTTGGTTGGTTGGTTGGTAGCCCATGTTGGATCAGGGGTTCCCGCCGGAGTCCGAACTGGGTGCATTTGAGAGGCGGAGAAAAGCCGCGACCTCGGCTGGCTTGAGCCAAAGGTCCTCGGGGGTGAGTTGGGTGCCTAGCCGGGAACTGCAGACGAAGAGGTGACGGTAGTCATGATGCAAGACTCCGCAGTCGGGTAAAGACGGGTCCAGCCGGTGTTGGTACTAGCGAAGGATCATGCAGTGGCCGCTGCGAAGCTTCGCCAAGGTACAACGAGTCACCCGTGGGTGATGACGTTCCGTTGTGGCAATCAGAGGTGGATAGCAACCCAGGAGGACCGGGGAATGGTAGGTGGATATTGCGTCCACAACTGCTCTCTGGTGAAGGCGATGATAGCCTGTCCTGATGGCGGAGCCATCAACAGGTAGGTCAGAGAGAGATGAGGCGACAGCTGCCTTGTGGAGACCTCGGATAGACGTCCGAACGTTACGGCTAGGCTCGGGAGCGTTGCAACGATGGTGGTTCGGATGGCCAGGTTGTGAACAGGTCCATTAGAACTGCTGGCCGAGGAGTTTGTTGTGTGTGGCGACCGCCAGGACAGAAACCTCCGCATGAAGGTGATCGATGGGTGACATCTTATAGCAGTCCGTGATCGTGCGGAGGGCACCATTCTGTGCTGACTGAAGGCGGCGGAGGCTGGAGGAGCTGATTGTGGGAGACCAGATTGATGCCGCATAGGTGAGATGCGGCTTGGCCATTGCATTGAATGTGGTCGCC
Organism: Ligula intestinalis; assembly: GCA_036362985.1. NCBI lineage: Eukaryota > Metazoa > Platyhelminthes > Cestoda > Diphyllobothriidea > Diphyllobothriidae > Ligula > Ligula intestinalis. The sequence goes on along the minus strand of JAYGXS010000003.1, from coordinate 71,052,922 downwards.
AGCAACTCTTTCGCGCAGCCCCAGGAAGTGCCCGCGAGAGCCGTGAAGACCTTTATGCACCTGCTCACTTGCTTGCGACATCCCTCGCATGTTCTGCAAACGTGAATACCGGATCTAAACGGACGCCGAGGAGCTTGGGCTTTCGGACCGGCGATTGAACTCCTTCGGATCCAGCGTGAAAACAGTGACGGACGACTTGGCAGCCGAGGTCGACATCCCGCACTGAGTGAGGTAGTCCACAATGTTAGGCATGAATTCCGAGAGGACCTGTGTAGCCTGATCAATGTTATGGTGCTGGCAGAAGATGGTGACATCATCCGCGTATGATACCACTTTGGCGGGTGCCGGAGAGAGTGGGAGTTCCCGCATGTAAATGTTGAACAGCTTCGGGCTGAGCACACAGCCTTGAGGAACACTGCAGGTCTGCTTACGGGGGTTGGAGAGAGTGCCGCGGAAAAGGAAACGATCGTGGTGGCCACAAATGTAAGCCGCCAACCATGAGACCAGGCCAGTCGGGACGTTCAGGGAGACCAAGTCCTGCAGGAGCTGATCGTGGCGGACGCAGTCAAAGGCTCGGGGCAGGTCAATTGAGACGGTTACGGTCCGCGAAGCGGGCTTCTGTTGATTGAAGCCCTCGAGGATGACGTCGCTGAGCTCGAAAAGAGCCGTTGTTGTGCCTCGACCCGACCTGAAACCATGTTGGTGGTTGGACAGATCCGCTGCGGACGTCAGAATTGGAAGGATAAGTCGTTCCAAAATTTTCGCCAGTGGACTGAGGAGGGCGATTGGGCGATAGGACGTCGCTTGACTGGGGTCCTTGCCGGCTTTGACCAGAGGAATGATGGTGGACTGGCGCCAGCAATTGGGGATGATTGAACTGGCCAGCGAAAGATTGAAAATGGCTGCCAGGTAGGCAGCCACCTTGGGACCGATGTGGCGCAAATGAATAGGAGCCAGGCCATCCGGTCCTAAGGCTTTCGAGACTTTCGTTTTCCTGACGGCGTTGAGGATAGCATCGACTGAGAAAGAAATGTCCGGAGGCGGGGCCTCAGGAGGAGACGAAGAAGGGGGCGCTGGCTTTTGGGACTGGGAGCCGAGTGGGGCGAGAATAGCTTGTTCATCTTCGCGGCGATCTTACCGTTGTTGGAGATGAACTTACCGTCCCCGAAGCTAATAGACTGGTTGGGTGTGTCAGCTCGGAGCTTGGTCAAATTGCGTAGAAGTTTCCAGGTGGCAGCTGCGTTGCCGCGGAAATCACAATCTGCAGCTTTTTCACGCCAACGTTCCCGTTTGTCGTCATTGACGGTCTTGGTTATCAAGCCGTTGAGTTCGCCAACACGCGGGTCAGTTGCGTCTCGCGCCTGGATCTCGTCATGCTCTCATTACAGTCGGGCGGCTTCGCTTGGGTAGTTTGGGCGGAGTATGGGGTGCGACCGTTCGGTATATGGTAGCCTGCTGCTGCCAAAAGCAGATGATGAACGGCCCGCTCCGCCTTGTGGACACAGGTGGGGTCGGTAGCTGATCGGTTCCCGCTTCGCATTCCGCGGTGAACGCTACCCAGTCAGCTCTCTTGAAGTTGAAAATGCCTGTTCGGAGCCTTGATACGGTCGGCAGAGGTGGCCCATTCGAGCACTATAGGGACGTGATTGCTCCCTAGGCTGATTTCCGTGCTCCAGGTGGTGGAGGCTACTAGACTGAGACTGGCAAGGGAGACATCGTGAGAGCTGGAGGCACCGTTGGGTGGGAGCCGCGTTGGGGTGTCCTCGTTGATGACTGCGATGGGAGCTCGCTCTAGTTCATCCGCCAGGACTTCTCCCCGGGAATCAGCCGCCAAATTGGAGCACCACAGGTCGTGATGGGCGTTGAAGTCACCTAGTACTATATTTTCACCAAAAGGTAAGAAGGGAGCGATAGAGGCGGTGAAACCTGTAGGACAACTGGACGTAGTAGGGATGTACACGTTCACGACGGTTAGCGGCACCGGGCCAATGTTAAGGGAAATCGCTAGTATTTCCGTGTGATTGGCACCAAGCAGAGGTAGCTGGTGATGGGCGATGGATTTTCCCACCAGGAAGGCCAAACCTCCACCTTTGTTGCGGCCGCGGTCGCAACGGACGATCCAGTAGTCGGCACAAGACGGGACCTTAGTGGAGTAAGACCACTTTGTCTCTTGGATAGCCGCCACAGCTATGCTGTGCAAACGCATGAAGGCCAGGAGCTGGTCCAGCTTGGTAAGTAGGCCGTTGGCGTTGAACTGGAGGATCTTTAGACCAGGCGGTGAGGCAAGGTCGGAGACCAGAGGCTTTGGGTTCAGGACCGGGTGGGCTGGAGGCGTGGAGACCGGAGGGGGCACGGGACAGCTGGGACACGCGAAGGCGGGCGACCAATCGGCAGCTTTGGCGAGGCCACTGCAGCGGAGATGGCACCAACCATTGCAGGAGCCGCAACGTGCAGATCAGTCGCGGCGGCACAGGCGGACTCGGCAGAACGAGCAGTACCAGAGAGGCCCAGGGTTGGCCTCAATACCGGCGGCAAGGAGGAGGAGTCGGAGCAGCGTGGCCGAGAGGCCCTGTTTCGTCATCAAAAACATGGATTCGGCGGAGGGGAGATTTGATCCGACGTAGGGAGATGGGTGTAGCAGACCTTGGCCGCCGGGAGTGTGGGTGGAAACGCGGTCGAGAAGCGTCTGCTGTGGAGGGTGGTGGTACGCGCAGGGACAGGCTGTGTTACCGGCCACGCATTGTCTCTATGATACCCACTCCGTGGGATCTGAGTCAGGCGTAACGGCTTTGACTGCCTGCCTTCGATCCCACCGTCGGTCTTTTTGACAATCGGATGAGGGTATGAGTATATGTTAGGTGCAGGGCTACTCTAATATCACCTGAAATTCGCCGGTCCTACACCATCATGCTGTGGAGCACATGTTGGACATCGTCAGAATCGACGTTCGAACTGTCATGTGGTGTTCTTTGTTGCACAATATTACTTAGAGCAATGCCTGACGGTCTCCAATACACTCAATTGCTGCCCGTCCCAAGACTCTTGGGCCTAAGGAGAAGCATTCGGTGACGAAATGAATATCCTAACCGTGCAAGACAGTGAGATTCTATCAGTGCTTGGAGAGTTGTCCGAAGTTCCCGAAAATACAATTCTATGCTTCTTGAGAGGAATAGCCGTGTTTAGCGCTATATTGAGGGTCCGAGATGACCTTTTTTTAAATTTCGATACTGTCAAGTCTGTCAGGATGTATTCGTCTGCATGAAGAAGCAGCGATCTGTGGTGCCGCGCAGTTCAGAATTTTGAAGACCTTTGTGGAATCAGCTACCGTTAGCTTTCAACTGAATCTTCTGTTCTTTTCTCGATTCACCATGCTTAAGACTACCTTCAACGTGGACTTCTCAGGAAGATACAGGTGAAGATACCTTTCCAGTTCCAACTCCCGCTTGTGAATGTCGACCAAGGGGAGGGCATGGTGGCACCTCTAAGCGTAGGCTGATGCCGCGTCAGCCGCCTGCTCTGGATTTCACCTCCGCTCTTCTTGAATTTGCCTTGACACTGAGCATAGTTGGGGGGGGGGGAGAAAGGGTGCGGTTGATGTAGCGCTGATTTACTATCACGTGCACATCACCATCCCTAAACGATCATCCTGTGGAACACACGGTGGAACAAGTCGGAGCTGACGGCCGAATAATTGGGGTCACGCATTTTTCATAGTTTGGTCAACTCATTTATTCAAATCTGCCAAACTCCTCCTGGTAATTAAGTCTGCTAGGTAGTCATTCACGTAAATTCCAGATTTTTGCTTAGGAAATCCTTCCTGGACAGTTAGCTTACTGTATCCGTAATGGTGGGTTCCATACGAACAGTAGGCTGAGCGGGTAAATCGATCCAAAATGCGATTAAATTCACGGCTTTTGGCGTGCTTTCGTAGCTCAGTTGGTAGAGCGCTGGCTGTACAAAAGCTTTCACTGCTGTGTGTGGGTTCGACTCCCACCGGGCCACGCATTTTTTCACAATTGGGTCAACTGAATTATTTAAATCGGCCAAACTCCCCTAATAATAATTAGTAGTTACCCCTTCACGAAATAGAACATTACTTAACCTACTGTTGTGAAAAACTATTTGTGTTTCTTGCTACCTGAAATGCCTCGTAGGCAAGATCAGTATTTATGCTCTTAAAAACCAGTACATTTATTAAATTCACCGATTGCCTGAATGTTCTACTGTTCAATCCTTTTCCGATCTATAAGCTGTTTGTTCGGTTCACACATGCGCTACCACTGGAAACAAGGATCCTACTCCTGCCAGCATCCTGCTTTTTAATTTATTCTGCATGAATAATTAGGAACATTACAGTAGCAGAACCTATCGAAAAAATATAAGATCGCTTTCGCATCGGGACCGCATGGTTATCCTGCAGCACTTTCGAACTTCTGCTGGAGGCAGTCGTCAGAGGGGATCACACAGACAAAACAAGTTGTGTTACTAGGACATGTGACCAATCTTCGAGCACTTCGAAGGTGTTTGTCAGTGATATTGGAGGTGGACGGCGGGCTCCAGTATGACGGTGACTCGAGTTCTCGTCAGATCTAAAAGCTTCAATTACGTCATGACTTGTCTGGCAACCAGCTCTACCGAATACTTACATGCCTGAGAAGTTTATGTGTGCGCGCTCCTAGCTTTTATTGGGTATAAGCATAAGAACAGTTAAAGGATCAGATATTATTTGTGACACGAGATTACTCCTCGGATTTTGTTCACTCTTCAATTTTCTCTGACGCTGCTATGACGCATGACGGCTACTGTGCTTCGGCAAAAAACTGCCTCGTTCGGTACCAATATCCTTTGGCATGTCAAACTGAGGCTTTGCTGTCATCCATAAATGTGCGTAAGCTGTGTCTTGCAGAGCAGTTGTTTCTTTGGATTTCTTAGCGAACGCATAGCTTCCTGTAGTGCCCGAATTAGAGAAGTTTTGCTAGTTTGTTCCTTTGCAGCTGCAAATATTTCATCCACATGGTGGCCGTAATGCCTTAGCTTGTAACATAATACTATTGGGCTCACCACGGAAACTTTCTCCCCAGAATTCCGTATTACGCGATCGGTGGTAATGTTAATTGCCGTGGTAAATACATACCACACTTTTATTTTGTTAAACCCCCTCCCTACTTTTAGTCCCAAGTTTAACAGTTGACGTATCTATTGGCCACTTGCGACGTTCATGCAACCTTGCTTTTATCGATTTTGTGTAAATTCAAATTGATGTGTTTTCTAAATATTTCGTTATTCATGCACGGAGCGGAAGCAGTTGAAAAGCGCTCTCGAAATTTATTCGCGCAAATAAATTCTGCTATTTTTTCTTGCTTCAAAAAAATATGCAAAGGTTTCTTCCTGAGAACGGTTATCCTGACTAACTTATTATGAAGAATATTATCGAATAACCGCGGCAAAACTCGCTTTGCTGATGTTAGAAAAGAGGGTCATTTTTGCATGTTTCACTGAACTTTCCAGTAGCTCAAGTCTGGGTCTTACTCCCAGCCAACACTTTCCTATCCTAGAAAGGTAGGGATAAGTTATTGTATCCGATAACCTCTGTGCTTATCTACAATTTTAATTGCGCTTATAAAGCATGCTGTAGAGGTAACATGGGTCAATGTCTATCTCAAACCACATGGAATACCCCCACGGTAGGATAAATAGTGTAATTCTCGCGGATATGGAGGATTCCGGGCATCACGTGACCTCAGACAGTGCATGCCACGTGATTGGCAAGGTTCCATCGAAATACCTCAGAATACTAGATCAACGTCTGCCGGTAAAAGCAGAGGCTGCTGATTCTTTGCTCATGGGCGCAATCTGTGTGGGTCCGGCAGTTTTCCCCGTCAAACACCAGTTAACCACGAGTAACTTACCGCGTCTCCGCCCCACCCAAACCGTCCATCTCGATCCTGACCAGGTGATTGGTTGGAGGACGTTCTCCGATAGGATTACGAGATGTGTTCGTGCCGTTGTGTCCAGGGGCTCAATCCAGATTCCTTGCGAGCATTGGCATAGCGACCTGTAATATAGGCAAACAAGGGGCACCGGCTAGTAAGTCAGAAGTGACAGTCCCAATCTCCCTTGTCTTAGTGTGTAATCGGGTCCTGAGCGCCTTCCTTTCCACTGTGTTAGGACCTTCTGGTACTTTCACCCCACAGTAACAGTCTTTCTTTGTAGCTCATGTGCTGTTGTTCTTTTTGGGCGAGGTGGAATGCAAACCTTCCATTCTGCTCTAGACCTCTTGTTTAGCGCCCGCTTAGGCCATCGTAATACAACAAATGCATTCGCGACTGAACTTAATATTTTGGTCATTTACTCCTTTCAATGCTACTCCATCTTCCTCGGACGTTAATATTGCGTTACATATCGGAGGAAGTGCATTTTCATTTCCACAGATTACCTTGCAAAACTACTTTTCGCTTGGGCTATTGCATGCCTTTACTAGGCGCTACCGATCAACAAAGTTGACTGTAAATGATCAATTTTTGTTAATTGTTCACTTAAGTCCTCATGGGCTTCGGAAGGCAGTGACTATTTCTGTAAATGAGTATGTCGCCGCTGGCTGGAAGTATGTTTGTTTAAAGAACAAGGGAATTCAGTTGCAGAAGAACATAATCCGACCAGACAAGTGCACCTAGGGTGGTCATTTCTGGTATATAAGCCATCAACAGCTGACCTTACTCAATCTCATATTGTGGAATCCCTCAGGTTCGACCCGCGATCTGTCTTCCCGGAGCATGTAATTGAAGTAATTGTAAAATTTTTCGTTGCATCCATTTATTTCCTATCATCTTGGTACCAACAGGGAGTTAAAAGGCGTTTGCCTATCTTGCCCTCAATAAACTGATACTGATACTGTTGGCGGATTTAACTGTCCAAGTGTTTTACGCATCTAAGTCTTCCTAGCCCACTTACATGTCTTTTTGCTTGTTAGCATGTCTGAGATTTTAGATCGAATTTTTCATATTTTCTATCCCAAATGCAGATCACTTAGGACCTATTTCCTATCCTGTTTTGTTCTGCACTCTTTAGGGTTGACCTAACATATCTTGACTGATTACTCTCCCGTACTTCTTTTACTTTTGCCCACGACAACGGTCATTCCATCTACTTTAACCGACTGCCTCCACGCGATTTAGACATTTTCTCTGAGCTTCTGGTGGCAGGTCTTCTGATCGAATTTCTCTGACTGTGATTACTTTTTCCTCTCCCTGAAAAACGTGCCGTCCCTTTTTCTTACACCACTCTAACCGCGTTTGCGTTTTTGTCTCGTTTCCCCACATTGAGACCGAGACTGAGGATGAGAGTGAGGTGTCTGTCTTGTTTTGGCCTAAGTTTAGAGTCATTCAGCGAGGTGTGTGATTAAGACAAGGATCAAGTGTCTGTTGAAAGAAAGAAAGAAGGAAGAGTAAGGTTTGGGTCATGCCTTGAGACTCGGGCATGATTACTCGTTTGGCTTTTAGCGTGATTCTACCGAGGTGACTGCAACCAAGATCCACAGGGATGTACTCCAGAATGGTAAGTTGGAACTTAGGTAAGTTAAATTAGACGACCTCCTTACCACCATTTCACTTTTTCGGGAAATTCAATAAACCTGCAATTCGATAATCGGATTTTCCCACAATAAGTTAAAGGATAATACAGATTAGGAAAATCTACAGATATAAATCAACAACACTTCTAAATACAATAAAATAGGCATGCATGTACCATTTATTAAAGTATATTCCACTGCATGTCCTTATTTCCCACACATAAAACCATATAACCACCGTTTTTGTAGGAAAACATGCAGGGAGTAGGGATTAATGAGTAGGCCTTCATAAGCTACTGTTTCCGTCGAACCGCTAAAACGGTTATCGTCTGCGTAAAACTCAAGCAATGCCATAGCCAAAAGGAACTTTGAGATGATCGCCTAGTTAGTCGGTCTCCGGGTAGTATCTGAGCACAATTACAGTGGTTCTGGTGGCATACTTTCCGAGTAGTTCCGTTGTCCGAGAATGATTTAGCTTGGTTTCCTCACATGTCGTGTCCTAATTTCGGAAGCTGATTGTAGGATCGCCTCTGGTTGATCTTATGCCCCCAAAAATTAATATGGTTAATTTTAGTTGGCCCAATTGCGAAAAAACTCGAGGCTTTCTGCGGGATTTGAACCCGCAAAGTAGAGAAGGCCTTTACTCGAAGCCAATGCTCTAACCAATTGAGCTACAAACGCCCCACCTCGCGTCATGAATTTAATCACACTTGGGTTGATTTTACCCGCCCAACTTTACCGCTCAAATGGAATCCACCAATACGGAACAGCAAGCTGACTGTCCAAGCAGGCTTTCCTAAGCAATCACCTAGAATCAACCAGTTTTTCGACTAGGCTGACTTCATTATTTAAGAGGCTTGCCATACTTACTTAATTTTAGTTGATACAATTGGGAAAAAAACTCGCCGCCGAACGCCTCGAGTTTTTGCACAATTAGGTCAACTAAATTTAAACAAATCTGCCAAAGATCCTAAATCATGTGGTTAAACCTGACGCATTCCGGAATGTTAAAAGTGCTTGGTTGCACGCTCAAAAAGTGCGCTTTAGGCAAATTAAGTGA
>JAYGXS010000003.1:71010295-71035223 GCA_036362985.1 Ligula intestinalis | reverse complement strand
CCACACGTGTTCTGGTTCCCTACGAATAACAAGTGGAACCCAATGAGGACTTGGATGTTTCGTCGAACGAGTCACTGAAGAAGCTATGTTATAGGAAACCACTATGACCTGGCCTGGAAAACGACCGAGTTATCCTGCACTGTAGCGTGCGAAAATGGAAAAGTGCTTCAGCTTTCGCGCATTTGGGTGCATAGGCACTTAATGCGCTCGAGAAGACTGAACTTTTGGGGTGATTTACTGTAAGAACATTGCGTGCACAAAAGTCCGTGCTGACGAGTGTTTTGTTTGTTTAAGGGTGTCGATTTCGGTTCTGTGCATGGACTGCATTAAGCACTCCACGCTGCGAATCTTGTATCATACTGCACAACTGCAGCGATGTGAACATGATGTTCGTTGCTAAAGAATTTTACCTGGCGTTGGGAATAACTGTTCAGAAAGCGCTATTATTGGTAACAGACCCACAGGGAGACTTCTTCGGAAATCAGCTATTAGGGTCAATTCTGCGTAGTAGAAGAAGTATCTAAAAAAGTATGTACCTCGAGGCCTTTGTCTTATTTGACAATTCTCCGTTGCGTCAATGTTTGTGTACGCCCCGCAGCACCCCCCCCCCCCCATTATAACTGCTTCTTCTTAGTAGTAGACTAACCTTGCACTGTGTGAAGAGCACTCCCAAAGGGAATTGGACAGAGGTTGTGAATTCCATCCAAGTGCTAATAACGTTTGATGCAAAGAGCCTAATAGGTGGATGCGTTTCAGTATTGGATCTTATCGGCCAATTCATAATATTTCAAACAAAACCATGTGACAATTCTAAATATAAGAAACCTTGAGAAACGAATGAGGAAAATGCATAGAACTAGTTTACTGCGAGACAATTGTCTTTCGATTCCAAATCCCACACTGAGTCCTGGAGCCTCTGTGTAGAATGCAGGCGGACTTATGCCTTAATTCGTTTTACATTATAGCTTTCTTGCTTTGATAAGTCTCAGTTTGCTTTAGCTACGACCCTAAATCCATGGGCGCACGTCTGGTGACAGTTTGGGGGTAGCGAGCGCCACCAACTCGAGGCACGGTTAATTTGTACAATCAAAAATAGCTTTAATTTTTTTGTTTTGGTAAAACTCTGCCGAAAAACGATTTCAGTGCAGCTTCTAGCTTGTTATTCCTAAACATAAATCGTTTTAAATTCCGTTAACAAGACCGCATTTTACAAAGCCTATGATCGCTGCTGGTCAACCATGTGATATTCTAGGGGTCCGTGCACCTTCAGATCCGTAGAACTCTAGTGCATTCTGCTTACTCTGCCGCTGTCCCCCGTAGGCCTATAGTAAATACTAATTATATTGTAAATTTACCAAACAATTTTTTTCTTAAAATTTCAGTGAGGCCCATTGTTACTTGGGAGAATCCCGTCAAGTCAGCCATCGCGATGGTTGCCGGCCTTACCATTCTCCTAAGCCTCGGCTGCCTCTCCATGATCTCCGTTTTCGCTTACTCTTGCCTGGCTGTCCTTTGCTGTACAGCTGCATGGCGTGTTTATCATGACGTGATCGGATCGAAGAAGACTGACCCTACGACAGCGCCTCACAATCCCTTCAAGTGAGCTCTTTGCCGTGCCAAATCAATTTGACACCAACTTTTGTGGTTGATAGTACTTGTGATCCTTCTAGTCTGCCGACTACTAGGCCATTTTGCCACCTTCCGGATTTTGAGTAGGCCGCCGAACTCAGTCATGCACCCTATTCGCAGCTTTCGACTTGTTTTTTGGTGCGACACTGAGGAGTGGGCTGAACTATGTGTTTAGAACCGGCTGTTTTTTTTACCGCCACGTGCTTTTACTACAAAATAAGTTGTTGAGCTGGTATTAAATCTATGATCGCACGGCCAGTCATCATTTCCATATTCTAGTTGGTTCAAGGTTGCTCAGCGAGATTCATGATTGCCTATCGGTGCGGGGGAGGGGAGGGCTGACATTGATACCGCGCATGGATTAGCGCGTGCTCTCTTTTGTATGTGCCCGAAATTTTATCCACCTTATTCTCGTCTACAGCACGCCTCTGAATGCTAAAAAACAACCGAGACTGCACACAGAATGCCGTTCGACCTTTGCGCTCCAAGTCCAGGGAAATGGTAATAGCAAATGGTTATTGTGGATGTAATCCGTTTACTAGACGCCGCAGCAGCTAAATCAGGGGAAGCATCTTAGAGTTGTCTGCTCGGATGGCTTTAACTAGTCCTGCGGCAATCAACTCCGATAGAAGACATTAAATTGGACTACAAATGAGTGCTAAAGCTATTGATTCAAAACAGAGATTTTTATAAAACAGCCGTCAAGTCTCAGTCGCACCTGAACGCTGCACAGTTAGTGAATAAGTCTGCAGTAAACTCCCCGTACTGAGCGCTTTGCTTGCACTAAGTGATGACAGCCTTATCGCTTGCCAATTCTGTCAAGGTCGAACGTCCACGTGAGCACTTCGAGCGCCTTCGACTAATTACGCCATCTCTTTTCTCTACAGCAGGGGTTCATCTTGTGCATTGCCACGTGATCTCATGAAAAAAAGCATTGGTGCCCTGTGCAGGCTGCGCAATAACAACAACAAGACGCCTACAATCTGCAGGTTTTGTGCCCTTGCTCCATGTGACAATTGTGCAAACATAGAGAGATGAGCTCGCTCCCAGGGTAATTAGCATTCTTGTGCCCTGTGTCTTCAACAAGGAGGATCAAGCAAGGAGGTAAAAATACCGTGGCATAAACCACCTCAACGTTGTTACGAAGGTCTTCCCGTCTCACTTGATGTTCTTAATGACCTACTTACTTGTACTTGATCTGATTAGCTCCTGTTGTTAGATGAATCGGCTTCACGGATATCACGGATAGTGGCAGCCCATTGGCGGTGGTAGGAAGCGAGCTCTTCACAGATGTTAACCCATTGTTTGTTCCAATGTCGCAAGCTGTAAATGGTTACGAGGCCCATCCGTTCGACGTCGGACTTGACGGTGTTAAGCCATGCCTTCAGCTGACCGCCTTGTCGGTATCTTCAGTTTGCACTACGAGAGGGGTTCACGACCAAACTGCAGAGGTCCATCGATGGTTTGCGCTGGACATGGCCAAACCATTGCAATCGATGATGCTGGATTTACGATGCTAGACTTGGTAATTTGAAACATCTGCGGTACAGCTCGGCATTGGAAATGCGATCCTGCCAGAAGACTCGTCGAAGACACCAACGGTCAACGACTTCGAGCGGTAGGATATCTGCCTTTCTCACTGGCCATGTTTCGCAGGCATATACTGACACCGGTCTGATTGATGCTTTTTATATCAGCAGCTTAGTACGTAAGCTGATGTCTGAACGAGACCAAAGTAGTTTGCCTAGCAGCCTAAATGCATTTCTAGCCTGCGCGATTCGGTTACTGGTCTCGTCTTTGGCCTGTCCGTCGGCTAGCATATTCGAGCCCAAATAGCGGAAGCAGCTAATTTCTTCAATGGGTTGACCGCTGATAAACAGTGGTTGTGTTGTGCCGAGATTCGTAGTCAGGAGCTTCGTCTTGCGTACATTAATCGTCAGACAAACAGTTGCAGCGAAGCTGGTGATTCGTTCTAGCGTTGGCTGTAGTGACTGAGGAGTTTTACCAAGTATGACAATGTCATCGGCATATTCCAGGTCAGGTACTCTGAATTCCGGTAGAATTGATTGATGCATCTTGAAGACGAGACTGTTGTTTACTTCCTTCGACGTGGTTTTGATCATCCTTCGACGACACCGAAGCTTCAGCCAGCAACAGCGGGTGTGCGGTTGCATCATACGATGGCGAGTTACAGTGCCTACCTCTAGGAGCATTGACACTCAGTCTGACTCTTATGGGCGACGACGACGTCCATCCCGTGCGGTCTAACGTTGTGGGCACAGCGCCAGTGACTTGTGCGTGAGTGAGTGAGTGAGTTTATATGGAGGCAGACATTTGTGGCATTTACTGCGCTCTCTCCTTCCTTACTCACCAGTCTCCGATGACAAGGCATAATCGATAAGCCCGCAGGGGAACTCAGGCGCAGTGACTAGCACAACTAAATGACCCGTCTATGCGTGTCGCACTGTGGCCCCCGCACTGCGCCCATCCCACCTCAGACGACCGATCAGCCTGAGGTGGCTGGCGGTGAGGGCAGAATGAGATCGACCCTCAGCGCACTTCTTTTCTCACTAAAAACAATCTGTTGCGTTTAAAGTTACTGCGGTGCGCTAAAAGCCGTGGCGGGGAAGGTTGCCAACTGATGGGATAACTCGGACATCGCAGTCAGTCCAGTGTGTGTCTTGTGGTGTGAAGTTGCTTATTGCAGGCGGAGAGTCAGGCTCAATGGCTCCTACTTAATGTGGCCTTTATGGCGCTCTCAGGCGGGAACCTACCTCACGACGCGTGCTGTTGGTACGCGTGTTGAGGGTTGATCGCACCAGCTGCTTGCACCCTCTCCCATCTTCGGTCTTCTTGACTCTCTCCTGACATCGGGTTCAAGTGTGAGAGTGCGGTAGATTCTCCGCAAGTCTACTTTCACTGTAATCCTGCGGCAGTCACCGCATTGCTTTTAGTGGACACCGTCGAGAGAGACGGTCGAAATCTGTCGGTCCCCGCCGCAGTACCGGGATTTCATAAGGACCATCCGGGCTTCACACGCGTGAAAGTGTCCTCGAGAAAAGGCCCGATATATCCCGTTAGCTATGACTGTTTTTTAACCCGTCATGATAAATCCAGGCGCGTTGGAATGCGCTGGTCTGCTGCTGTTAGGGTGGATTGCCTACCACATGCCTCACTCTCCAGTTCACCTGTCAACTAGCTAGTGACGGTATTAAACGCAATGGCTTGTGCGGCGTCAAGGTTTAAAACGTGCCACCAGACGCACGTACAGTCGCGGTTACAGTTTAGTACATGCTTTCCGTAGCCTACACTAACGTGTGCTGTGAAGCAATCTGACCCTCGTTTGTGTTCAGCGCAGTTCTGTGTGAGGACTGCAACAACCGACAAGTGTGTCAGCAAAAATCGTTAATCATGGGTATACAAGCTAGAAAATCGTATGAAAATCATTTGCACAGCGCGGGCGTTGACAGCATTTGCCTGTTAGAAATATAATCGGGCTATCAAAGTTGCAATTTCCTCTTCGCTCTCAAATTATCTTCCCCAGATTTCTTGCCTTCGTTCATTTTTGAGACTGGCCTATCAGTTAAAATTGCTTACGTTAAATGTAGACTATTTGCCGGGGGAGGGGGGTTGTTTGATTTTGTGTTTGCTTTACTGATTTGATATAAAATCGGAATTGGAATCGTTCCTTCTTTTCCGTTGGTTTGCTAAATGTCGCGATTCGGTTACTTGGCTTAGAAGACTTGAGGTAAACAATTGCCGCCTCACACCCTCACATTTTCACCTGTTTCCACTCGGACGGGGCTTCCTAATGTCAACTGTTTCTGTTTCCTTTAGGGGTTGGTTGGCTGACGACGTCGCTGTCCCACGTGACCGCGTTCACGAATACGTCAACAGTGCTTTGGACTATTCCTCCGACTTCTTGAACTACTTGAAACACGCCCTTCTTGTAGAAAACTATTTGGACTCCTTGAAGGTAATTTTGACATGTTTTAAGCTCATTCTTGTATACGTTCCCCAAAAATGCGCACACAGCTACTGGCACTGTCGTAGTGATTTACTTGTGCATCAGACCCCATAAACCATTTTCAGGCCAGGCCATTCTCAGTTCTGAGTCTTTATGCCTGTAGTCAGTGTTCTCGTTATGGACTATATCCAGCGGGTAAATCTCCAATAGTGGTCCAGCTGACTTCGCAAGTGTAGGATGCAACTGTAAAGTATTCGACTCACTCGGTGGTCCCTTATGTGGTTCTTGGTATAACTGCGGTTAGCCAACGGGACTGGTCTCGCATAAACAAAGTAATCTGAAGCGGATTTTTAAAAGTAGAGTAGCCAGCTTATTTCTCTACTAATATTGTCGCTTTTTGGCTGTCAGGTACTTCCCTTCTTGCGCCATACCCTCACATTCCCTTCCCAGTTACCTAAAGGGGCATAACTACTGTTTCTTGTTGGTCGTAATCTACTTTCCTAAATGAATATGTAGTTTCGTGTGAACGTTCTTTTACGGCCGCGTCAAGAGGATAACACTTTGCTGTGACACCTAGACACTTTACTTTCTCAAAACAGTCTTTGCATAAAATTTTAAACATCACTCTGGTTCACATTTCTACTTGAGTCACTGTTCTTTTTACTTTTAGTTTGGTCTGTATATGTACATGCTATCAATACTCGGTGGATTTTTCAACTTAATCACGCTGGTCACTGTTGGTAAGTTCGCCCCTTGGGCCTCTTAGCGATTCGATGGTGGTTACTTACATGTTTGCCATTAGAGAAATACAAGCTTCGCTTGCTCTATAGCACCCTCAATTCCCTATTAGCGTTAATTTTGGCTCTGGAGATCCTGACTGATTTTCTGCATTTTCTTTTAGCTTTCGTCCTGCTCTTCGTTCTGTCGAAACCGTATCTCATGTATCAGGTGAGCATCGTTTTATGTTACCAACAGAAAGGACACGTGTTTTCACGGTGCCTTGCTTTTGCTTCGCTTTTTTGTCTATTAAATTTCCTCCTAAGCGGCATGTCATGTACTACTTCAAAAAGCATCTCAAATGCGGCAGATTGTAAATGTCTCTTCGCATGCCTCGTAGGCAGAAAATTTGCGCGTTATCCGAAAGGCTAGAGTGTTGCGGTGCTTTAGGTTGAGTGGAGGAGGAAGATACTATTGAAAGTCTGGTGTCGCGACGAGTTTTTTTTCCACCGAGGCCCTGTCTTTTAAAAACATGGCAGTGATCACCGGGCTAGGTACTTTTGGAGAACTCGCAGGCTCTCCAAGTTGACCCCCGATCCTCTGTTGATCCTACCTCTGTTTCTGTCGACCCGCGCATCTTTTCGATTTGCCACCTCCAGTGCGACGTTCTCTAACGGACATTCTTTTGCTGAACTTATAGACCAAAATTGACGGTGCGCTGAATAAAGCCCAAGCGAAACTGGACGAACTTTCGGACAAGTAAGTTGTGGCATTTTCTACCACCTTTTCATTCCCCTCTTTTGAAAAGTCTCAGCAGGAAACCAGTCATAAATGTTTATTGCTAATAGATAATTAATCATTTGATTGGTCTCGCGTATTTGCTAGTAGCATGAAATTGCAATCATTGGGTGGTTGCTTGGCAAGCACACACAGTTAAAGTTTCTGTTATCGGTAGGTCGTAAACGCAATTAGGCAGAGGATAGTTATTCATTGGACAGTCATAAACCGGGGGCTGCAGTGTTAAAATTCCCGGAGCAGACTAACACAAAGCCCTTTACGTTATCACAAAGTTATTTATCCGATTCACTTTGTCGTGTGGAGTTGTCTGCCTAGAAGAGCGAGAGAGAGAGAGAAAACTTCTTGTTTTATTTATAATGAAGAAGAACCTACCAGTTTGCTATTTCTCTATGTATTTTCCATAGCTTCGGGCTACCCCAAGCTTAACTATTTGGCAGTGTTAACGCAAGTTTCGTAATTTCCTGTTCGCAGCATACCTACAACTGGCTTTAGATGCAAACCAAAAGAGGAAGATTTTGCACTCAACCAACTTTCACCCTGTCTTTGCCTGCCACAGGTTTTGCTCGTCTGCCGTAGTAGGGCTTTGAATAGTTTGATTACGTCCTCTTCGGCCCATAGTAAAAGCGAAAAATGGGTTGCAGTCTCACCGGTAAACGGACAGCCCCACCCAAACCCGATGCTTTTATTGCTTGGACCCGATAATGACCCTTGTCTGAGTGTGACGAAATGGGCACATTAAATGGAACTATTCAATCCTTGTCCCTGCATTTTGCATCGCTCTATATGCCACGCTAGCTTTCAGTTCCAATTCGGGCTACCTACCCCCGTCGACAAATCCCTTCGTTCGTTAAGGTTTGTTTGCCTGTCGAGCAATCCATTGCTCGCCAGCCGTTTGAAGGCTGTCGGTGCCGAAGTACCAGAGGGACACATTTTCATACCGAATGCCACTGAAGGATATGGCGCGTAGACCAATTATGCGCCTGTATTTCGCGATTATGAACTTGTACTTGATCCGATTAGCTCCTGTTGTTGGATAAATCGGCTTCACCGATAGCGGCGGCCCATTGGCGGTGATTGGAAGCGAGCTACTCGCAGATGTTAACCCATTGTTTGTTCCAGTGTCGCAAGCCGTAAACGGTTACGAGGCCTATCCGTTCGACGTCTGCCTTGACAGTGCTGAGCCATGTCTTGAGTTGACTGCCATGTCGGTATATCCAGTTTGCACTGCAAGAGGGGTTCACAACCAGTCTACAGAGGTCCGTCGATGGCTTGCGCAGGACATGGCAAAACCATTGCAATTGGCGATACTGGATGTATAACGATAGGCTTGGTAGTTTGAAACATCTGCGGTATAGCTCGGCATTGGAAATTCGATCCTGCCAGAAGACTCTTAAGAGGTGTCAAAGACTTCGGGCGATAGGATGTCTACCTTTCTCACGCATGTACTAACACCGGTCTGATTGGTGCTTTGTAAATCAGCAACTTAATGAGTAAGCTGGTGTCTGAGCGAGACCAGAGTAGTCTGGCTAGCAGCCTAAATGCATTTCTAGCCTGTGTGATTCGGTTCTTGATTTCTTCTTTGGCCTGCCCCTTGGCTAGCATATTCGAGCTCAAATATCGGAAGCAGCTACCTTCTTCGATTAGTTGACTGCTGATAAACCGTGGTTGTGCTGTGTCGAGATGCGTAGTCAGGAGCTTCGTCTTGCGTACATTTGTAGTCAGACCAACAGTTGCAGCGAAGTATGCATTTTACTCGTCACTGTAAGCTTCCTGTGGTAGTCACATGCGGCACAAAGGGGGAGGGGAGTCCGCTTACCATGTTTTACTACCAGGAGTAGAAGATAGATCGGCGGAATAAGAAGTTTATTTGCCTGACCTTTCGGATTATGTCAAGAAGTGTTCACCAAAGGTAACCGTAGAGTAGGGTGATATATGCACAGATTAGGCAGTATTTATACTTCGTAGTGGCCACGTGACCACATGCGCACTATAATGATCAGCTCCCGTAAACACCTTCTGGTGCGGTGATGGCTTTTTAGTCCGCTTCCGAGTCATTAACGGTCATGATGTCATCCGTGCTAGATGCAGACTTGATAATTACGCGACACTTATATTCACTGTCGTCAGAGTTGTTGCTGAGCCTGACCCTTCCCACGTGACTGATTCTCCTGCGCAGACCATGGCCCAGTACGGAGTATGGGAACGGACAGTGGTTATGGTAATGGGCGTACGTTAGTTAGCATGCCAATAAATTCACGTTTCAGACAGTAGTTGAAGACGGAAGGATCATCAGGAGGGATTTATGTCATGTGAGACTCCTGACCGAATCCTCGGGTGGCAGTGCCACCGCCAAAGAACCGGTCCACACGCAGACAACGTTAAGCTGTGTCGTCGGCCATCCTTCTTGATTGGTAAAGCTTGCGAATCTTCCATCCGAGTGATAAGTACCGCATTATTAAGGGAGGTGGTGAAAGTAGCATACTGCACCTCCAAAAATGACCATTGGCGAACTAAAGTACTCAAACTTATTTTAGGTCTGATTGCTGACCTACAACCGCATAACTAAATTTGGATCATGACAGTGAATCCCAACCCTCTGGAAGACACTATGAAGTCGCTTCGGAGTCTTCTGCACACTTTCATGTCTCTAAAACGATGAATCAAAAAGTATTTCCAGCACTGTGTTTACCCATATTACCCTGTCTTGGGAGACAGTCTTTTTCATTTAAATTGCTTCCCAATCCGTACACAATTGACAAATCGAAAAACAAACTGCGGCGAAATCGAAGGAACCTTTTTTTTACTTTTTTTCCCCTGTGTTTTAAGTGAGCGGACAGCGCACAAGAGGTGTCAAATTGCACCTATTCTATTCTAAGCTGTCTTGGACATCCTATACAACTGTCCTGAACGGTTATTGTTTATTATAGATGTCAAGGGTCGATGTTTCTGATATAAGTCACCCCCTTTAACCTTCAAAACTATAAAGAAAAAACAACGAAAGCACCCAACCAGTACATGACAATTAGTTTTTTTATTTTTTGGCATGCAAACAGCCGAACACGCTGATGCTACCGAGGCACATTCTAGTTAATGCCTTAAGATCCCCATACAAACTCAGTTAGCGCAGACTAGCAGCGCCTGTATTTGGCGTTCTTTTGATGTCCCAGCACTGCAAAATATTGTTAGTGAAACATGCGCTCCAAGCTGCCACGTATTACTGCGCTATTATTATTTTTTCATGCACTTTTCGCTTAACTTCGAAACTGCTGTGCTTTGAAATCAATCGATGGTTCACTGCGGAATTGATTTTGTCACAAATTAGCCCTGTTCCGGCTGTCTGAGCTATGTGTGTGCGTGTGTGCACTCTACTACGTTTTGCACTTGGAAAAGCGCATGCGAAAGTGGATTTCAAAAAATCTGTGCAACAAAATTTGTAGTAGCAGGCTCTGTTACTTCAGCGTGTACTTAATTACTTTATTTTTTTCAGAGCGAAGGCTTTAATGGAAAAAGTGCCGGGACTGCGCAAGCAGAAGACAACTTAGAAAGCGACTGCAGTCATCATCCCCAGCAAACTGAAAGTATGGGTGCGCGGTGTAAACGAACTTGCATCCCTCTTCACCGTCCCCTATCCCGTCCGACGCCGCTGTATTATATCATTCTCCCGGACCTCCCTAAATCGTTGTTTTCAATCAACCAAACCTGATACATAAAGTTGCCTCATTTTGATAATTGTATCAAGTAATAAGCATGTTTTGCTCGGTTGTCACGCCCTCTGTCTATTGTCCCTTATTTATCTCTTTTTCTGTCTCTCCTCAAGTACGTTTCTTTTCCTCCCCTCCCCTGCCCTTCCCACACCACGTCAAATCGTAAATGGCACCACACTGTAGCAAACTCAGTTTTCCCAGCTGTTATTCATTCTCTTTTGGTTGATATTCCATCACCTCCACTATTCTCACGCTCTGCCAAATCACAGTCCCTCCTCGAAGTAAATGTTCAAACAGCCCACTGAAATACTCAATCTTGGAAGTCCTACTTTCGTTTTCGAATTTTCGTGCAGGGGCGCGTTTTGGCTGTGTTTTTTTACCCATCAGCTTGCCTTACGCAGTGAGGCCCGCACCCATCACCTAGTCAGTTTGTCATGTATGTGGAAGGGTAGAGAGAAAGATAGCATGATTAACTGCAGATGAAACTTGTGGTTGGTAGGCTGCCCTAAGATTGAGAAGAAGACGACTAGATCGCTGGGACAATACTTTTATTCGCCTTTCGTTTCGACATCCGTTGTGGATTCGTCGTCAGAGACATAATCAAAGAGCAGTAGCAGAAACGAGTATTACATGCACAGGAGTTTGCAGTATTTATAGGATGCAGTAATTACTGTAAACATACGGTGACAATTAACCGTAATTGCCTTCTTGAGTGTTGGTGGTCTGTTGAACTGCATGCGGGCTCTGACTTGTTGACCTTTCACGCATGGTGGACTCGTGCGTGATGATTACCCGGTCATCTGGCCCTCCGGTACTGGTATAGGATGAGACGGTGGCCTGTCCGTTGCCCAATCCATATTTGGTGCTGAGACTCAATTTGGCCAAAGCAAGTCAGAGCCCGCGTGCTGTTCAGCAGACCGCCAACACTCAAGAAGGCAATTACGGTTAATTGTCGTCGTATGTTTGCAGTAATTACTCTATCCTACAAATACTGCAAACTCCTGTGCATGGGCTACCCTATCTGCTATTGCTCTCTGATGGAGAATCCACGACGGCTATCTAAACGTCAGGCGAATAAAAGTATTGCCCCAGCGATCGAGTCCTCGTCTTATCAATTACTTCCTACGACTCGTATGTTTGCTTATATTGCCCTAAGATTGTCGGCGTGGGCAATCTAACGTGGAGGTAGGTAGTTTAGCGTTCCTATCAAGTATCCTGCGGTCGGATCCCGATCATCTACCTGTTCATCTTCTAAGTTTCTAGCTGTTTATGGTCTATGGGCGTAGAAAAAGAGGAAATGCTGCGAAAACTTTTTCCGCCCCCCCCCTTGTTAGGGGCTCTAGAGGCCGCATAATTTATCAACACTGTCTCGGTTCATTCTGATAGGAGAGGGCAGCTGGAGTAGATAAGAGTACAGAGCACAACCTTTCGAAAATAGAAATGTAATTTTCTGTGGGACAAACGTAGAAGGACCAGGCAAGGATGCTACGCCGTTCCCGTACTTGAAGTTCATTACACTCATTTACCTGCATATTTCCCTTAATAAACCTGACCTGACACTCAGCCCGCTTGTGTTGGCAGTCTGAGACAAGGATCGCCCAGAGCAACTAGGACGAATTTTCTTCCCTCATAAGGACGACGAATCTAGATAGTTTGGCCATCACTTTTTCAAAGTCGTAATTCGAAAAGACAAGCATGAAACGTCGTCCAAGAGTAGGTGACTAAGAGGGGGAGTGGGGATCAGCAGTCCCAGCGTCTGCGAAAAAGCTTTTCGTCGCTAGTCTGTTCGTTTATTCACGTCAATGGTATATGATGAAAACATCATAGAACCTAAATATCAGCTGAAAAAGTTTGCTTTCTGCACCAAATATGAATTCGGAAGCTCAGCACCGGTCATTATCTGTCGGAATAAAACCGAGCTGTTGTAATGGAAGCCCAGGCCGAGATATCACCGCCCAATAACGCCTTGTGTGAGTCCCGTGATCGTGCGGAGGGCAGCGTTCTGTGCTGACTGGAGGCGGCGCAGGCTGCAAGTGTTCATCGTAGGAGACCAGATTGGTGCCGCATAAGTGAGGTGCGGCTTGGCCAGCGCCTTGAATGTAGTCGTCAAAGTCTCTTTCGCGCAGCCCCAGGATGTGCCTGCTAGAGCCTTGAGGACCTTGGTGCAGCGGTTCACTTTGCCTGCGGCCTCCCTGGCATGGTCTGCAAACGTGAAAAACGGATCGAAACGTACGCCAAGGAGCTTGGGCTTGCGGACCAGCAGTAAGGACGCACCGTTGACGGTGATGGCCGGATGACATGTGTCGGGCAGGACATGTGTCGGAAGCTCCGGTGCACAGTACGGGGAGACTTCGCAGTCATTAACTCAGCGTGAAGTTGATGAGCAACCACATCAAGAATGTGATCCACAAATTGCTTGACCGTCTTAAAGTGTTAAAACAGTTGAAGGGCATGAAAAACAGCCGCAAACGAAGAGAGTTCTCGGAGGTTTCGTGTGAGGTTTAACATGTTTTTTAATCAAGCCTCGAAAAATAATCGGTGAGGGGGAGAATGCAGACATTTATAAACCTTAAGATTAGACCTTGAGCTGTTTGATATAGACGTACCCGATGGACGTAATATAAAAGTTTATGAATTTTAATAAAGTGTACATGAAAGACTAGATGCTAGGGTAACAATAAGGCAGTGGAAAGAGGATAACTCGTTGGGCAGGACATCAAAGGACTCAGGCCTGGGAGAGGGCCGCAATCGAAAAACACACTGAACTGACTTCTGGTCGTTTTTTCGAAGGTCATTTGCTAACGTCCATGCTGAGACGTGGTCCGGGCCCTATTTGAGTACATGGAGATACGTTAGGTTTTGAGAGGATGACTAACAACCATATAAACAGCATATTTTACCTACAAAATTTCATTTGGCGATCGGAGGAGAAGAGGTGAGGGGATAATATAGATCCTTGACGAACTCCGCGGTTGTGAAGTTTTGGATAATTTTAATATCCATCTCGCATTTGTTTGCTCGTCGTATTGCGTTAAAAAACCTTTGCGAAGGATAAGTTGCCAACGGGCTTATAAAACGCAGTCTCACCATAATGAGATTTGATAAAATCATTGAACATTTTTTAAAGCGACGGTCCCTATGAAGTTCAAAAGACACAGATTTTTGACCTTTTTACGTTTTGCATTGTGTTCCACGCCATAAGTTGACCGCGTAATTTAAGACTCAGTGGTCCATTTTCTCATATTGGGAAAGCAGGCTGCTCTCTCAGTAAGCCGCTTTCACTTGATTCTGGAGCAATCGTTTAACATTTTTACAGGATTTGCATCGTGGCCCAAATTTTGGCAATCCATTTTTTGTTTAGCCGAATTCGCCTTTTCCAGTAAAAAAAATGTCACGCCTCTTTAACCAAGAGTAAATTTGGAGGTGAGGGCCGCTGCAAGCGAAGTCGCTCAAAGCGTTCTAGTGGTTGCAAGAAGCTAAATAATTCTATCATTACACGCTTAAAATTATTTCTTTCATGACGGGAGCGCTCCGAACCATCACACGCCCTCATCTACGTGCCGCTCCTGTTTGGTGTATATTTTCCTTCCACAACCAACGGTTTTTTTCGCCTAAAAATCCACAAATCCTATTCAGAATTCGGCAGTTTCCGAAAAGTGTTCAGGCAATTTTTCCCCTTTTGCTCTTGTTTCATCGCACTGGCTCGTGTCATTCAGCAACTAATAATTGCACGATTACCGTAAGATTTTGTGTGACTATTTTGGTTCGTTTAGATCCGGGGTCAGCAACCTATGGCTCGCGTGCCAGGTGTGGCTGTTTTGGTGCTTGTGTCTGGCTCTCTCAGATCAAAGTGGAATTAGAAACTTCAGATTTTGTGATCTTAGCTCCGCCGCCGCTAAGACGCGCATTAGAATCGATTTCATCTGTGGGAGCCTGCCGCCGTTGACTCACGCTGTCTGCCTTCGTTCGCCGCTCACTTGGCAACCGCTGCCAGAAGCCGTACGCTCCCCTCTTCTGGCTGCAGCAAGCCCTACGCAAGTTCCAGCAATCGATGAGCGTCCGTCCACCTAGTTGGCTGCACCTTCACACAGCCCATTCCGCAGGCAAGGCGACTCAATTTGGCGTACTGACTCGGCGTGCATAACTCTGTGTACTCTCTATTTTCCGGCAGTAAAACTTCTGTCCTCCTACACCATCTTGCTTGACTTGTGATTTGGGAGAACCTTCTGTTTGTCGACATCACAACTTGCGACAAATCTCCACCAATCTCTGGTGTTTCGGCCCCCTAGATTTGACCCAGCAGTTGTTTTAATATTCCCTTTCTGGCTAGCCGGCAGCAGATGCTTCTCTTTTCTCCTGCGTCCCAACGGCCGCGATGAGTTCGCTAAATAACAGACGTGTAGCGGTCTCTGCCGTCCGACACCCTCCATTGCTTTGTCTGGAGTCATTGTTCAACGCCAGCTGCCTCAGGGTCATCCAATACTTCAGTCAGCGCTTCCAGTCGTGCTGAACTGCAGAGACTTCACCTACTACCACTCGGACACACACACGTGCGTCTAGGTTCTCGCGGTCGCCAAGCACCACTCCAACAAGTCCCTTTTTCCCCACTCTCGGCCACTAGACGTCACTTAGGGCCACGGCGCTCCAGCAGAATGACGTGTGCTCCAAAGTCCAATTTATCTACATCTATTATCCGTTCCTTTCTGTACACAATAAACTATTCCTATTATTCTAGCCTCCACCGACTTCTCCAATCTCCTAAGGAACCGGACCTGGAATATTGTAGGTGTTAGGGTTAACCGTATTAGCCTGGACTCCTATAGACGCTCTACTAAAACACGACAGCCCCCAGACTTGATTTCAGCTTAGTCAAGGCCATGCTGGCAGGCAAGGCTGCCTTACGCGAATAGGCCAGCCTGCCTTGTCACCTATAGTCCTTTGTGTTTATGTCCCCCAGCCGGACGCATTTATCACACGCAAGTAAACAGTCCATTCGCGGAAACTTGCCTTGTGTACTAATTAATCGCTCCTAACATGTGACTGCTTTCTTTCCACAGACGGAATACTCTTAGTATAGTGGTTATAGTAGGTCGCATATCCTTGACCGCTACACACGCAAACTCTCTCTCTCTCTCATTTGGCCAAAGTTAACCCCTGCAACGAAGATGACGAAAAGAAAAAGAGATTAGGAGTATCGTACATTTCAGGACAAATGCACAATATGGATCTACGCATTCATGTGAACAGTCATGATCGCATCCTAAATATATCAATTCCACCCTAAGATCACGTATAACCGATGATGGTCTCAAAGCTTGCATAACGCTTAATCTCATCAACTACCAAACAGACAACGAAGCCATCGGCGAATGCATGCAGCACCAGAAGTGCCATTAATAATGACTATTATAAGAAAATTATTTAAACGAATAAATCCAGAGACTTATTGTACTCACATTTAATTAAATTTACTCTTGAAATATATTGTGTGCCTCTCAGTGAAATATATTTCCAAATAGTTGCTTTTTTGGCTCTCTGAGTCAAAAAGGTTGCCAACCCCTGCACTAGACGTAACACACCAAATGGACCCCCCTCTGAACTTGCCCCACAAAAGCAGCTGTCACCACTGCCTCACCCTATCTCAGGCATGACTGAGCACAGCCAACACTAGATCGAGCCTTGCCAGTAGCCTATTAAGACAAGAACTGGTACAGTAGTCGCCGGTTATTAAGCCCACGGTTAATAGGCCCAGCCGCGTATTAAGCTCAAATCAGCTTGGGACGGAATTTTACATAACGAAATCCGCTGGCTAATAAGACCAGTCGCCGGCTACAAAGCCCAGTTTGCCAACAGGATAGAGCGAGATTTTCATCTCTCTGCGTGCGCAACTAGTTACGTGTCGCAAATCATTTTTTTGCTTTTGTTATTACGTAAAATACAGACAAACAGCATGCTTTTCTTGTACATACCCAAGCTCTACACATAATACAGTACGTATGTAATGTGTAGTGCCTATACTGTGTTTGCTAATCAAGAACTAGGATTCTCCGGTTAGTGCGCCCACCACTTATTAAGCCCAATTTGATCTGAGCACGAGGTGGGCTTAATAACCGGTGACTACTGTACTTCTACTTCCTTCTGCCTGCAAATTGGCCTGATGAATGTAGTGCTCCCAGTACAAGCTGGGCTTTGGCCCTACTCGCTGCCACAGTCAGTGGCTAGATCAACTGTGGTGAGGTGTTTTTGCGTCTAGCCAGTCGCATCATTGCGACGCCCACTCCGCATCCCCCGAATTCCCAGTCTTGTGCAGGAATCGACACCTCTGCAGGACACGGTCCAGAACAGGTCGTGACGTTTTCCCCACAAAGCCAACGCATTTAATCGTAGCGGAACGTGGCAGCCACCTAGGAGTCCTATTTGAACAAACACCGCTTACGCGCCTACGTAGGAACTTGTCCTTAACAAATATCGGCAATCCTGCCGTCTGCGAGTTGACCTTAGTGCTAGGGCACATAAAAGGTCGTAAAATCATATAAAAACAATCTACTTTACTACCCTCCCTCCACACCCCCATCAAAATCCTCATCGTAAACGCTGTTTGCGGGAAGACGGCACTGAGACGCTTTTTGAATGTGACCACTTAATCCCGTTCAACGATGACAAAGGTAACGTCCACACACCGAGCATGGCATTTAAAGCTGTGGTGTTAGAAGACCCGCAATTTCAACTGTCTGAGGAGCGCCTCGGTAGGTCATTCACCTGTTCGCAGATTTGGCCATCAAACGTAAAGTACCTCTTTTGACAGTACTTCAAGAGTTTGCGGATCCGGGCGGGACAGAGGCGATTCTCCGTTTCATCATAGTTGTCTTGCAAGAGCATGGAAGTGGTTGGAGGGCCCACTCGGCAGTTTTTTGGTCGAAAAACCTATATTTCCATAACCCTGTTGATAAAACTGTTTCTAGTCACCAAACTGCTGATCCCAAACTGCATGGCGTGAGGGAGTTTCAAGTTTAACCGGAAACTGTAGACATTTCAGACGGTAAGGAGAAACTAGTTTGAACTGCCGTTGATTGGGCCCTGAAATTGAACCGTCAGACAGCCATTCCTTCTCTTAAACAGTGATATTTTTTTAGTTTTCCATGAGACGCTATTGTGAACGGAGATTCTCATCCCTGATTTGTTCCCTACTCCTGTGATTTGAACAGGTACGACGTGGCAAGATACGGCATAGATATCATTCAACATAAACAAGGCGGTTTGTTTTGTATCTTCGAAAAGAGGCCGCTCAGATGGAATACTACGCTCTTAGTCAAACAGGTTGCCAACCCCTGGTCTAGATGGACAAAGTTATCACAGTCCCTTGCATCTTATGTCACGTTTTTAATTTTTTTGATATCAAGACCTGCATGTGAACAAATAGGGGGTTCAAATGTACACACCAATATTTCCTCAACTAAACTGGACCGAATTGAAATAACGAATAACTGTCCATTTAAGTATCTTAAACCCTATGGAAGAAGTTTGCTTTACTTCTAAGAAGAGACCGACAGATCTTGTATTGGGAAGCCCCGGCTGCAGCTAACAATGCTACTCCGTTGCAAAAAGTGAGCACTAAGAAGCTCTAAGTGTAGGTGCTCCTACTAGCTATAAGTCAGAAAAAATGTTTGTGATTTTGACCGACACGTTCATAGTACATGTCCGCAAACATGGGATACTGTGCACCCGTGTGATGTTTCTAAACTTAACAGCCAATTTTAGTGTCATTTTCGACAGTTTGATCTACGCCGGCAACAAAACTGGCAAATTAGACAACATTGGTGAAAAGGACTAAAATTTGCTCTAAGTTAAAAATCTGGCCATATAAAAAGACGAATGCAAATAGTCCAAATGAGCAGAAATGCACTTTATATTATAAGGACGGAAGCGTTACGTTAAGCTATCTTAGACCTCTGGTTCCTATTTGGTAGTGCACACTTTCCCGTCTTAAAAGACTATTAGATCATGCTATCCCAACGTTAAAAAATAACATACTACGACGACTAAGCGGCAGTGTACTAGCATTGGTAGTGGTACCGACAGCACTGATTGCGTCTTTGTTCCTGATACCCATTTTGTGCGGTTGAGCCGTTTAAACAACAATATGAACCTCAAAAGATCATACATGAACAAAACTGCGTGAGCTGCCTACCATGGTTATACGGTCCGATAAAGGACTCAGATAGTTCTTTGTCGTGGCAATGAGGATTTTTGGCCTCGTAACCTGGGTCTTTGTGTAATTCCAGCTTCGAATTATTTTACCCTGATACCAGTATAATCGCCCAGAGCTAGTCCGTCCGATTAGTGTGTGGTCAGCTTTTTAATTGGTCCCTGCAGGCGCAGTCTGCCAAGCTGGCCTCTGGCCTGATTGGGACAGGCTGTGTCCAGCCAGCCAACCATCGATTTCGACTATGTACACCATATGCCCAGGGGCTGGGGCCGTGACTGTATTCAGGTGTAGTAAAAGTAGCCAAGAAGCCACCTACCATACTCCCCGCTTAAACCGATGATAAGATAGAGACGGGATGACCGAGCAGGAATCAGGCGTAAACCTCCTTCTCCAATGCAGGTCAGAAACAGAAGCCTGTTTGCGCTGGTACTACTGCACTACCTATCCTCACTTATCTTCAGCAGGTGTCTAGAAAGACTCAAAGAGACCGAATCTGATTTTGCTACTACTACTAATACTGCTACTTATAAAGCTGCTTAATAGCAGTGTAGGTGAATGATAGTATTGCTGGTATTATTACTGACGCTAATAATTGATCAGAAATAACGCCGATTAGAGTCAGCACTGGGCTCGAGTTCCCTCGATCCCACAGAAACTGAATATCAGCGTAGCCAATTAACACCGCCAGCAGACTCAGATATACTTGTGAAAAAAAGCACAGGTAGAAACACCAATGTCTCAAGGTAAAATGGGCTACTAAGAGAGTTGAAAAAAACGGCGCAACGGTCGAGTTAAGAGAGGAAATAAAATCTAAAATCAGAGCTGGATAAAAGAGAGAGAAGATTAGCTGCAGGAGGCATCGCGAAATGGCACATTTGAAGTGTGGATACCACGAAACCAGGCATGGAGGGGTGGGGGAGGGGAGATTTCCTTTTAAAGATAATTGGCAATTGTCACTTAAAAATTCTCCCAGAATAATCTGATAAAACTTTACAAAAAGTGGAGACATTATCCGTTGCAAGGCAGTGAGAAACGATGATTAACTGAATAGTCTTCCAACATCTGAGCGGGATGGGCAGGGGGGAGGGGAAGGGTCGTGGAATCTGTAACGAAAAGGAAACGGCATACAAACTCGGATAGATAGTTGCAATCATTGTTCGATAGCTTTTTTTAAACAAACTGTATGAAAGCAAACATTTGGGTCACCTAAATGTCATCCAAGTTAAGGCCCTTAAACTCCATCGGTTGTTGTAGACTACTTCTTACCCTGTATGCAGGGACACTCTGAAGGAGAATATGTGATTCATGTGGACAGTATGCCGGTCTTCCTGGTTTTTATCCATATCTCCGGCAACAGTATTTTAAGTAGTGCACCTCATATACCCCTATTCTCGGCACTTTGACCTACGAAAACTGTTGTTATAGGGTTTTATGGGTGGGTAATTAGGAGAGGCAGTGGAATATACGTTAAGAAATGCTAAATGCATTTTTATTCTACTGTATTTAGAAGTGTTGTTGATTTAAATCTGTAGATTTTCCTAGGCTGTATTATCGTTTAACGTATTGCGGGAAAACCCGATTATCAAATTGCAGGTTTCTTGAATTTCCCGAAAAATAGAAATGGGGGTTAGGAGGTCGTCTACTTTAACTAACCTGAGGTCCAGCTTACCGTTCTGGGGTTAGATTAGCATAGTCAGCGGCACGAAGCGCCGCACACACCTTAAATTTACATGCGGCACAACTTCCTCCCAGCGGCCGAGGGAAACAAATTCGACTACATGTTTCACTTTAAACTAACGTCTTAAGATTTTCTTTCCAGCCTAGCCAATTTCCCCCCACTCTGAAAACCCTATAATCACCGTTTCCGTAGGACAAAATTCTGGGACTAGGGGTATATGAGGTGCACTACATAAACTACTTTTACCGTATCCCATTATCATCATATGAGACTAGTCACCACGTGACTACGACGAAGGCCCTAGATTGAGCCTTAAGGTATAACGGGAGAAAAATATTCAAAAACTTGCTCGGTTGGCGCTACATCATCATAATCAATCAACACTGCTCCCCACCCTCACTCCCAAACAATGCCGATTCCCATCGAGTACGCCAGAGGAAGTATCCAGAAGCCGTTTATTATCGGTCGCATTCAGTTCAAAAGTCAGTCTTCGTTTGAAATCAGACAGCATTAAAGGTGTCATGCGTTTGTAGGATTGCTTGCGACAGCATAAAACCCTCTGATTTCACAGACTGCAAGTTTATGCTCCCTCACCAAAGTGCGCAGTCTGGCAATCTGACTGGATTTTTATGAGGAGATAGTCTACGATAGGACACAACGGGGAACGATCGTCCGTCAACAGACATGTGGACCTCCCAGCGGCCTACAAAGTCCTACGCCACTATGTGAGTAAAGGACACGACAAGGTCAAACCAAGTTAGGATTTACAAACAAAGACGACCCTGTGGCGAAACCACTGGGAGAGAAGGCAGGATTACCAGCATCCTCTACCGTGGGTACGAAACACAACACTAACTGCGATCAAGTTATGCCAAAATCCACATGGAGGGCAAGCAGCGAACGGAAAAAATTGATAAACCCGTGGCCAACACGTACATTTACAACTTTAAATTTCTGATCGATGTAGTCAGTCTAAGCTTTGGCGAAGGACAGCCGGCCCAGTTGTCCGAAACGTCAGCGAACAAACGAACCCGTTTCTGCTACTGTTTTCTGCTAATGTCTCTGATGATGAATCTGTGACGGATCTCGAAACGTCAGGCGAATAAACGTATTGTCTCAGCGACTGAGGCGTCTTCTTGTCAAACTCATTACTGTGAGCACAATATGATTTATGATTCTAATCCAGGAATTCTGAAATTTTCAAACTTGCGAAAGGTTTATAATCACAGTTGAACAACGTGAGGCTGCTTAGACGATGCAAAAAACAATAGAAGCAAAAGAGGAGTAGGAAAGTGGCAACTACCGGAAGGGGTACGATGGGAAGGAGGCGGAAGGTGATGCATCCTCAGAGTGCGTCCGAGGTGACCTCCTGCAGACCCAGGGCGAGAATTGTGGGCGGCAAGTTGTCTGTGAGAGCAGTAAGTTGGGTAAGGTAGCGTAGGTAGACCTGCTCGGTTTCCACTCCGACACCGCCAGGCCGCGGCGGCGGCGGCTCAGGCAGGTTCAAGAAGACCACCGAGGTGCCATTGGGCACACAACGGGAAATAAGCAGCGTATTGATTCGTTGCGCCAGCGCCACACCATCGCCCTCACGACTCGCAGGCTCGGTGCCAATGGCCGGTCCAAAATCCACGATGAGCACGCTCGCCTGCGAGGGAATAACAGAGTGGAAGTAAGGGATGGGAGGGTCGGCAGACGTCATCCTGACGCGCCGGACTCTTTTTGACTGCGCATACATGCAGCAAAAAAGCTAAATGTCTCGCCAGGCACGTTCTAAGGGGATACTCTCCAAAGAGGGAATCTGAAACCGCCTACAAGAAGTTCATAGGGCACATTATTTAACCCGTGGCAGTGCTAACCTTTGTCCATAATGCGACTGGTAGATCCGCACAAGGCTGCATAGGCAGGCGTTAAACATAAAAACGTCATAGATAATCTGTATTTTAAGAATTTTCGTCATGGTTGAACAAGTGTGAATGTTGTGATAATTCGCGGTTAGTTAGTCACATGAACTTAAATCGCACGCAACGCTGGATAAATATAGTGAAAGTGTGCTGAAATGCTGCCGTGCTCTGCACGGATCATAAGAACTCTAAGCATAACATATCAGAATGAGAAAAGGCAAGAAGTCACTAAATGGGGCACCAAAAAGTGTGGCAAAGCAAAAAAAGAGGGAAAATAGTATCGCAAGTTGCTGGCCATACCTACGGAACAGGCCATGACTTCAAATTAGCAGTCGTCAAGATACTCGCCCACGCAGAAAATAAGACGATCCGAGAATTTATTAGAGCCCGACTCACGGGTGGGAACTAAATCTATCGTCGTATCGATTTGAAGCCGAGATACAGAGCCCTGCGCAGTCACCTCCATACAGCCGCTGCTGCTACCGCTGACGATGAACTCCTGCACAAGTTCGGAAGCTCAGAATAATAAACCGACTGCTCCGGTGCTCGAGCTTTCTTCTCAGTTACTCAAAGCCTTCCCAGTCTCTCCTGTCTTTGCCAGCAACGCTCATCCTTAAAAAAAGTATATTGACCCCTGTGAGAGACGTGAAGAAAAGCAAAGCATGACAGGTACTGCAGGTGAAATCTGACAGGTATATTGAGTGCTGCAGTCTTACTGCCTGAGGGGTGGTGTACGGGCGGGTGTGCAGTATCTGTAGACCGACGCCCGCCTAACTCGGGACATCACAGACTAGGTCACTCGGAGCATAGGACCTCACGCGAAGGTAGCGTTGTGCGTGCCTCGGGCCAGGCGTAAACTGACGCACGCCCCCACTGCTGCTGATTTCGTGACTCTGGAACCAGGCGCAAACGTGCGCACCTTGCTTCCCCCATCCTGACCTTAATCCGTCCGTTAGTAGACTAGCCTCATTTAGTAGACTGGCCTCAATCCGCCTGGACACAGAGGTCAATACGGTGTCTGCCCCCAGACACCACTTCTGACCCACCCCTTCCCCCTCGCGGTTGGAGGTGTGCTCCGACAGCCAAAACTTCCTCATAACTATTGTCCAATCCTTCTGTACAGAATAAACTCTTTCTACCACTCTGGCCTTCCCATTGCTTCTCGCTTCTCCTAAGGAACCGGGCCTGGAAGATCGCAGGCGCTAGAATTAACCTTATTAGCCTTAACACTTCCCGATGTGTCATTCCGTCAGTCGGCAACCCCCTCCCCCCCAAAGCTATGACTGCTAGCGGGTCATAACAGGTACAAGCACATTAGACATATCACACAATGAAGATCGCGCTGGCTTGCTATGAGGAAGGGTACCTCGGTATCGATCTCACTCTATCTCTCTTCCGTGCACGCCAGCGCCCTGTAGACCGGCAGAGAGACGACGGCGTGATTGCGAGCGCGCCCGCGTGCGCGCCGTGGCTGACGCGGCTTTAAGTTTGCGCGTCGGAAACGACGCGCATGAGATGCTACGAGGCACACTAAGGCAACAACAACACCGACGCGCAGTCCGTTTGGCAGGTAGGAAATGCACATATGCACACATACCCGCAAAGCAGTAGCAGCAGCAAAATTGAACGCAATGCTTGCCGTCGTCATCGTCGTCACGGTTTGACGAGGCACCCGCCCGCCCACCAGCCCGCCCGCCGCAATGAACGTGCGCCTAGCAGGGAGAAAAACAGAGTAAGAGGCGGGGGGGAGTGGCGACTTGGCGGAAGTAAATGGGGGAAGGGGGGTGGCCAGAAGGGAAGGAATTAAATGTCGTCGTCTATGGGAATGCGTATCAGGCGGCGGCGACGGCGGCAAACGATCAGATTGATCGGCACAGTCGTTAAACTGCAGCTGTTGCCTCCTCATCAGGGGCGATATCAACGCGCCTAGGAAGGTTGGACCAAGCCAGACGGGCTGGGCGTAAAACGGATTTCGCGATCTGGTCGCGGTGGGTTCCACAGCTGAACGCGAATAAATATCCTACAGCTAGGCGGGCTGCTGGTTGCAGGGTGTGCACCGAGTGCACCAGAGCGCCAAAGGAGCGAGCCTCTACGCGTGGAGAATGAGTCAACTGCGATCTCTCTTTCGCTCTCTCTCTCTCCCCCCGGAGGCAGTTTGGAAGAAGGCCCAAGGACGGAAACGCGGCGGCCGAGCCACTTCCCATTTTTTCGCGGTTAGAGTGGTGTAAGAAAAAGGGACGGCACGTTTTTCAGGGAGAGGAAAAAGTAATCACAGTCGGAGAAATTCGATCAGAAGACCTGCCACCAGAAGCTCAGAGAAAATGT
>JAYGXS010000003.1:70981392-70995295 GCA_036362985.1 Ligula intestinalis | reverse complement strand
AGCCAAATAATTACACCGATTGGCCTCATCGTTCACATGAGAGTACTAACCTGCATTTTTATGAGATCCTCCACTAGGCTGACATATTCCACAGCAGTAAGGCGTGAATTGCAGGCACTTTTCTCGGATCCGTAGTGTTGGCGTGGGTGCGGCAGGGCATCAGAGAAATGACCGGAGGCTGGGAACGAAAACAAAAGCCAAAATTACCTAGGGTAAGCGAAAAAAGTAATAACATGCAGCAAATGAATTAGCCCACTCAGATGGGTAGATTGCCGCTCCACCCGTCGCCACCGTGTTGTTAGCAATAAGAATTATTAGGAGGTTTGGCAGATTTGCTTAATTTGAGTTGACCCAGTTGTGAACAAACTCAAGGCGTTTGGCGGAATTTGAACCCGCAAAGTAGACAAGGCCTTTACGCGAAGCCAACGCTTTAACCCTTAAGATACAAACACCCCACCTAGCGCCATGAATTTCATCACACTTGGGTCGATATTGTCCGCCCAACTTTGCTGTTCACATGGAATCCACCAATACAGAACAGCAAGCTGACTGCCCAAGCAGGATTTCCTAAGCAATCATCTAGAATCCACCAGAATGACTACTAGGCTGGCTAAATTATTAAAAGATTTGGCAGATATGCTTAATTTGAGTTGACCCAATTGTGAAAAAACTCGAGGCGCCGAACGCCTCAGGTGGATTCTAGGTAATTGCTTACGAAATCCTGCTTGGGCAGTCAGCTTGCTGTTCCGTATTGGTAGATTCAACACGAGCGGTGAAGTTGGGCGGATAAAATCGACACAAGTGTGATTACATTCATGGCGCGAAGTGGGTTGTTTGCAGCTTAGGGGTTAGAGCATTGACTTCCGGTGAAGACCTTCTCTAATATGCGGGTTCCAATCCCGCCGAACGCCTCCAGTTTTTTCGAAATTTGGTCAACTCAAATAAAGCAATAAAAATATAAAAAATCGCTTCAGGTTAAGTGTAGGCATAACTAAAAGCGACTCAAAATAGTTGACTGCAAACAAGGCGAGGCTGCACAAATTGAGGGGGTAGCAGCAGACGCTCTCTTCCAAACGAGTAGTTATCGTGAGAGCTTTCAGTAGAGGACCTAACTCATACAACGCCCCGATTAAAATACTAGTTTGTGGTTTAGCGTGCATGTGGTCTTGTCATTTTGATTTGTTGGTTGGATTTGAGACTGAGAACGCCTTTGAATAAAGCAAACTCCATGCTTAATTTTGGATATGTTCTTTAATATGATCAAAATTCATTGTTTGTGTGCTTTCAGCCTTAAAAGGTCATCAACATAAGCGGACAGTATTCCAAAAACTCACACCTGGAACCGGAAAATCTGATATTGAGTAAAATAAAGTCATGTGAAAGTAGGTGTTGACAATTGCATCGTTTTCAAAAAACAAGTAGCGAACTCAGCTTCAAATATATTTTTAATCAATTCCTGAAGTTTTTTTGCCGTACAACATCGTAATGAACTTGTCTGACGGTACTTTTTATCCACAGTACGATTTCGAACCGCAAACAAAGGACTAATATTTTGCTGTGGAGATGGACGCCCACGATAGCCTATATTAAATTTAAATTAAGTAGCAAAATACTTTTTTGTAAAATAGTGTTTCACTGATGTTTGATTTGAAACGGAATCGATGGAAGATTAGCGGTTTTTGAAGGATCTAAGTATATAACTTATAATACTTTAGCTCAGTTACAATCTTAAAACAGGGTCTGAAAGCGAAAAAATAAAGAGATAAAAGCGCTATAATGCAAAGAGGAAAGTGCATTCTTTCGTGTTCAGCAGAACGTTTATCACTAATTATCCAGAAAATCAAAAACCGGCCAAATTTCCCTGTTTGTACATCGAAGTCACGTTGGATAAAGTACACAAATATGCGTCAAGTGACTATCTAGTTAACGGGCTTTTTAACGAGGTAACTTATAATATAAAGTTGTATGAATTGACCTAAGGCATATCAATACAGATTGCTGTTGTGGACGTTCATTTTTGTCCGCAATACGATTTCATGTCTACAAATATGAAACACACACGGCCATCTTCAGGAGGAAGAATATATCAAAGAGGCACTCCCTCGATAAGTGCTTTTAAAAAACATCTTACTTTGAAGGTTTCGATAAACACATAGAATGGAGTCTAAATGTATGCGAGAAAAATCTACAAACACGGAAATCGTGAAGCATTCGCCGGAATTCCAAACATCATGTGAAAGTTATTGTAATCCAGATACTAGAAGTACCAATAGATGCATGTAACGAAAGGAAATTTTTCTTAGCATAGACCACAGCTACAGCGATTTTTCTCATGCTTCAGAACGTGAACCGTTTTGAAAAAATCTTGATACTTTTGAATTTCCTTTAAGTTTCAAAAATTGATTAAGGTTGTTCATAAGTATTTCAAAGTGTTCGTACACGCGATAATGCCAGTCTGTGAATGATTATCAAACTGTTGTTAACATCAGCATCTTGCATAAATTAAGTCGTGCGCTGTAAGTAGAGCTGTGTACGTCGTCGAGAGCGAGAAGTTTCACTGGTGCGCTACGAGATGGTGGGCGAAAACGTGATGGGACAAAGAGTCCGTGACTCGGTGGTTAGAAAACTGGACTTATAGCGAACAGATCGCGGGTTTGAGCTTCAGGACTTGCACAGATGGAGTTGGGCATGGCTGGCTGGCTGACGATAGCTATTCAATCAGAAATAGTTATTCCAGTCCCTCTATTCCGGGCACTGTATCCCAATTTTCAGGGAGATCGCAGTGAGCACTTATCTTGTGATTCAGTGCAGTAATAAGAGTAGGGATACGTCCCGGGTAAAGGATTTGGTTAGGGTTATGGCACGGGAATATTTACCCTTCCTAGAATTTAGTGCAAGGGAGAAGGTTCACATTCTCGTGTCCGCTCCTAAATATCCGCCTCTAGTGTATGCGCAAGACTCGCATCGTCGAAGACCTACTACGGCATGATTCGAAGCATCAGTTAATTTATTATCCCTGTCTGTGCGACGAGATCCATGGTCTCAAGCACTTGAAATGAACATTACGTGAAATTGCGCATTTTAGCAAATTCAATGATTGCACTAGTGCTAAAACCATGATCAATATTGATTCTGAACTGCACGAGTGCGTGTAGAGACGTGTTCTTGCTCCACTTTTAGTGCGAATCTATTAATATTGTGTGCTTACTCGGGAGTTGACAAAGCACAAACGCACTACTGAGTATGCCAGCTGACACACTATGATGCAGTGTGACTGCAAGCCATAAATTTTCCTAAATCAACTCCGAAAATCAACAAAAAGTACGCGGTTGGGTGAATCGTCGTATACCACAGCCTAATGGTACTGGCATTGAAAAATCCTGCGTGGAAAAACACGCGCAAGCCCTTTGTTTTAACCTTGATTGAGCTCACCTGCGTCGCCAATTGTTGAAAACCTTGCGTGTTCCTGCGTCAACAACGGTTATGTCCCCCAGTTACGTGTTAAGAAGAGATGGCAGAACAAGAAACCAGATAGTACTTTACTGTCACTAGTTCTTGCACAGCAGCGTTTTCTTCTGTGTGTACCCGTCAGCAGCGTGTCCTCTGTCGTCGGTAGCTCGTCTCGGCCAACAGCAGGTCTTGTCACTAGCAGCAGAATCTCGGGTCGTCTGCAGCACGTCTCCAGCAGCAGAATGCCCTTCTGCTCGCAGCTGCCTATTTAAGGGCCAGTAGTCATTGTTCCCTATTGACTCTCCACGAGTGGCCTCTACAGGCAGCCCTCGTGCCTCAACTATCGTGTTCTCAGGTGACGCTTGGGGCGCGCGCGCTTTGCCCCTGGCCAGGCATGAGCTCACGGAGGGCAGACCCCGGCCCGATGTTGTCCTTGCGTGCTCGCATATTGGCCTTTCAAGGTCACTCTCGTTGCCCGCTTCTGTGGCCTGTCTGATCCCTTTGTTCTAGTGCCCTCAGGACACCCCGAGCTATGACGTGCGTGTTGGGCCCTCCTGACAGCTTTTCTGCAGCCTTGTCCACTTCCGAGCAGTATTGACAAGTCCTTCACATAGCGATCTGTTCAGTTGTGACGGCAAGCCACAATGGCCATAACTGAAAGCGCAGGAATCGTAAGAAACTCGTAAGGGGGGTATGTTAAAACGAGCGACCGTGACAGAGATCTGAGCTGAAACCTGAGTGGG
This sequence comes from Ligula intestinalis, assembly GCA_036362985.1. Lineage (NCBI taxonomy): Eukaryota > Metazoa > Platyhelminthes > Cestoda > Diphyllobothriidea > Diphyllobothriidae > Ligula > Ligula intestinalis. The sequence goes on along the minus strand of JAYGXS010000003.1, from coordinate 70,991,102 downwards.
TCACGTGCGCCAATGCACCTAACTTCTAGCGAGCGTTCAGGCGCCAACTAAAAATCGTTCTAGAATCGACAGAAGAGGAAAGATTCTCATTAGAAAAGCCACATCTTGGCACCGACCATACCTAGCTTACGGGAAGGCTTTGCCCGGAGCCAGAGGGAGAAGGAGAACTGAAGAGGGATTCATTAGATCTCCTTGTAAAAGACCCAGTGGCCTCAGTAGGATTTCAGCCCACACCAGCAAGACAAACGCTTTAGTATAGTCGACGATATAACCCGCTGAGGTATGAGCCCCCCAGTGCCATAAATTGAATCACACTATGGGTCAATCTACCCTACCAGACAACAGCGATGTAAGAAATGCAACAAATTGACCAAACTGTGATTACACTCCCGGCTTCCGATGAGGCCCTAACAATTCACAAGATGCGATATTTCCATCGGTCGACCCCCCTGGCTAAGAAATGACGGATCACAAAAAAAATTCAGCGCAAGAAAATGCGGACTTCCGCTCAAACGCCTAGCAGTGAGAGTCACGGGGAGATAACAGAGATGTAGCGTGTATAGGGGATCTGTAAGGTAGAAAAACGATTCGAGGAGACTACAGGTGACGCCGAAAGACGATTATTCATGTTTGATGTACTCAGGGTGATTTACGCAACCTCTGATGAAATAAGTCGTCAAAAAAGCCTAGCACATTTCCTTGCGGAATGGCTTCAGAAACCGACACACCATGAATGCTACTGTACTAAAACAAAACCTTGACGGCAAGGCGCCGAGACGTAGCATGATCCACTCCTGGCTCCGCAGTTCAATCGGAACAGGTGTGTGGCGGTTCTGCGATCATCCCCGCGGTGACATCTTTCCTCCCCTGCCAGGCTGCAGGGCCGCATGTGACTCCCCACCCCGCGTGATTCCTCATGCCTCTGCCCGTGAGCCATGCACGCGTGACTGTCCGCATCTCAGTCGCGCGATGCCTTGCCTTTTGCTTTGCGAGCTGTGCGCCTTCTCCTGATTGGTTGCAGGACAGGTCAGAAGTTGCCTCCAACCCGGCGTAGAGGCGAAAAAACACAAAACACGGCACAACAACTACTTGCTCTTCCGTGAGCCGCTCTTTTCTGCAGAGCCTTTTGTTAGCTCCTTTTCCTTCAGTACCTAATTGGTCTTACTGACCTTTGTCTTGGGAAACCTTCTGCAGAAGAGCATCTCTCCTTTCGACAGGTGCACTCCAAGGAGTATTTGGCTTCTCCTGATACTGAAGGAAAACTAGCGAGCCTCACAGGGACAGTGTGAAGCAGTCTTTTGTGTGCTATCATCCGTAGAATAGCAATCTTGCGCACGACACAGTTCAAGTAAAGTTGGCGGACTACCACCGCACTATGCTCACCCGCATGTCAGATTGACATTGCACGTTTTTATTGACCTATCGCATTTTATTTCTCTCTAGGCCGTTTTTTGATTGAATTGTTACTATGCAATGACCTTAGACGGTCGAATAAGAAGTCGTAAAAATTGCATGACGTCAGTAAATTCGGCATATTTTATCGCCGTCGCTTTCTTCAAGTTGTTCGCGATAAAACAATGGTTCAACTTGAGTATACTGCCAAATGCCAGTTATGACGTACGTTATACCCACATTTAACGTTTTTTACTTACCGATCACTTTTCGTCTTTCGAGGCCGTTTTTTAATCAAAATTGTCACCTGATTACTATGTAATGACCTTACGCGGTTGAATGAGGGGTAGTGAAATTTCATATGATATCATTAAATTCGGCTGCCTTTTTGAAAGTAATTGCAAAAAAACAATGGTTGAAGGGCAATAGTAGCTTATTTAGACCTACTCATTAACCCCTACTCCCTGCATGTTTTCCTAAGAGAATGGTGGTTATAGGGTTTCATGGATGGGGAATTAGGACACGCAGTGAAATATACTTAAATAAATGCCAAACGCATTTATGTTTTACTGTATTTAGGAGTGTTTTGATTTATATCTGTAGATTTTCCTAATCTGTATTATCAATTATCTTATTGCCGAAAAACCCGATTATCAAATTGCAGGTTTCTTTAATTTCACTAAAGATTGAAATTGTGGTTAGGAGGTCGTCTACTTCAATTTACCTGGGTTCCAACTTACCGTTCTGGACTTAGAACAGTAAAGTCCGCGGCGCACACTTGCTTCCAAAAATTTCCTTCTCCGCCTATCCTTTTTCCTCCCCCTCGCCCCTTCCCCGAAAACCCCCCAACCATCGTTTTTGCAGGACAAAATGCTCGGACTAGGGGTATATGATTGAGCCTACCTAAGCTACTTTTGCCGATTGAAGTTTATAAGACTGCCAAAAGTCAGGCATGACGCTTTCAGAAGAAAAGACGTCGGCAAACAGGTCTGGTGCTTACACTCCTGCGCATGTGTATAACCCACCTCAATGGCCTCAAGACACCCTGAGAGGATGAATGATAGAGAGGGTTGGGAACAAGTTAATTTTCCCCGTCACCCACCGTCTACTTCAGGCGGCCTTCTATGTCTTCCCTGTCCTCATTCTAACCCAAAGCTGGCGCTGGTGTAGCTAACCTCAATTCTTACTGGAATTTGGATCAAAGTCAGCTGCAACAGAGGGCGGGAGGGAGGAAGGCATTTTAACCGTGGCCTACGCAGGATATACCTAAGCGCCTTCAGATTTACTAACAACTGATAAAATAACAAAAACAGTTGCAAGAAAGACAGTAACCTATGGGTAAAAACACCACTAGTTTCTCCTTATAAGGCATGGCAAGGCAAATTTTTACTGCAACAGCCAGAGCGGGTACCGAAATCACACACACACACACACACACACACAGGCACCCTGAAAGCTGCCAGATTAGCATATGAAGTAATTAGAAATGCAGGAATCTACGGTCAAAGATAGGCAGGCAGAAATCAGTAGGCGAAGAGCTATTTGGGGTCGAGTGAAGGAAGCAGACGACTTTTCCTAGAATGAACGGAAACTTTCGCGTTCTAGGTTATTGCATGGAAGAGGAAGAAGGATTGACGAACATCCCATGCCTATGCTGTCCTTGTAACTATACAGGGCAAACTGAATACATGCTTGGTTCGTGTATGCACGACCATAAGCTGGCTGTCAGACGGAGTGACTCATTGGCTGCCCACATATATGGGATGGGCCACGAATTTAATTTAGCAGCCGTGAGGGTAATGGCTCACGCCAGCAATAATATAGGACGAGAACAAACTGAATACTGAGCATCGGATGACAACTCAGTCACCCGATTTATCGAGCTAGCGCCCGCATAAATCGTCCACCGCAGGCATATCCGCAAGGCTGACACGGCTGAGTACGGAGTTCCCTCCCCTTCCCCATCCCTCTATAAGGGTTGATAGGCTCCTGCCCCCTATAAATGTTGCTTGTATTTTCTCGACACTTTTACCACTGACGATGGACTCCCGCAACAGACCGACAGCTCAGGAATAGGCTTATCCTAGATGCATATTAGATTGTTCCAATGAAAATTGCTAACAAGAGTCGGCACTTTTAGGATAAGTACGCTGGGCTTAAGCTGTTCTCCAACAGTTTGCACAACATCCCCCGATGTACACCTGTATAGTATTGTCGACGACATTTCTGGGCCGAAGGTCCATAGAGAAAACAGCACAATTGACCGGAAGAGTATAGAAACTAAAGTGACATAGAAGCTGGAAGTGGGAAAAGCGGGTTTACCATAACTCCGGGAGGTGGTTTCGGAGCCTAGCATCGGCCATGTGTCAGAACCATCGTCATTTACAGTCAAATTGGCGAGCCGGACGTGACTTCCGCGTTTGGCGGCTCTTTGGAGGTCTTCGTCCACGCTGTCGCGCACATGACGGTGTGTTGACTGTCGACGAAATCGGATTTTGGCAAAAATATCCTGTAAAATAGACACGGGGGACAGTGGGGAATCAAGTGGGATGAACCAGCCTTAGGAGTTTTTTTCACCGTCTGCTCTTTTTCCTCAGTTACACTGCTGGCTCGTGTAAACTGAGTGTGAGTTTATTACTTTAAACAAGCGAGTAGTCATTTGAAATTGTGTCAACGACTTCTTTGGAATGTTCGGCTTTGCCGATGCATTTCTTAACTCCTATGTACCAAGAGGGAGTTCAAAGGCGTTTGCCTATATTTCCTTTAATAAATTTGACTTGACTTGACTTGAAAAGGGAACCCGGGCAAGTGCATCTCCATCGGTAGTTAGTCAGTGGAATAAAACGGCCTGTCGCGCCGGAATTGGTGCCGTCTGGCCGAAAAGGTCACCACGCTCCGGCGTCAGGGTCCAAAAGGACCAAGAACAAATTCTTTCTTACTCATACCTCGGCCGCCTTTGGCAGCGGCTGACGAAACTGTGGGCCTGGGTCGCCGCATCAAAGATGCGTCTAACAGGGGGCGGCAAAGACAGCAACGCTAGCCTAGCTTAGGCATGGCGGTCCTCTGTCCTTTACGGCCGGACGTCACACGGGGATGAGTCAGCCGAAAGCTGACTGACGAAATTCTCAGTCGCTAAGGCCGGCCCCGCCCCACCAAGAGGCAAACGGCCCGACCATGGTCAACTCGACGAAACCTCTACCCTCATAGGGATATTAAGTAAGAGCCTTGAAATAGAAATCCCCACGGGACAAAATTAGTCTGTTGAATTTTAGAATCCGCGCTAGCAGTTTTGGGTACAGAGGACTTGCATGACCGTCTAAACAGGATACAGGAACCGCTCTTAAAACATGTGGTTTAGTTCCAAATTCCGGGGAAATTACGCTAACGATTAAGGTGAGGGTTAGCTTTAAGTGTTTAGTTGGGGTCAGGGTTAGGGCGCCTCAAGAGACAACTGCTTCGACTAACCAATATGAAGACAATTATGGGCCTCTGTACACGAACCCCCACCCCCCTCCTCTTTCCGTGCGCTGTTTCAGACTAATCGGAGGCCACATGAACTGCCTCAGGAAGTCACATAAAAGCAGCCGTCGCCCGCTCTCTCCCAAGACTTGTTTCGTCATGTGTGGCGTTTTTGGACGTGCGCTGTTGCCTCTGTCTAGTGTCAGGCGATTTGGCCGACTTCCTTTGTTCCTGACTGTGCGTATCCATTGTTAAGGTTTGCAATTAGTTTATTCTTTACCATTTTCCTAGTACAGAAGAAACCGGTTATTAAGCCCACCTCGGGCCCAGACCAAATTGGGCTTAATAAGCGGTGGGCGCACTAACCGGAGAGTCTTATTTCTTGAGTAACAAACGCAGGTTAGGCACTATACATTACATACGTACTGCATGATGTGAAGAGCTTGGTTATGTACAAGAAAAGAATGCTGTTTGTCTGTATTTTACAAAATGACCAAAGCAAAAAAAATGATTTGCGACCCGTAACCAGCTGCGCACGCAGAGATATGAGAATCTCACTCTATCTTGTTGGCAAACTGGGCTTTGTAGCCGGCGACTTGGCTTATTAGCCGGTGGATTTCGTTATGTAAAATTCCGTCCCAAGCTGTCTTGGGCTTAATACGCGGCTGGGCCTATTAACCATGGGCTTAATAACCGGCGACTACTGTAGCTAGTGCAGATTTAGTGGGCAAAATCTGGCATACGTATCCGGAATTTTCCAGCAGGATTCCATGATTGAATCCGCTTGGATGTGCTACTAGGCCCCTCTAGCAGGAGGTCGATATAAAGAACCAAATTTTCGCAGCGTTGTCCTTGCGCATCTTCGGCTGGTAAGTGGAATTAAATTGAGGCTCTCATCATGGCCAACACAAAATCAGCGTGGGAAGGTTTCGAGGTTTGGCACTCCTATTCGAGCAGTATCAGCCAGCATGCTAACCTTAACAACCATTACGAGTGTCTACGCTCACGGCTTACTAAACCCTGCCCTTATCGATACGTATATCGATGACCTCCATTCCAGCCGTTCGGAGTCTACTTGATCCACGTCTCCTCTAGTAGCAAATCCAAGCGGATTCCATCATGAAATCCCACGGGAAAAATCAGGATATACAGGGTTTCCACAAAGTCTGGGTACATAGGAATTTTAATATTTTATTTATTTATGCTATTTTTGTTGGGACGGCAGAGTCCCATGATCAGTCAACAAAGCTAAGGCTCACAGCGCAGCTGCAGCGCAAAGTCCCACGCCGTGGCTTGACAACGCGTCAATAAATATCGATTTTCCGTCCTATCTGATTGGACCGTGAATACTGACGCCTCCTCGCTATGCGCACTGAATAAATAGCCTGGAGCCTTTTTTTGTGACTGACTTGCACTCTTGCATTCTGACTTGCTGACTCGCTCTGCTTGCTCTCATAGTGAAAATATAATTTCTTAGCATTATAAGTAAATCAAATTGTTTTGTTCTAAAGGTATGTATTTATCCCCTATGTACCCAGACTTCGTGGACACCCTGTATATACCGGATTTTGTCCACTTGATCTACACGTGATACTAGGGTTGTTTAATAGTACCGTACCAAATTGATACTTGTTATCTTTAGTGTTCGACGTACGCGTTACAGCTGGATACAGAGTCAAGAGGAGTCAAGAGACAGTTAGGTTACAGGCCAGTTTTATGTTATGGTTAACACACGGAGGTATTCACCTTTCCTGCAACTCATCGTAAAGCCACCTCTTTTAAGTGGGAGGGAAAGGGACGTTCCTGCGCCTGTGTTCTGGTCAGCTGGTTACACAAGTTATCCCTACGCAGCAGTTCTGTCCATTTTATGAAAAAGCTGACGTGTGTGATGTCATATAAGCACGCAGCAGATAGGATTTGACAGGAGAACGGACAATCAAAACCACTTCCGAGGTCTGCGCATACATTCTGATGAAAGATAAGCGACTCCAGTGGCTAACATCCAACCAGCATAGAAACAAACAGGCTCCTCTCACCCGGGCAGACTATAAGTTCTATGGCGAGCATTTACACCTTTAAATATAACTGGGCATCAAGCTAACGACTAAGGCTCCAAAAAAGATAGGTGTGCAGTCTTAGATTTGCATTTATTGGCAACAGTAGTGCACATCATATAACTTTTTTACCTTCAATAAGACCGAGTTTTCACACTCGAAGAGTAAGCCGAATTATGTCGAAATCCTCCAGCATTTTGTTCGATGGGAATAATGCTTATAGGGGTTTTATGGGTGGGGAATAAGGATAGGCAGTGGAATATACTTTAATAACTGCAATATGCATTTTACTTTAATGTATTTAGAAATTTGGTTGATTTATATATGTAGATTTTCTTTTTCTCTATTATCGTTTAATGTGTTGCGGGAAAACCCGATTATCAAAATGCCGGATTTTCGAACTTCCTAAAAAAATAGAAAGGGTGGTAAGGAGGTCATCTACTTAAACTAACATGAAGTCTAACTTACCGTTCTGGAGTTAGATTAGTATAGTCCGCGGCACGAAGAGCCGCGCACACCTTCAATTTACATGCGGAACGACTTATACTCAGCGGCCGCGGGAAACAAATTCAACTACATTTTTCCACTTACAAATGAGAAGACTCGATCGCTGGGACTCGCATGTTCGCTTGTATTGGCAACTTCTACAAATTTCCTTCACTGTCTATCCTAGTTCCACACCCCCAAAACTCGCATAACATCCGTTTTTGTAGAACACAATGCTGGGACTAGGGGTATATAAGGCGCACTACTTAAACTAATTTTGCCAGGGCGTAAGATGAAGGGCTGTCGGTCGTGGAGCCGCGGAGCCGCGGAGCCACGTCTGCCTAGAAGGCGATCAAAGGCAGGACGCAGTTCCTGACAGGTGGCAAACTGCTCCACTCGAGCAAAGATGTACATTCCAAGGCGAGCACGAGACAGAGCGACAACCAGACGTCGAACGTCGCGAAGATGGCCAACAGCAAGAGTGCGCACGAGTGAGACCAGGACGTAGTCATTTTGCTGACCCTGAAAGCGATCCACAGTGGTGACACATTGCGGCTTTCCTAGTAGAGAATTTGAAGCACAGCGAGCTTCAATTACATCTCGGATGAGGTGCTTCTGGCCATTGTACGTTGTCAAAATGGAAATTCGCTCTGCTGGGTAGCCCAGAATGCGCATATGCATATAAGTTGCGACAACGTACTCAGCCTCAGCCAGATTTTTGTAGAAGTAGGGGCTGGGCTCGGACTCGCCAATTCCTTTGTAGTCAGCAACGTTGACCAACTGGAACTCGTACTGGAAACCTGGATTACACAGCTTGTACTACTGAGCAGAAATTACGTGCGGAATGTCAGTCAGACTGTCGTACCGCCAGCTGTACAACTGCGAAATTGAGGGCCGGGTTCGACCTTGGGCATCAAGTTGAACCGTAGGAACGCCCAACTTGACCAGGCGGGTAAACAAGGATTGGCTCATGTTGGAAAAGTTACTGAAAGCCTGGTTTTTTTACAACAGGTGGAAGTTGGTTGTGATCGCCGATCATTATCCAACGTTTTAGTCGGTTACGACCGGAGATATCGGGGTTCTGCAACAGCAGAGGGATGAAAGTCTCAATTTCCAGAATTTGGGCAGCCTCTTCCATAATGATGGTGTCGTAGGTGAACTAAGTGAACTAGGTGAACTAATTTTGCACACGAGTAAGTACATGAAGATATAGTGCCTCTCCTAATGCAACGGCAAGGCGTGGGCTATAAGCTGCAAGCATTTTACAGCGGGCAAGGCCATGTTACAGAGTGTTCGATTAAAACGATGACCAACAGCGTAAACCGCTCTGAATGTTTCAGAAGACCTTACATTTAGGACTTATGTCATGGATACTTCCCGCCAATCAAACAGAAAAGGTATTGAACAATGCGCGGCCTCAGAGGTTTAAAAGAGCCGTCAGTTAGGAAATGCACATGACGGCCAGAAAAACCTTCAACCCGTGGGACTGACGAACTCCCTGCTCCCAGCTGGGACACCGCAGAATGTGTGTGGACAGAAACCCAGCCCCCACTTCCGTTAACAATATTTACAAAATGCTCGCAAAAAGCAACCCGGGGCGGCAACCCGGCACTATTGATAGACCAGGCACGGTTCTAGTCGATGTCATTGGCCTTCGAGAATCCCCTGCATTGCGCCCAGGTTGTAGAAAACCCCACTGAGCCATGACTCACTAGACGGCGGTTGAGTGGGTGGGGCGCCTTGCTGGAAGCATAGCTTCCGGATGACGTGTCCACAATCACTCTTCCGAAAAACGCTAGTCGACGGATCTAGAACTGAGTCATTGAAGTCTTACTTACGGGCGAACAAAATTTCCCATGGCAGTGCTGCCCAGTCACCCTTGAAGACAGTACAACTGTGCGGTCAGTGGTAGTCGAGCGTTCTGCGGTAGCGTTAGGGAGCATCCGCATTCTGTCGTGCCTCGGGGCTCACTCGAGAGTTCCGCGAACATCTGTGCGGCAGCCAGAATCATAGGTTGGATAAAATGACCGACAGAAGTTGACAATACCTACGGTTGGGCATGGCTGGTCGGTGACTGCAAAGAAGTCCGAAAATGTCAGTTCAGCCGCATCCCCGCTACTTTTCCACTTCTGTCTCTGACGACGACGACGACGACGACGACGATGATGATGATGATGATGATGATGATGATGATGATGATGATGATGATGATGATGATGATGATGATGATGATGATGATGATGATGATGATGATGATGATGATGATGATGATGATGATGATGATGATGATGATGTTCTTGGTGCAGATGATAGCGACAA
>JAYGXS010000003.1:70940917-70978420 GCA_036362985.1 Ligula intestinalis | reverse complement strand
TGATGATGATGATGATGATGATGATGATGATGATGATGATGATGATGGGTTTGAGGAGGAATCCGAAAATTTCGACGAACAAAGGTTTTGTCCCGGCGATAGCATCTACTTCTTCCCTTTTAGCATTGTCCATCATGTTATTCTGCCTACAGTGATGATGGTTGTGCTTGTACTTGTTACCGCTGTGATCATACCTGATCTAGCCGGCCTCAATAATGTCACGAACGGTACCTCTCCATGCGTGGCGATTGGCGGCAGCGGATCTGGAAAGCTCCACCCACTCTCTTCTCCAGTGACGGAGACGGAAGATAGAAGGTCCAAGAATTGCTTCCATGTCTTGACGAACGGTGTCGAGGTAAGTCTTCAGTTGCCCTCCTTTTCGACGTTTTCAGGTGGGCTGCGGCGCCGGGTCGAGGGCAGCATGGCTAAACTCGTGGGGCGGATGACGGATAACGTGTCCAAACCACCTCAGTCGCCTCTCTTTAATGGTCTGAGATATCCTCTTGATACGAACGCAGCGGATGCGGACTGTCTGATTTGAGATGGAGTCGCTATACTTAACGCGCAGGATCGTCCTCCGGCAGCCAGTGGTCAAAGACTTCCAGTCTTCGCTCATCTTCAGCGCGCACAGCCTTGCATTCACATCCATAGAGGAGGACTGCCCGGATGGATGCACGATAAACATGGATCTTCGTGGCGATGGAGATATCACGTCGGATCCATAGGGGGCCCCCGTATGAACCAGTAACAAGACTGAGTCAATATTACCAAGCGGGATCAGGTGTAGGCCGCTGGTTGATGGTGGTTGCTCAAACATCGATTTGATGAAGCCCAGCCTGTGCTCAAGAGCAGGGACGGTGCAGAAACAGGGGGAGATTTAAGTGCGTTGACGCGCAGCCGTCTTCCGCACTCTGATATCGCTCAACCTGTTTGAACCGGCGACAAAACGGAGTCAAGATTACCAAGCGGGATCAGGCGTAGGCCACTTTATCCAATGCAGGCCAGAACACCGCCTAACTTAGTCCTAATTAGCAGTAGAATTTTGCGTTGGTACTACCGCGCTACCTACCCTCACTCAAATTTATTAGGTGTCAAGACAGATTCAAAGATACTTTTAAGTCAGAGGTGACGCGGATTAAAAGTCTACGCTGGGACTCATATCCCTTTGATCTCAGCAAGGAATGTGAATCTGGATTAATGCTATTCTGGGCAAATACATGCTTGAGGCTCGGAGCACATCGATGCTTTGCCCTGGTTTCCGCCCTCCTACCTCTACCCACCAAGAACTGTGTCAGTTTCACCTATGTTTTGACCGCGAGGACTAAGATATGGCTACTAGCGGAATATGACAATGCTCTCTGATTATGTCTGTGATGACGAATCCACGACGGATTTCGAAACGTCAGGCGAAATAAAGTATTGTCCCAGCGATCGAATTTTCTTCTTTTCAATGATAGGAGTGCTAATTCTATTAATCATACTTACTAAAAGCAGTAAATAGTATACTATAATACAGCATGCTAACTGTTAACTATTTGCCCGATATAGGTTGTGACTGCATGTTGGAAGCAAGGCCAGTCGAGAATTGATTGAAATCTAGCCCTCAGATGGGAACGCAGGCAATCGATTTATCGATCTGGCGTGTGCGGAGATGCGTCACTGATCATTGATTGGTTTGTACGCTTTTTTGGCAGCTGCTGCTGCTACTACTACTACCTCTGACGGTAGACGCCTGTGCGACTTCGAATGCTCAGAAGAATACAAAAAAAACTGTTCTGGTGATCAATCAGCCCTCCTGTTGTTTGCAAAAAACTAACATGCAGCATAATAGGCAAGAGTTGTTTCGTTTAAAAAATTATGATTAATAGGGGCATTGAGGACAAGAATAACTCATATGGACGCCAAAACGGGACGTGAAAGCAGAAATCGCCCGCAATACAGGTGGCCTCACGTCAACTTTCAGGGCAATTCGAATTAAGTTTTTGGTTAGGATCAAGGTCGAGTCTGGGGTTACAGTTAAGGTTAGGATTAAGGTAAGGGCTAGCATTGACTGTACGGGTTAGGGTTTAGGAAATGGCGAGGCTGAAGATGAAGATAACGGTCTAGGTGAATGGGAGGACGACCGCCAGGGTTAACACACAGGAGTACTTACCCTTCCTGAAATTATGCGTATGGGCATCTTCATTACTTGAGGGTGGCGTTCACATACCCAAGTCCTGTTTAAGAGGTCATAGGAGTCATCCTTACCGCATTGAGTAACTTTTCATATTTTACAAAAGGGTAAAGGTCAAAGTCTAATTTGGAGAGATAAGTCTGTAAAACACGAAAACGATTAAATCCCCGGTAAGGTGTAGAGCCCTTAAGTGGACCTAAGTCATATGCAAGGTTGACTTCTTTCCACTAGAGAAAAAATCGCAATTGATTCTCTACCCGTCGCGTAAGGCTATTCTGGAAGCAGTGCATAGGAAAGAGATCAGAAGATAAAAAGGGAAACAATTAGAACTAACCATGGGCTCTGCATCGTCGTAGAACCCCAAGCACACAGTGTTGGGTTTCATTGCACCAAGTCCCGATATACGCACGAGGTGCGGAATAGCTCTTCTCACACTCGTATCGCTAGTCACCTCGACGAAGGCCTTCACTTTCAAGTACTTGACGTACTCCGTCAGATTGCTGTGGAGGTGTAACAGAGTACGGTAAGGTGCGGAGGAGCGGACTTGCACTAAAAACTGACCGTAACAGGTTGAAGCAAAACATACTCAAAATATGCGCATAGCTAGACCACTTTCTTGCTATTCAAGCTGGGCAGAGAAAATTTGTAGAACAAACGCAATCGATAGGTTTGCAAACGACAATTTGTGCGTGTGTGGGGGTGGGGTGGGGGAATATCAGGGACTGTGGTCGCAAAGACTGTGGCTTATGAGTTCAAGCTTCGGAAAGACGAAGTTGTTCTCGAGCTGCGTCTCTGACCAGGAGAAGATACCCCTGGGGATTAATTGCCATCAACTTGAAGAAGTAGACAGCTTTAAATACCTCGGGGTGAGGCTGCTACCGAATGGGCAGAGCAAGGACGACATTGTATCCCGTATCGATGCCGCTCGCTGGGTTTTCTCAATCCTTCGAAAGCGCCTATGGATCCAACGTGACATCTCCATCGCTACGAAGAAACGTCGACGAAAAGGGCACCTGAAGACTTGGCTCGAGATCGTCCGCCAAGACATGAAAGCAGTTCTTGGACCTTCTATCTTCGGTCTCCGTCGTTGGAGAAGGGACTGGGTGGAGCTTTCCAGATCCACTGCCGCCAATCGCCACGAGGTACCGTTCGTGACATCATTGAGGTCGGCTAGATCAGGCATGATCAAAGCCGTAACAAGTACAAGTAAGTAAGATAGAATCAGCGATTGTGTCCAAGTGGACACTTTTGGTCCAATTGTATTTTCGCGCGCAAATAACCGTTTATTCAAAAAAGCTTTTTGGGACACTCAATTAAACTTTCACCGTAGTGTAATATACGTAGGTATTTACCATACTGGCAGCAGAGACAAGATAGACTACAATGGCCATTTCTCGTCAACTAGTCGTCGTCCTCATCTGAACATTAGGCTGTGTGACAAAACCTTAAGCTTTCAAAATAGAAGGCGAATAAGACAGAAGCTAAAGGTCAACAGCTAACTCTGTGTGCGCTTACGTCTGAGCGAGCGTGCAGGGGTCCGGTTCTAGGCAGTCTATATCTTCAGCGTTGGCGGAGGGAGACGCGGAGGAGGAAGTTATCGCGTGACCCAGCACGTAGAGACCACCTTTTTTCACGCTGTTCATGAACTGGACGAGTGAAGCCGCCGAGCGGGGGTTGGCTACGAGGAGGAGGATTTGCGGCCGCCAGTACTTCACATGTTCTTTGTTCGTGTCGAGGAGAAGAAGGTATTTGCGAACCTGTGTGCCACATAGAAGTCACTATTAGTCTTGAGTAGTAGGCTGAAACGGTTACAGCTCAGAGCCCATACTGGTGGGGTGTGCTTTTAAAATACCATGCGGGCGATGCTTCAACGCAGGCAGTAGCAGGGGTTACTCTTAGGTTACATAGTTGTAGTGTAAAAACGTGAAAATGCTAACACCTGCATTTGATGAATCGGCACACCCATGAATCCGTTCTGAGGCTGCTCTAAGTAATATTCAACATAAAGTATACGTGGCGTTCTTTTGCAGATAATTTTTGGGATACAATCTGAGGTCGCCACACTTTAAAAGTATTTTGACGATTTACTTAATAAAACTGAATATTTGTGCGTAAAGTGCAATAAATCTAAATGCGTAAAGATTAATTTGAAGAGGAAACGATGAGGGCAAAAAAACTGGCCAGGAGTACATCCCTGTGGATCTTGGTTGCAGTCACCTCCGTAGAATCGCGCTAAAAGCCAAACGAGTAACCATGCCCGAGTCTCAAGGCATGACCCAAACCTTACTCTTCATTCTTTCTTTCTTTCAACAGACACTTGATCCTTGTCTTAATCACACACCTCGCTGAATGACTCTAAACTTAGGCCAAAACAAGACAGACACCTCACTCTCATCCTCAGTCTCGGTCTCAATGTGGAGAAACGAGAAAAAACGCAAAAAAGGGGCCGACGTCCGAAAGGATCTTAAACTTACAGCACCAAATGACCAAAATGACATTGCTCACTTCTTAAAGGCAGTGGCATGCTCAATGACGGCTACCGAAGGTAAGGCTACCAACTTGATAGCCAATATCATAAGGAAAACATTGTTGAACCCCTGGGCTGCATCTGGAATAGGCACTGCAAACTTGGAGGCCAAATTTAACAAAATATAGATGACGGCCACAAAAGTGGTTCCGAGACGAAGTCTACTGACTACCTTGAATTAACTTTTAAGTTGTTGAACAACTCAGACTGGGATTTCGACCACGGACAGATTTATTTTATGGTCGAAAACTAAAGAAGGAAATGAACTTTTCGCGGCAACAGTAACTTATGTAGGCCCACTCATCAATCCCTACTCCCTGCATGTTTTCCTACAAAAACGGTGGTCATAGGGTTTTATGGGTGGGGAAGTAGGACACGCAGTAGAATATACTTTGATAAATTCTAAATGACTTTCCATTTTACTGTATTTAGAAGTGCTGTTGATTTATATCTTAAGATTTTCCTAATCTGTATTATCGTTTAACTCATTGCAGAAAGACCCGTTTATCAAATTGCAGGTTTCTTGAATTTCCCAAAAATTGAAATGATGGTAAGGAGGTCATCTAATTTAACTTACCTAAGTTCCAACTTACCATTCTGGACTTAGATCAGTATAGTCCGCGGGACGGAGCGCCACGCACACCGTCGATTTACATACGGGACAACTTACTCCTAGCGGCCACGGGAAGCAATTTCAGCTACATCGTTTTCACTTTACACATATATCTAAAAATTTCATTCTCTGTCTATCCCATTTCCTCAACCCCCAAAACTCCTACAACCACCGTTTTTCCAGGATAAAATGCTGGGAGTATATGAGTGGGCCTGCATAAGATACGTTTGCCCTCTTCGCAGTAGCTTATTGGCAGTTTTCTGAAGGAAAACCTTTTTCGCCATCCTCTTCGAGACACTGGCGACCAGCGTCGCTGGATAATATTTTGTTAAAGTCAAATTAATCATAGCAACTGTTTAAGGGTAACGCATGTCAAAAGTATGCACGTTCACAGTTTCGCAAACAGTGCGCTTCCTATCTCACTCAAACGTAATGCGTGTTTCACCACGACAGTAGCTGCAACCAAAATGCTGAATTCCCTAAGTGAAGCAGTCTACTCGTTTGTAGTGTACGATTTTTTTCTTGTGGTTAATCAGTATCGACCTTAGACGGTGTAATAAAGGGCGTTAGTTGGGAGCTCACCGAACATTAACTCAACCGATAACTTAATGGGTCCAAGCAAGGCGCTTAAGCGAATAACCAACAGTTACTCGATTTTTCTTCGCCAGTGGGGACACGGCGTAGGAGAAATCGGCTCCAGAAGAGATTAAAGATCTGAGAAGATCGAAATGCAACTCATTTCTTAGTCCACCGAAAGAGAACCGTAGCGGGATTATTGGCTAAAATATGGCGTTTTTAAAATAAGCCTACACGTTCTATCACGAAAAAAGTTGCAGATACCTTTGTGGCAGACAGCAGCCATGAGGCTCAACTACATCGTCCGGCATGGTCCTGCAAGACTTTCTAGAAGGACAGCTCTCGACTAAACTGCTTATAGATCACGTCCTCACGTCATCTTGGTCTCGGTCGGTCTAATTATCACACAATGAGGCAAATTTACGCATCCTAGGTATGTGAATAGATTGCGAAGAAGAAGCCGTATCGATCACTGGAATCATAGTTTTATTAGTCTGACCTTTAGAAGTCTTGCGGGAGTCCAGCGTCAGAGGTAAAGTGTTCAACGGAAGCAAGCAACTTTTATAGGGAGAAGGGGCCAATTAACCGTCATAGAGGTAGGGGAGGGGGTAGGAAAAGGACAAATCAACCGAGAATAATTGTCCACGCCGGCAGCAAGCTGGCGCCCGCATGTTGCCCTGCGCACCTATCTCCAGACTCATGGCACTGGCGGTTAACGAGTCCTCTCCCTGCCTCCCCTCCCTTGCCCCTATGACGATAAGTGGCCCTTTCCCCTATAAATATTGTTTGCTTTCGTTGACAATTTTGTCTCTGACGATGGGCTCCCGCAAGAGTTCGAAAGCTCAGACTAATAAAACTAGGATTCCGGTAATCGACAGCAGTCCAGTTGTTAAACAAGAATAATAAACATAGATTTTTAATACAAATAAAGCGCAAAACGGTTAAGAAAAATGAAAAATGTGTGACTGCTTCCAAAAATATAAGAATACCAAGATGGAATAGCGAAATGAAGATAAAAGCTGCCCAAGTTAAATATGTAAGGTTATGTTATGTAAACTCTTGGTATATTATACATACACATAGATGGCTTACTACTATGTCGGTTATAGACAGAGGGTTTTCCTCTGTCTGCTACTTACTATATTCATATAACGACATACTGAAGGTTGTTTTATTGCGACTTTTTGAATTAAAATTTTTTTATGCATCAAAAGTTGTTTTTTGTTCTTTGTGGTATCATTAGATTCAGGGCTGTTGCAATATATAGGCCAAGGAGAACAAGTTTCGCGGAAACTTATTCATTTTTCATGTTTTCATGCACGCATTTTGCTGATTATACACGTTGAAGCCCCACCCCTCAAACCCTCTGTTAAGAGCATTTCCTTTTAAGACGCTCCTGAGATAATTCGTAGCTGAGGAGGCTTGCATAACCTAACATTGCCCTTGACCATGGGCCTCACTACGAATTCCATACTTGACGATCCGATGAAATATAATCAGTGAATGCAAACATAGACCTAAAATTGAGGCAAAGATTTGCATCCCAGGTGTGTCTATTGATTAAGATAAAGAAGCCGTGTCGATCACCGGAATCATAGTTTTATTAGTCTGAGATTTCGAACTGTTGCGCGGGTCCAGCGTCAGAGATGGAATCGTCAAAGAAAAAACAAGCAATATTTATAAGGCGCAGGGTCCAATAAACCATCATAGGGGCGGGGGAATGGAACCGATTAACCCCCAGTGCCATGAGTCTGCATAGGCCTGCGCAGGGCGATGCATGCGGGAGCCAGCTCAATACATCGGCCCAGGCTTCAATCAGTCCCCAGTCTGTCTCGTTGCCGGTGTGGACAATTATCCTCGTGGCTGTGAAGTTAAACTCGTGACCCGTCTCATAGGTTTGGGGACAGTTTATACATGATATGCGGTAAACAACGTCTGACTGTTCATTGAGATTAAATTGGTCTTTGATTCTCATGAACTGTCCTGGCAGGGGATTCCCAGAAGAGTTCTAAAGCTCAGACTTATAAAACGATGATTCCGTTGATAAACACGGCTTCCACTTCTTCTCGATCTAGTCTAATTATCGTCATGGAAGAAAATTTACAAGGTGTGGTTTCATTTCATAGCACTTTCGTCTTCGTGCCAACGAGGTTGGATTCTGCAAACTTCGCGAGAATAAAATCTTTTTTTTGATATCCCTCTCTAATCCCCCATGTTCAGCAGGAAGCAATTCCTAGGCGCTTATTTTAGGTGGATTCGGAAGGGAGGGCACAAAAAGGTGACGAACCTGGTGGAATATGAGGGCCTGTCCAATGCTACCCCAGGAGACCCGCAGTTGGCGGAAGTGGAGACTGAAGGAGAGGGTCGAGAGCAGCACCAGACAGCCCAGGGTGTAGACCGGTTGAATCAGGATACACATCGTCAAACAGCCGAGCATGCCGAGCAGAGCCGTGACCCAGTTGAAAGACCTGAACGTGGGTCTGCAAGAGGAAAATGCCATGGTTAACAATGGTGGTGATGATAGCGGTGGCCATGTTCGTGGTCTAAGTGTGACTCAAAATCGGCACACAGACACTTCGGACTATAAGGCCCTTTCAAAAGTCTGCTCGCAAATCTAGTGTGTGTGTATATATTAAATACTTTAAACGGAGCCAGAAGAGAAGGCGTAAACGAATTTTACGCCCTAATAACTGTGCTTTGAAGATCGCTATGGTTACCTCGAAAACAAATTTCTAAGTATGTGTGCAAAGATGGGATTGATTGATAGTTTAAGCGTCACAAGGGCCGACGCCCATCGCGTGCGCAATGGAGTGTTAGCAGGGGTAACTTGTGCGTAAATTAGTTTATTAGGAAGCAGACGTTCATTGTATCTTCCCTCGTCTCGCTGTGATGGGAAGACAAGTTCGACACAAACAGAAACTAGCGGGGACGCAAGGGTTAACAACAGTAAACAGGTCAGTCCAGGCGCGACACAGAAGACCTTCCTCTGTAAGGACGGTTAGGATCTCGCATCCCCCGAGAATACCATAAAGGACACATGAAGAAGGAGCCACTGCAGTCTGGTTCGCAGTTCTTCTGTCTCTAAAAATGCTTGCAAGAGTTAGTGAGTGGAGTGACCAGAAGATGACTCTTAAGTGTCAGATACGAAAGTTCAATGAATATTTCAGTCGAATATATTGAACTACCGTGAAATAACCACGGGACGCTTTTTCCCCAAGGAAGTAGTACTACAACTAGCATAAATTATACATGACCAAGACGTTATACCGCACTCCCGACATAGGTACTATAGTTCACTGATAGTTCTGTTGCTGAACGACGCAGCAGCAAGGAGTTCTGCTCCTCAGTGAGACCTGAGATATTTTATATGTTCTAAGAAACAAGCAATAACAGGTTTCCATTCGCAGGCAATTTCGCTAAAAATAATTTTTATATAAGGCTGAGTCATAATAGGCTGCGATTTTATGCACAAAGTCCATCGTCGAACTTATTCTTACACAGAGAAGACAATGCAACGTCTCAAGAAGACTATGGATTACTGACAAGATTGCAGAGGCCATGGCAGAGGATAATGTGTGCAAAGGTGAAGGACCTAGAAACACTGCTATCAGCGTCTAGTCGAAAACCTTTCACCTCCACCGCGGTGCTGAAAAGACCACCCCAACTCTGAAGTTTCCACTGGCGCAAGAGACAAAGGTAAACCCTACCCCAACAAGACAGACGCAGTCGTGACTTACGCAAAACCTTGTGTAAAAAGAAGCACACCTGTGCTGCATCTACGCTAACCTTTTTTTGATACCCACTCTGTTCAGGTGACAAGAGGGTGTGTGTGGGTACGGTGGTTGACAAAACCAGACGGCCTTTACCGGTCACGCATGACCTAGCCCATAAATGCACCTGCTTGTCAAGCCACACAGCTTGCCCGCGAACCGTGAGAATGATCGATTTAACCCAACTTTTGAAGCCCCTCCCCCCATGGCTGGAGTACTGTCGCGTTTTCAAAGACTTCAGATTGGTTAAACAGAGGCACGACGTTCTGGACGCGAAGGCTAAATGAACCTGACAAAATTCCCGCTCCCAGATACTAGCTGCTTGTCCAAAGCGTCGCCTACGGATGAGAAGAAGTTATCGGACATTGTTTTTTTTAGGTGTCTTGGGAAGTGTGAGTACGGTGGGTCCCCAACAGCCCCACTGATTGTTTGCTCGAGGTTATCTCCTCTAGTGCTTTGGTTTAGTAGCCTAACCACAAGACAGCGGTGGCAAGTGAGCTTATTTAATGGCGCTTCACGCTCACCATGTCACAGTGCCACCGTCAGGCATTGCGACACTCAATAAGCTTTTGGCAGCCATGCCGTTGCTGGCCCGCGACTGTTTATTCGCCAGGCCCTAGAGTCTGCTTACTGCACAGTCAAAGTTCACTGAAGGTCGTTCCACTATCTGCCACCTGTGGGCACGCCTGTGTTTATCTCTCGGATCTACCCATTGATGGCTCCGCCATCAAGACAGGCTTCCAGCGTCTTCACCAGAGAGCTGTTGTGGACGCAAAATTCAGCTATGGCTGCTGCATGCGCCTTCGCCAGTGCCAACACCGACTCGATCCGTCCACTCTAGATATTTGTCCCGATTGCGGCATCTCGCCGCATGACTGCCGTCATCTCTTCGCCTGCAGTTCCCGGCCAGGCGCCAAACTCACCCCGTGGACCTTTGGCTCAAGCCGGCTGAGGTCGCGGCTTCTCTTCGTCTCCCAACTGCACCCAGTTTGGACTCCGGCGGGGACCCCTGATCCAATCAACCAACCAACGCCGGGAGGCCAGTAGCTAGGCTAACGGGTAACCCACCGGCTAGATCAGTCATGAACGTAGCCACAACAACAACAACTACGGATAAGATGATACATGGTGGTTTATAGACGCTAACTGATCGGTTATCGGACTTATTCGTTCCGTTCTGCCTTGCGGATCACTCTCGCGCTCCGCCAGCAGCCGCACAAGGGCTAGAATTAAAAGCAAAATAATATGGCCGAAAAAATACGAGATTGGAACAACCACTCGTGGCTTAGTAGCCGTCATCAGTCAGCCATATTTAACACCAGGTGGTGCACCAAGTCAGGCTCGAACCCGCGAACTCTTTGCTAAAAATTCAACGCACAGGTCGGTTTCGATCGGGAATGTTAACACTAATGAATGCAAGTTAATCAATCGGTCACGAGACTTAGTCGTCGCGTTCTGCGTTAAGGACGAGTGACAGCAGTGGCTCACGTGATCATACTGTCTGACGCGAACAACACGCAAACTCGGACCTTGCTGAAATGAATGGTGTAAAGAAGAGCACACTAAGGAGCCACAGCAGCCTGATACTAGCTTGAGAAGTGACCAAACTCATTCCATCAGCTATCAGTTTTTTTTTTAATATGACTGTTGGTGTGCAGGCCGTAATTTCGACGAGGAATGCACTGATTGACTGCAAGGATGGATCTCCTAGGATCAGCCTCACCAGCCCTAGTCCCCTCTGAAACGTCAACGAAATGTGTAAACGCTTCAGCTGACTGCCGACGCAGTAGCCGGTGTGGTCTAATGCCGCAAATACGCACAAAACTAAAACAGTTCCTCTGTCATCATCAGCGTCGACAGAAAGCACTGAAGGGCTGATACATGAGAGATTAGTGGTCTATGCAATGACCACATGGTGACCACGGTTTTTGTCACGAACGCGAACGTGTCTACACCGGGTTCATACGTTGGCTGAAACGGCAGGCGCTCGATGCGCAAGGAATGCATGAGTAGCCAATATAAGCTTGAGTTCTAGGACCTGGCTCTCCAGTCAACCAGACAACCAATCAGGCTGACGCGTGGCTGAAATTAGCATTCGTCAAGTGGACAGGCTGGCATTCTGTTGCAGCTGTTGGTTTTGATAACCCCTGAGTCGTGTCAGCCTACGTTGAATACACTCCCGCTGTGCCCACACGATCGATCCCTGATCCGCATTAGATGAGCACTTTAAAAGCCCCCCCCCCCCCCCACAATGGAGACGCTGATATGACGTCCGATCACTTAAAATGCTTTCTGCCACCACGCAGTTAACACAATCCGTTTTCAACACTGCCCCAGCCAAGCCCGCTCGCATGTGCGCGCGGCATCCCTAGATCTGGAACGCGATGCAGTGGGTAAAATGTATGCTGTAGCAACCGCAAAGCACCGATACGCTCGCGCTGCTCCCACCGAACAGTTACATCGCTCTACCGTAGAAACACGAGTGGACCTATCCTATGAGTTCAAATCCCGCCCACACTGCCTTCATGCAAAGGAGTGATAGCTGGTAAAGCACTAAAAGCAACCACACTGGCCATATCTGACACTGGCTGCACAATTGGAGTACCGGCCCCGACGAACGCATTTCAGGTTCGCTTGACACGTCCGCGCTGGCATTCCTCCCCCCCACCCTTCTCCTCGTCCGCGCATCGCATGGGTCAATCGGGCCATAGGCGCATACGCGAACACGGTTACAAAAGCGTGCAAGCCTCCGTCGTGCGCTAAGGATTGATGCCAGAGCTGACGAACAATACATCATATGTGTGAATGCTTGCGTGGCAGCTGTTAGTCTTCTTGACCCTGTCGGCTTGCCATTGTAGGGCAGGCAGGCAAGTAGCCCCTGTTGGATCCGGAACCCCACCGAGTGGGCCTCAATCCCGGCAGCGAGGAGGAGGAGGAGGAGGAGGAGCAGCATAGTCAGGAGGGGCTGCCCTGTCATAAAAAAACAGATGGAGAGGAGAAGAGATGGATCCACCCTAGGGAGGTTTGGTGTAGCAGACCTTGGCCGCCCTGAGGGCGGGTGGGAACGCGGTCAAAGACGCGTTTGCCGTGATTCCCGCCATTAGAGGGTTTGGGCCGTGGCAAATGCTACACGTGTCAACTTCACTACAAATAGATTCACCCGCGAGTTGAACTAACGACTTTTGTTTCCAGCCTTGCGAGCAACAGCAAACACCGCGTTCTCATTATAAATGTATTAAAACTGTAGGTTAAACGGCATATGGTTTATGACTGAAGTAAAAGGGAAAACACCTTTAGTATATAAAAGGCTCTAAAGTCTATAGTGACTTCGGTTGTGGTAGGCCACTCAGTAGGTCTTTTCACACGTATCACAGTAGTAAGATATTTGTACGAGCAATAGACGCGGTTGACAAACACTCTGCACAGAAAGGAAAACACATTTTTCAACCACCATTATGTTAAAAACGTTGAGCAAAATCACAACTTCAGTTGTGTTCTTTTTCTACCGACCTTCTATGCTTGTTTAAATGCAATCGAAATTCGCAGGAAGGATGCAAAAAAGTTTTTAACGCGCACTTTATAAGGAAGTAGGCTTAATCTTACATCCACTTCCATACTTCGAAAGTTCATGAATACAGTAGTCGCCGGTTATTAAGCCCAATTTTAATAGGCCCACCCGCGTATTAAGCCCAAATCAGCTTGGGACGGAAATTTACATAACAAAATCCGCCGGCTAATAAGACCAGTCGCCGGCTACAAAGCCCAGTTTGTCAACAGGATATAGTGAGATTCTCATATCTCTGCGTGCGCAGCTGGTTACGTGTCGCAAATCATTTTTTTGCTTTTGTCATTTCGTAAAATACAGACAAACAGCATTCTTTTCTTGTACATAACCAAGCTCTTCACATAATACAGCATGTATGTAATGTATAGTGTCTATCCTACGTTTGCTAATCAAGAACTAGGATTTTTCGGTTAGTGCGCCCACCGCTTATTAAGCCCAATTTGGTCTGGGCCCGAGGTGAGCTTAATAGCCGGCGACTACTGTAGTAAGATATTTGTACGAGCAATAGACGCGGTTGACTAACACTTTGCAAAGGAAGAAAAGACATTTTGCAACCACCATTATGTTAAAAACGTTGAAAAAAAATCACAGCTTCGGTTGTTTCTGCATCCTACCGACCTACTATACTTGTTTAAACTCAATCGCATTCCCCAGGAAGGATGCACAAAAAGCTCTTTACGTGCACGTTGCAGGGAAGTAGGCTTAATTTTACATCCACTTCCATAATTCGAAAGTTCATGTATATTTATAAATACAATCAGCAGCTGCGTTTGGCCCATAGCTCGCGAACCAAACAGCTCACGCGGTGCCGCGAATGGCACGGATCAGTTTGCAAATAGTGGTGACAGACGACATGATGAAGAAGTGGATCCGACAAAGCAAAGAGAGACCGGAATGGCCATTTCTGGCTTATTAGCCGTCATCAGCCAGTCATACCCAATCTCGACCAACAATAAGAAACAAATTCTTGTGCATGTTGTCTAAAAAGTACCGCAGGATTTACAAAAGTTGCGATAATCAATGGAAAGAAGAACGCTCGACATAATTAACAACCATTTTCTCGGGTGGAATCTAGAGGCGCAACCTGCCTATAGAACCTTCAACAGACCACGCGATTGATGAGATTGACAAACACGGGGCCACATCAGGGCACGGTAGGTTTTATTGCAAAGGGAGGGGGGCGGGTGCGCACCCTAAAAGTCAAGTTTTTTAAAGGAATTATAGGCAAACGCCTTCGAACTCCCTATAAGTACACCGTATTCCAGATATGCATCGGCACAGCCGAACATTTCAAAGAAGTCGTTGACACAATTGCAGGCGACTACTCACTTGTTTCAAGTAATGCACTCACATGTGGTGATGTCAGTTAACACGAGCAAGCAGTGTTACTGAGCAGGAAGAGCAGATAGTGAAAAAATTCCTAAGGCATGGCTCATAGTTTAAAATGGAATGCCATTTGTGGTTTTTAGGCGAAAAACTGTCGCTCGCGGGGGAAAAGTATGTGAAAGATAGGACCAGGATGCTTCTGTGAATGGTGGCGGCAGCCATGGGGTCCATGGCGAGTAGTATCTACGGCCGAGGGCCATACGTGGAGAAAACCACAGAGTCACGAGAACGTCCCCAAGAACCGGAGATGCGAACATGATACGCTCTTGCTGTGGCAAGAGCAGAGGAACCCGCCACGTCGTCAGCAGTCGGTTTTTAGGTCGATACGAGAAAGAGCGTGACGGGGCCGCGTAGCCTAGGACCATAGGTGCGGCAGATGTAACCTCAGAGGCGATCAGCGCAGTTCGCATAGTGAGCAGAGGCGTCGGGTAGCTAAGTACAGCAATTCGTTTGATGAGGGATTTTTCTCCAGAATGCATATTTTCGCCCTGTGTTTCGAAAATTATCGGTAATTTCCAGGTCTTCAGCCTTCAATGTGCGAAAGGTCTGCCGTAATTACACAGCTCAGCAGACGGTAGAACAAGCAGTTTTCACATACGGGGGGAGTGTAGTGGCACGCCTAGATAAATGATTACGCTGCGCCGGTCTTCTTGAGTCTTTCTCGTGAAACTGAGTTCAGACGGATGATAGAAGATACAGTGCGGTATATGCTGTTTATAGACTAATTCACGAGCAAGTCACCGTCTCTGTGGCTGCCTTGATGTGGAGTACAAGGTAAATCTACTCGTATTCAACGGTCAAACTGTCTATCAATTGCCTTGGACGTATCTCTAACTATGCCTAAGAAGTATTTTATACTGGACGACACATTGAACGACTTGAGGGAATTGTGAAAGTTCGGCAAAGAACGGCCAAAGCGGAATCCTATGTAATCACAGTTGTATTGTGTGAAAGCAATAGAGTTGTTATTACGGAAGGTTTAATCCGAAATAAGAACACCTATTGTACATCCCTCGCACCTTCGATTTCGTCACCTAAACGCCCATGTGCACAGGCTAATTGATCATACTCCGAATGAACTTTCTTTTAAGCCAAAACCGTGGGACCGTTTTAATTTTCAGACTATAATGCTGTTGATGTTGATGTTGACTTATTTAAGTCTCTGGAAAATTTGGTGAGAAAATATGGCAAAAAACGTCAGTTAGGGCTGAGGGAATGGCTACCTGAAATTGGCAGGAGAGGCTGTATCCAGGAGGGCACATGCAAGGTTGATAGAAGCGTATGCCAACAAGAAGAAAATGGAGACGATGGGAGCGATGGTGTTTAAACTGCCGATGAACAGGACGAGCTAATAGTAAACAAAAACACATCTGCTACTTATAGTGTAAGTAAAACGTTTTTACTTCATAGTAAGTTTGCGAAATGAACAGTCAATAGCCGAAGTTGATAAAGGTGTTTGACCTACTCCTAACAAAATTCGGCTGCCTCCGTGGGCTTCGAACCCACGACAGCAAGGGGGACTTTTAAGAATAACCAGCGCACCAGCCACCTGAGCTACGAGGTCCCACCAGAAGCCGTGAGTTTAATCACATATGGGTCAAATAACGCGGTACCAACTATATGTAAATGCATAAAAGACGAATTTGCTCATCCACATAAACTCAAGCGACCACAGCTCGGTAATTTAAGCTAATCGATAAAGATTATGATGGTGATGATGACGAGGAGATGTAGCCGGACACAAATCTAACATGCAGAGAGCATACACGGTCGCGCAAGTTGTTCCGGCCTAACCGAGACAAATCAAGGGTTCTGAGTTGAATAGATGCTTGCTAGTGGTGTCTCTTTCCTTCTTCTAAACGAAGGTGGGTCTAAAATTGCCATGCTTTGGGTACATTCACCGTCCTGGTTAGCAATGCAACCAGAAAGTGCCTTCTCATGTGGCTCGTTCACACACTCCGTCAACAAAAGAAGAGCTTGTCTACCAAGTCGCCTTCACGAATCTCCTGTGACAGATACTGCTTTCATTACGACGGCCTACCAGTTGGCAGCAATGGCGTTAAGTAAGACATAGGGGTAAGGCAGCATCTGGCGGTCTACTATACTCCAGAATCAAACGTCGCCAAGATAACAGTATTTTAGAAGCTGTCCTATGATTACAGAACACGGAATGCACCTGTTTATTATGTCGTCCAGCCCGAAGCAATTTACATTATTGTTGGTGTCAGTTAACAGGAGTAAAATTGTCTGAAATGTACTCTATCTATGCTGAAAAGAGTAACTGATTAGTTACGGGGAAGAAATACCTGAACAAGTAAATGCGTGCAAAGGACAGCCAAAATGGGATTTCCGTTCTTTGTACTCCATTTCATAGGTCGAAGGACAATACCTGCAAGAGAACAGAGTGAAGTTGTTAGTGTTGGGTGGGATACAAATCATGTGATCAAGCTAATGCCAGGAAAACAAAATGCACATTAACAGCCAAACTATGAGAAACGAGACTGGCCGCAAGTCGCGGAATTACTGCACATGTGTTCGTGTTGCGGTAGTTTCTCTGTTAACTTGGGTCTTAGAGACAGTCAAACGGTCGGCCGCTATTACCGCTTTCCTTACGCATCTACGAGCTTGCAGCCCTAAACTGCACCATTATGCATCATGGTAGAGTGCGGAGATGTCGATTTGAAACATGTAAATGAGATCTATTAGGGATTTACGTGCCGTGATTTTTGACTTTGGCGTCCGCAAGCACCAACGACAGCATGTCCAACAGACAGTCGATTGCATGGACGCTCATAAGAAAACTCCATGACTTGTCAGCTGGGACGTCGGAGTTCGTTCAGCATTGCAAATGTAGCTCGGATCCTTCGGAGGTAGGTCGTAGCTGCTCTCCCGATTCTAATAAACAGTTAACAAATGTGCCGTTGGGAGACATGATAAGGACAGCGACCTCGTCTATACTCAGTCACACTTAGAAGGTTAGAGTGGACCACTAATGAACAAAAGGTGTGGATCTAATTTGAACCTCTCAAAACTGTACGACAACTCTGTACAGACATAATACCGGTGAAACACACGACAAGGCTTTTAGCCATTACCCGTGCTGCCAGCACGGTCAACAGTTAGTCAAGCCGTATACCCGTATTTGTAGTTACCATAAGCTGTTTACTTAATTGATATAGGTAGACATGTTTTATTAGGATTGTGTTTTAATTTGTCTCAATGAAACATTTAAGCGACATGTTAGGGCCACGTTCAGGTTTAGGGTTAATTTAAAGAATCGATAAATAAATATGATTTGTATTAGGGTTAAAGTTATGGGCAAGTACCCCTGATGCAGACGGTGTTACTCAATTCAACCCTCTTTAGTCAATAACCTTGTATTTTAGGTGTTCTGCGCGTTTACACCTCCCTTCACTGCATATTTCACATTGCGCGTCACTGTAACACCAAATCAAACTACAGCTAGAAATGTGAATATGCTCAATGTCTTCAGAAGACTGCATTAACTTCCTCGCACATCTTTTCTACTGATACGAGTAATATGACTAGATCTCCCCTTTTGCAGGAGTCTCTGATCTACTTTACCTGCGGACTCACATGTTACGTTATCAACGATTTACTTTAGGGATCCGGGATACGATTTGGTAATTGCATCGTGAATAGCACCTACTGAATGCTCAGACACGCACGCTTTTCTATTCTATCAATTTCACTGCTGCGTTGCTTTTCATAGTCCTGGAATTTTATCTACCCCAATTATTAAAGGCCCCCACTCTCCCTGCTTCGGGGAGAAGGTTTCCGGTTAAATAGCAACACAACCAACAACTCCACACGTCTCCACAAAACACGCAAAAATACATCCGCAGTCACATGGAACTCGTCGACTGCGGCAGAGAGGATATTGGCTGTTCGAGGATTCAGAACTAACCGAAAATATCATCCCGGGCCAGTGCCTCCAGTATTCGCGAACCACCAACCAGATTGCCCAACGCAGCGGAAAGTGTGGTGGCAAAAACACCCATGGTAGCCAGAGGAGGCCAGAAGGAGATGCTCTGCATGAAAGCATAATTTTCTATTAGCAATTCCCTAAAACAAAACGGGAACGATAATATTACCAAGAATCCAGGTAAACTGCAAGTGAAGAACTCAAGATTGAGGAAGAATTGTTCTAATCAAAGGTAAACCCATCCCCTGATATCATGTATTCTAACAGGGGCAGTTTTTGAATAATATAAAAATGAAGTACTTCCTATTGAGAAGGACATAAGTGACGAAATATTTTGATTATAATTGGAGAGGAAAGGATCAAACAGCTAGGAAGGAGGATTCTGGTCGGTTCACAAGGTAAGTTGGCGAGAATACGTTTGCATTAGATAAATGATGCTTCAGACCTGTACATTTACTCGTAATTAATTAAATAAGCTATGCAGATTGGAAGAAACGTATTGCACTTGTCAGGAGCAGTTGAGGGATTTGGGTCAACAATTTGATCAGCCTCAGGGAGAATTGGCAGCCGAGAGAGATGATAAGCTGCGATGTTGTTACGAAGTTGTTTTGGGCCCAGGGCTGGTCTGCGTGACCTGGTTGCAGGGGCTTCTTCTATAGCCAACAGCGCTATCCAATAAATTTTGAGTAGTTCGAGGCCTCACTCGGAAACCCTCTCTGGCATCCACGCGATGGTGTGAGTCTACCACGTGTGCTAGAATGAAACTGATAAGGCCCTTTATTTGGCCCTTCCTTAACCATGCGGGAAGATGTTCTCGTACTCCTTTGGACAAACGCCGGCTCGTGCGACCAATCAGTTCTGTCCTACAGAAGCAAATGAATGAATAGATGCGCATTAAGGTGGTCTGGTCTGGCAGCTTGTCTTCGATTTCTCCGTGTAGGATGGGAGTAGTCGAGAACATTACATGGGCGTTGGCTGCTGAAAAGATGTTTGATACAGCTTGACTCAGGGGCATTCTTAAAATTTCGCTTGGTGCACCCCCTTGAAATGCGACCTCGAGGAAAATTTGCTTCTTCTCCGCTGTTAGAACTGAGGGCTTTGGCAGTCTTTCAGTCATGTTGATAGAAATAAATCGACTAGGATACCCATTTTTTTCGAAAAATGTCTTCTACTATCGTAAGTTTTTCTTCGATGCTATCGGTTTAGTGGATTTGTTTCGCCCTTTGCGTCAAACATCGTACTAGATTACGTGTGATGTTTAACTGCGATTAACTAGCAAAATGGATATATTCCCCGGACCACTTCTTCTTCCGATAGACCCTACGTTGAGTACTCCCGTCAGGCCTTTTAATTATAAGAACGTCGAGAAATGAGAGCGATCCGGACTGTTATTCTTCTAGCGTACATTTTGTAGTGCCTGAAATTTTCAATGGGAATTGTCGAAACTTTAAAACAATTCAAAGATTCTCGTTGTATTTGAACGGACGCCAGGTTATTCCTCTGCGAGGTTCCAAGCGCCTTTCTTGAAATAGTATAAATGGCAAAAGGGTGGAGCGGTAGCATCAACTGCGGACACTGCTTACGTGGAACAAACCCACCGCATCCAGTAGCTTTAAATGTCCAGTACGAGAGGGCTCCGACGCATGACGATAACTACATTCGCGGGCTAATAGGCCTTATAGGAGAGGCGAAAACGATGAAGACCGTGCCTGTGTGGAAAATCAGCAGGTCCCAACGATCGCCATCTAATAGCATGCATAACAGAAACCAGCCGAAGCGGTTGGAAGAAACCGCAAGAACCACCGTGTCACCGAGGTCGTTGAAATCACCGCTCCCTCTTAAGCCATATTTGTTGGAAGTTCGATGCGCAAAAACGAAAACTGAAGTAGGAACTTCGAGTATATTAGCTTTACCACAAATATGCGAGGCAGGTCAGGCATATGCACTAGTCAGAATGCAAGGGAAAAATCGGCGTATGTTGTAGTCTGTGCATTGCGCAGCTGCATAAGAATGATGCCGTTTCTGAATGCGTGATCTCCGATGCAGACAGGATGACTCCCATAGAGGTGAGAAAGCAATAAAAATTGAACTTAACAATGAATTTCTTGCAGAGACGGATAATGGCAACCTCGTAAGTTTAGCCTAGATGGAGGTGGGCAGTGAAGATCAAGGGCTTTTGTTGCCCTAGGTTGAACGCTCGGAAGAATGGAACAAGATACAATCGAAGCTGGGTAGGGATCCATCGTAGGGACGCCCTACGACAAAAGCCTCCCAGCCCAGGTGTCTGACGGAATTCGTGGTTGAAGGCTTAGCGCTCGATTAATGAGCAGTTATTACGTTTACTGCGTAGGTAAAGGTTGCGGAAAGAACAAAAAGACGAAGACAACTATAAAAGAAACTCCTATTGGTTAAAGAAGGAAGCCCACAGACCAAGAAAACTATAAAAACAACTCCTATTACCATTAGGCGGCCTCACTATGAATCCCTGCCCAAAGCGCCAAATGAACCGACAAGGTGCACTTGACCTTCCTTTGTTAGTACTAAAATCGCTGCCATTGGCAAGTGGCCACTTAAAGGACGTGGGTGAAGATACAGGGACTTTCGCGGAAAAAAATTATTCCTCTGGATGACGGTGTTACAAAAACACCTTCAGCGCGAAAGCCTTCATCCTCCAGACCCTTCTTTACAAACAAAACTCAAAATAAAGATTATAGGGAGGGAAAGTGGTAAACTGCAGTCTACTTGACTGACGACCCAGATGGTTCGGCCACTGGCTGGCATCAACATGAAGGCGAAATTGTTCGATTACAGAATTCGCCTGAGGTCAGCAGTGGCAGCCCAGGGGGCGTCGAAGCGAAAATGCAAACTTCTACTGCCGCACGCTAATCAGTAGATTCCCCATCTCGTGAAACGCCAACCGAAGGACCGATAAGTCATTTTCAATTCGAAAAAAATACTAAAGTAGGGTTGTAATGCTGATTACTCTACAGCCTACTCTCACGATATTTCAGTCACGTCTGGATGCCGGCCTTTAAAGAAGCTTCTTCCTGGTCACCTGCAAAAAGAAATATTTTTGTAAAAATGGGCACCTGAGTAATATGGATTTTTCCCAACTATGTTCACTGCCCTTGTAAATTCAAATATATTTCATGCAGAATTGGACATGACAATATTCTTTCTTTTTAAAATTTTATACTTGAAACAAGGGTTTTCTAATTACGACAATTTTATGACCGTGGAAGATTCATTCATAATACACTGTATATGTCAATGTATTAACGTTGCCCATAAGGTACACAAGAGGATCAACATCTATTGCAAAATTCTACAAGAAATAGGTGACCTCTTCTTCGCCGTGGGGAAATATGTATTTTTACCGGGACAGAATCTATACAGCATGTAGTTTGGAAACTTAAAGTTCAAGTCTAACGACCGGCAAGATTAAACATTATTCAGAAGCTAAATTGGCGAACATATGTTTGTTTTCGATAAATTCTCATCAGGCCTTTACATTTATATGGCAAGGAAGTAAATAAACAATGGTGGTTGGTGGTGGACAGATTTCGCCTTATTGTTGTCAGGGTTGGTGGGGGGGAGGGGAAAGGGGGGTGGGGGGGTGTTTGGGGAAGTTGTGGACAGAATGTCAATCTCTAGCCGGCCCGGCGTCCGAGGCAGGTGATAAGGTGGGCATGGTTGGATTTAGGACTTGTTTATCTTTGTAAGGGTCCGTTTCTGAGGTCAGTGGTCCACCGTGCGTAGGCGTGTTAGCTAGTTTCGCCCATGGTAACTGTGGCGCCGCGACAAAATACTTTTGGGCGCACAGCACTGGTCGGCGTAACCTAATGGCGGCAGCCTCTGCCGTCGCAAACAGACGCTGTCCGAGGAATTTTGAGTAGCTCGAGGGCACCTTGTAGATCAGTCGGAAGGCCTCTTTGGCATCCACGCGATGGTCAGAGTCTACCAGGTGCGCTAGAATGGAACTATATATGCCCTTAATTTGGCCCTCCCCTAACCGTGCTAGGATGTGATCTCTTGTTTTTTTCGGATAAACGCCGGCTCGTGCGACCAATATATCCTGCCCCACAGGAACAGGTATATGAATATATGCATATAAAGGTGGTCTGAGCTGGTAGTTTATCATTGATCTCTCCGTATAGGATAGGAGTAGTTGCGAATAATACACGGGCGGTGGACCACTGGCCTCGGAAACAGACCCCCCGCAGAGACGAACAAGTCCTAAATCTAACCATGCACACCTTATCACCTGCCTCGGACGCTGAGCCGGCTAGAGATGGACATTCTGTCCGCAACTTCCCCAAACACCCCCCCCCACCCCTTTTTCCCCTCCTCCCAAAAACCCTGACAACAATGATGCAAAATCTGTCCACCAACCACCACTGTTTATTTACTTCATTACCATATAAATGTAAAGGCCTGATGAGAATTTATCGAAAACAAACGCATGTTCGCCAATTTATCTTCTGAAATTTTCCAGGGGAATTTTTGCAAATTTTAAACATGATTCGACAAATTAGAAAGTTTATCCTTTAAATCGAGTGATATCCTTTGTCCGTGTATAAAATTTTAAGGCGTCTTTTGCTGCTAAATCAGTAAAATAAATATATTTTGTGCATATTTTCTATAAATTCTATTCGAATTTATAAAAATAGATTACTTAGGTAGCATTGCCGGCAAAGGCAAGAGAGAATGTAATGGCCATTTCGGGCTTATTAGCCGCCGTCAGCCAGTCACCAAAGTGGAGCATCACCCGAGCACCGAACTCGCGATCACTTAAGCAGCCATTTTTTTACAATATATACCTTTTGCAGAAGATCAGGAAGAAGCTCGTTTAAAAGCTGGCATCCTGGCGTGATTGGAATATCCTGAGATCAAGCCGTACGATAATCAGACGTAAAACCTTACTTAATTAAGTTGGTCGAATCAAAAACACAGTTTAGAAGTTCGAGTGACGTTTCACGTCGAAGTTTACGCAGAGGTGTGCACAAACAGACCGCACTGGAAGGCGATCAATTAAAATGTGTGGGACGGTATTGCATTGTGTAACCTGACAGTGGAAGTCGTGGTAAACGCATCCAAATGTAAAAAACGCGGGTAGGTACGAAGGCAAATGTGTGATCAAACCTTCGAAAACAGCATTAGAGGCTTAAAATCATGTCCGCAGATAACGCCAGACAGAATACCCTCCGAAGGGTTCTATGCCTTTATAGTAACAAAAATATTCTCCACTAATTGCGCGAGTACTGCTTACGTAATTGGCTCGGACAAGTCTCGGCGTTTTACAGTCCAAGGCACATAGAGCAAAGTACGCGGTGAGTAATAAATGACTGTAATTAACTTAGACGCGAAAATCACAAGCGCCAACCGACAGAACAGTAGACCTAGTTGTCTAGTGGTAGCACGGCACCTGTGCATAAGATGGCTCCGATCAGCAACGATGTGTGTTCCGAGACTACGTACCGCGCAGGAACCTTGGTAACCATAAATTGCATGGCCGAATGATGAAAATGGCTGCCTTTCAGCTGAGAAATAAACTTGGTTTTACGGTTCAACTATTAAATACTTACCTTATTCACCAGCCCTAAAAGCAGTTGCATCGACATCGTTGGTAGCCTCGTGTGCTGCCAAACTGGTGAGGTCTAACACAGCTGCGCCCACCCCAATTAGGGGAGATAAAAAGCATCAGTGAGTATTTGAGCAATTGCCGAAAAAACAAAAACGACTGAACGACTAAAAGGCAATAAATGAGCTTGGTGTGCGATTAACCGGGTGTTTAAAGCCTCACAACCTGGCTGTCGACCAATCTCGATTTAAGATGACAGAGCACTTGGATTGAGGGTAAATATTAGGGAGCGGGCTTTTCAAATTGAGCCGCCATTTTGTCATCCCTCTATTCGGTTGGCCTACTTCGTCCATTATAAACCGAATTTTATCCCTCTTGTTTTATTTGAACAACATTGAGGTTATCAGTGCATGACGCTAGAGGCGTTTTGAAAGCAGTCTAATTTGGCCTAAATTTGAGGAATTTTCCAAGGACCTTTATCCACGATGTCAATAATCGCAGTCATTGCCGATAATCGATTAATTTTCATTTCCCGGCGTTGTGAGTTCATAAGCCCAACTTTATTAATTATGAATGAAGGGCGTTTTTGCTGAAACTTTTCGAATGATTTTTTTTAAATAAAGCCATTTTTCCTCTCTTGCAATATCAAAAATTCCAGGATTAAAAGAAAAATTTAACTTAAAGGCATCAGCATTCAGCACAGTGATGGGCCCCTGAAAATTTATTGAAGAAAATTATGAAGAGGACAAAAGCTTTTTTTCAACTACATGGGAATCCAGGAATTGCTATTCGAGACGCCTTACCAAGTACCAAGCTGACGGCAAATGCGTCATAAACAACAGTAGCGCCATGACGATGGGTGATGAAACATAGGAATAACAACCCCACAAGAACAAAGGTGGGCTTGCACTATTCCCGTGTTCTAAACCTAACAATAATAGTATACTTTGACCCTCAACGCATTTCTTTCCTCACTAAAACCAAGCTAAAGCGTTTAAAGCTATCGCGAAGCGTTAAAGGCCGTAACTTTGAGGGTTGCCAACTGACAGAATAACTTGGACACCACAGTCGGCACAGTGTGTATCTTGTTGTGTGAAGTGGCTTTGAGTGTCAGGCTCAATGGCTCCTCCTTGGTGCCCCCAGGCAGAAGTCTACCTAGCAAGGTGTGCTTTTGGTACGTGTGGTGAATGTTGTTCGCACCCGCCGCTTGCGCTCTCTTCCATATCTGGTCTTCTTGACTTTTGTCTTGAGACCGGACCCCGGTGTGGGAGTGGTGAGAGAGTGAGGTAGATTCTCCGCAAGTCAACGTTCTCCATAATTACGCGGCAGTCACTGCTTTGCTTTACCTTGCGGAGACCCGTGGTGGACATCGTCGAGGGTGACGGTCGAACTGCCGGACTACTGCTACCATCTTTACCAAATTATTTTGGGTACGGTCCTGCATAATTGGCTTAACACTTGGTTACCACCAAATTAACACTTTTGTGTGGTTTTGTAAAAAGATTCTTTCTTTATATATGCTAGGGACCTAAAATGTTTAAAATCCATTCCTGAAAAGATTGGTTTAGAAAGGATTTGTGTGAGCATCGTAAGGATTAAAATAAAAGCCTAGTTCGCGAATGAATAACATTAGTATGTTGGTATAAGGCCAGTACGGTTTCGCTGAAACTTCCGGACGCATAACTTCAAAATGAAGTTTATTTTCTCTCGCAAAGGCTTGGCAATTCGAAGCTTCTGGATTCTATCACCATGATACAAGATGATGGTGAATAGAAGACAGTAACGAATCTTTAAAATGAGCATTACACACACCTATAAATATTGATAACAAAAACCTATGGAGATTGAAGTAGCCATTTTGACCTTCCTGTCGTACTTAAACAATCAAAATAATTTTCAAATTATTCCCAAATTATTCTGGTAGTAATAAACGTACAAAATATTGTAACCGCAAAATACGGGCCACATAATAGTGCCGAAGAATTCGCTGTTTAGGAGCATTGCTATGCTTTGGGGAAGATGTTTTGTTGTCTTTGAATAATGCTGCTCGGTTCAGTGAATGAATACCTCGTTGTGCAATCCACTTCCGTAATAGGCATCATTTAAGGACACAGGGTAGGTTATAATTTGTCGTTCAGAGATCCGTTAGTGATAATCAGTCCGATGCCAGCACTGCTAGCCGATACAGGACGTTATCACTGCGCCAACATTCCTATAGCACTATGCCCGGTAAGAGTTCAATTTGGGGTCTACTAAAGCGCACAAAAACCCCATCCTTGTGGAATACGGGACGGGTGGTAAAAAGGTCAAATAGGTGGAGCATAGCACGCGACAGAAAAATAATAATTAAAAAGTAGAGTGTATAAAAGTAGAAAACAATAGGAGTAATCATTTTGATAGAAGAAATTCTTCGGGAAACGGGAACAAACTTCATTGGTAAGTTTTTGACACTAGCACGCTAGGTCGTCTTCGGACGCGAGGAAATAGTGTGAAGAGCAGTTCACATTTGTAAACGTGTCAAAAAATCGCTAATGCTGTGTCAGCTATGGTCATTAGCATGATTTTGAGGTTGGTCCTTTTTCCAGGTCTTTTTAAGGTTGGTGTACATTGAATCCAACTCAACGTGCCTGCTGATGCAGGATTCGTCGGAGTTGATAGCTTCTAAAAACTCGCAACCCTTCTTTTATAGTCAAGAGCCGACAATGCAAGTTTCGTCCCATGCAAATTGTTGTCCAGTTTCTAATGTGTGCATGGCGACCTCGGACAACAGATATCGTCCCGTTACCGCTCATTGATGTTTGCGTAAGCGTGTGGAGGCCGATCGTCCTGTCTGTCCACAATAAACTGCATTGCAGCAGCTACAAGGGATTTGGTAAACGACCTCTTTTCTGTCTAAATAGCCAACCCTATCCTTAGAGTGTACAAGCTGATTTCGTAGAGTATTTGTTGGTTTGTGCGCCACTTGCATTTCATACTTCTTCAGGTGTCTTTCAACGAGTTTAGACACGTTTTTAATACATGGAAGTGTTCGCCAATTTCTTGGATTAGGCGTTTGATCGGAAAATTCTAGTTCCTTTTCTTTTTGGTCAAACTTTTTTCGTTTCATGCATCGCGTCCGAAGACAACCTAGCGTGCTAGTGTCGAAAATTTACAAATAAAGTTTGTTCCAGTTTCCCGAAGAATCTCTTCTATCAAATTATATTTCTCGGGATGCTGATTTTCAAATTCATGGGAGTTATTATTTACAAAACCAAATATTAGCACGCGATAATTAAAATGGGAAATACACTCAGCAGGAAAGAAGACGAAGAAGAAAGCCTAACAGTGCCCAATAAGACACAATCGTGGACTCTACAGTAAGCGCCAGAATTCGTGCAACATGCTGATATATGCGAAAGGTTGATACTCTTACGCTAATCGGCATTGACTCAAGTTGTGATAATGATTATCGTGTAGGCTATTGTGAAGTTACTCAAGTCATGCGGGCTTTTTAACGAGCTTTGTTCTCAGCACTAACAAAACGTACGTACTGCACAAAGTAAATGCTTAAATAGCATGTATTTTATCATTGATTTTGACTGTCTTTATAAATTTAAATATATTTTATGGAAAACATGCACGAAAAAATTATTTCTTGTACTCGTTTGCTAGCAAATTACGCCTTCTTTAAATTTTATACTTAAAGAAAGGTGAGCTTTCGGTTTTAGAAAAATTTCTAAATTGCCGAATAATTTTGATACCTACTGACTGCTACACTCGAATTAAAGGTTTACAAACTGCGCACAGTGTATATCCTGTTTAAGCAAAAGTACGTTTTCGCCCACAGCTTGAGGAGGAAGTCACATAGTTCTCATAAAATATTGCAAAAGATATGGGCATGCTTCATATAGTATAGGCAGCATTAATAAATTGACGGATACGATGTATTATGAATTAAAACCTCACTATCGCAAAAAGCTCATAATAAGAAATTTTTCTAAAACCGAAGGACACCCGTTCTTTAAGTATTAAGTTTTAATAAGGCGTAATTTGCTACCAAACGAGTACAAGAAATAATTTGTCCGTGCATTTTTTCTATAACATATATTTGAATTTAAAAATGCAGTCAAAATCAATGAGGAAAACGCATACTATTTAAGTAGTTACTTTTTACACTACATACGTTGTATTAGCAGTCAGGAAGAAGTTCGTTTAAAAGCCGGCATCCTATCGTGCCTGAAATAGCTTCAGAATAGACTACACGATAATCAGTATCGCAACCTAAGTCAATGCCGATTAGCTTTCGCATATGTCGGCATGCTGCAAGAATTCTGGCGCGTACTGTGTATAAATGCAATAGCGACTCTATATTCTCGCTGTATCGATGATAACGATATTATATAGAGTTTATTGTGTTCAATTGGGCACTACTGAGCACTACTGAGCAATACTTGGTCTTCAGGTTTCCTATTGGTTGTATTTCTCACTTTAAGTATCGCGCGCAAATATTTGGTTATTTAAGTAAGCTGTAGCGGAGCCTAAATTGAACGGTTTTCCTATACCCCACGTGCGTTCTATGAGCCATTAACATTGAAATCATATTTCTTGGGATGCCCGCCTTCCAGTTTATACGAAGCGGCCAAAACTTTCTGGAGAACTGATCGTACAACGTCATCTGGGAAGACTTGGGAAAATAGGTGAAGAAATGCCCACACAAAAAATGCAATCGATTAAGTACTACTTACCTGCTGCATGATGCAGCCGTGAGAATGGACAGAATTACGTAAATTGAAAGCGTCGTTGAGATTGCAGACAGTGTGCCTCTCGGTATTGATCGCGAAGGGTTTTTCAGCTCACCTGAAGTCAAAGTAGGTCTGCCTGAATTGACTCTTTTCAGTAGCAAGAAACCATAAAAGTGCAGACAAACCAAGCTTGAGCGAACTCAGAGAATTTGGTTTTAAGTCCAACTTTGATTCGACAGTTAAGCAAAGAAGTGGTATTTTATGCCTCTATTGTCTACGGTAAACAGACGCCACAAACAAGGTTGAATATCATAAACATGTACCGATCTCAACGGCCTTAAAACCACCACGTGACACACAGTAAATGAACACAAATAAGATCGATGTGTCTTATGGAAGTCCGTACAAGTGGTTGTGTGTGTTGATCATTTGGGCGAGGGTGTAGGTACTCAGTACGAGAAACAAATGGGCTGCGTTCATAATTCCCCAAAGTGCGACGGGTAGACTTATTTCTCTAACTGTACCGACGAAAAATCCCCCGTTCTCAGATGTAGTTAATGGGCAAAGATAATGGAAGACCAGAAATCCCATCCCCGAGTTATTTTCTGTCACCAAAGTCGACAGT
Source organism: Ligula intestinalis (assembly GCA_036362985.1). Classification (NCBI taxonomy): domain Eukaryota; kingdom Metazoa; phylum Platyhelminthes; class Cestoda; order Diphyllobothriidea; family Diphyllobothriidae; genus Ligula; species Ligula intestinalis. The sequence goes on along the minus strand of JAYGXS010000003.1, from coordinate 70,948,937 downwards.
AGAAAGAGCTCTGAGTTGGGCCTCGGTTCAATTCGTCGTAGAGGTGAAGTCCTATCGGTTGAGCCACGAGATTACAACCTGTGGGCTACTATCAAGAATAGGCGAACATTTTAGAGTTACCGCCACTGATTTTGCCTGATGACGGGCATTCCACTTCATACAGGAGTAACTACTACATGCGATGACCCAGGTAAGGGCTTCAAGACAAAATGCAACGCAGGAAGTTCATTTTGTAACCAAATCAGAGGTGTTAACGCCACTCAATTATAACGTTGAACAGATGTGTGGGTGGACTCTTCAGCATCTGTTTTTACTATCCTATGTATATTAAGCCGTCTGTTTGTAGTATGACAGCCAAAATCGATTCCGGGGAGGAAATGGCTGAGCCCACTTCGTGTACGATCACAAGTACTTAGATTACCAATCATCATAAAACGCACCAGACATGTTAGCTCCGTTCATGATGCCGGTCAGACCTGAGAAGAGGACGGCGAAGAGAACGAGGAAATTCATCTCGCTGCCAGTTGCATAGTCCTTGGTATAATTAGCTAGAGCATAGAGAACAAATCGACAGGTATGAATGCCAAAAAACTTCTTAGTGCATGAAGTCACCGCTAACAGATATGCTGTACAGCAAGGAGCGCGCATGGACAAGGAAATAGACAGCAAGAGAAAATCTAACAACAAGAACTAACAGTAGAAGTTGCTGGTCAGCGTGGACCAGTTCATTCCAGTAAAGTTGGCGAAGACCACGGGCTGATTGGGGTCGCTACTGTTGTAGACGAGGGTGTTGTCTCTCGGGATGGGCACGAGAAATGGGTGTTGGAAAAAGGCCGAAGCCACGAAGATGATAATGCCGAAGACAACCTTAAAGAATCATATATTTGAAGTGATTGAAAAAATAACCAATTAATTGGCAGGTCGAAAGAGAGATGGATAGGGGCTGATTGCTCCGTGAAACAAGAAGGCGATGAGTTTAGTTAGATCACGTTAAAAGGGTGTGGGAGATTGCAAGTTTCGCTTGCTGCCAGCAGCAAGTGAAACTTGCAGCAATCAAGCCTAATTTTGGATCCTGTCATGTAAAAGATATTACGTTGAGCGCGCCTCCCTGAACCGCCGTCCATTCACGAGCCATCTAGAAGAGGCGAGGAAATCTCGAAAGAGCTCTAATAGAGGTAATGATAGCGCAGAATGGTATCAACCGTTTGCACTTGAAGTGGATTTTTGAGGGAGGGGGAGGGGGGGCTTGTTCACGTGCCAGCCGCTAACATTCAGCGTAAGTACATACGTTCATGACGCAGATTCCCGGCGTTTGACACATCCATTTTCGCCTCCACACAATGAACGCCACTCTCAGGCCAAATTTACCACTTTTCTTCAGAAGACGCCCAACATCGGCATAAAGAACTCACTGGCTCGACGAACACTGCGACGTCGTTAGCCCAGATGCGGGGTGGAATGGGCGAAGCGTTTGATGCAACAACTGATACACCAAAGTCCGCGTACACCAGACACAACTATAAACTACGTCACCAGGCCTTCTACTACAATTCTGCTCCTAAACCTTCCTTCTCTTCATTGTTTTATCTCTCGTTTTTCTTTCTTCTTTTCTCTTTTTCCCTCTCTTCTTCTTCTTCTTCTTCTTTTTCTTACACAACCTACTCTACAACACTTATCTCCGACTTATTTCCTTTTTAGCACTGCGCCCATCCCACCTCGGGCGACCGATCAGCTCGGCGGTTGCCTGTTGCTAGCGGTGGGGGGAGGGAGTGAGATCGACCATCAGCGCATTTTTTTCCTCACTATAGACAATTTGATACGCTCAAAGCTATCGCGGTGCACTAAAAACTGTGACTTGGAGGGTTGCCAACTGATGGGATAACTTGGACACCGCAGTCGGTCTAGTTTGTGTCTTGTTGTGTGCAGTGGCTTATTGCGAACTGAGAGTCGGACTTAATGACTCTTTCTTAATGTGGCCTTTATGGCGCTCCCAGATGGGAGCCTACCTAGCAAGGAATGCTGTCGGTAAGCGTTTTGAGTGTTGGTCGCGCCAGCCACCTGTGCCCTCCCCCATCTACGGTCTTCTTGGCTGTTGCCTTGACACAAGGTCCCGGTGTGGTAGTGATAAGAGAGTGGGGTAGATCCGGCGAGTCTACTTTCACTGTAATCCAGCCACCGTCACCGCGCCGCTTAAGCTTGTTGAGGCTCGTGGTGGACATCCTCGAGAGCGACGGTCGAACTGTCATGTTCCTAAGCCGATTCCATCAGCCTAGTGTCAACCCGGACCGCAGTCATCTGCTGAGATTAGCTTTCGGGTAGAAGTTAAAACCCAAGAAGGTAAAGTAGTTAGTTGCATGCTGGATCTGCAGTGGGTGGCCCCCGTTCGTTTTTTTCAATAAAGTAATATTGGCAAGTGCGGACTGGTTGACGCGGATAGGAGACTGGGCACAGGTGCAAACTTTCAGGTCAAACCTTCTGGGACAACAGGAGAATCACGCTTGCTTGTTGGCCTAGATGCGGGTAACTCAGCGAGAAGGCAGCTAGTTGGCAGGAATTCAACTAAGAGTAGGTAAGAAATAAACAGGCTTTCCGGTCTAATAAATATGCAGTCACAGACCATTTAATAGTAATACTTTAAGGCTTGGCTGGACATTAATCTGGAAAACTTTATTGGCCATAACATGATTAAAAACTAAAAGGGTATTATGGAGTGGCAGGTGCTGTCCTCAAACTAATAAGGCTTTATCAGCCGCCCATCAGAGAGCCCAGACTTTAAAGGTATTTTCCGAATGGGTAGCCGGCGACGTCCAGCTGCATATTAAGGGGATACACATTTCGCGCACTTACTTTAATAAATTTGTTACGATTAAAAAGATGTAGTGTATACGTTCAAGTAGGAATTTTAGAGGGTCATTGAGGTTGAAAGCAGCGATTGACCGCCTAATAACAAGATCAAACGGTCAAACTGTCTCATTATTGATAAGCACCCAGAACTGGGTTAATTTCCGTACGATATCTCCGCATACACATTTGCACTGGCTTCCGAAGCCCATCGCCGCCGATCAACCACACTGCGAGCCTAAGCACAGAGCCATGGTCCCTGTCGACTGAAGCAAGTAGCTGCTGGTGGGGTTCGAGAGGGAGTTTCAACATAGAACAGGACGACTGAGTTCCGTAACTGATCAGTGAGTGTCTATCCACCAGAAATGCCTTCATGGGAGCAAAAGAAAAGAAAGAGTTCTTCAAGATTTGGGGCATCTTCGCCACGATTGTCATCTGAACACCCTGGTTTGTCAGAAAGGCAGTCATCCTATCGCTCGAAGTCTTTGACTCTTGCTGTCTTCGACGCCTCTTAAGAGTCTCCTGGCAGGATCTAAGTTCCAATGTCGAGCTATATCGCAGGGTTTTCAAACCACCAAACTGATCCGGTGCTCGAAACGTCTTCTCCCTTGTCTATGCAAACTACCAAGTCTAGTAACATACATTCAGCATCACCGATTGCAATGGTTTGACCATGTCATGCGCAGGCCATTGACGGATTCCTGCAGATTGGCCGTGAATCTCTCATGTAGTTCAAATTGGAGATACCATCATGGCGCTTAACTGAAGACGTGGCTGAACACTCTCAAGTTCGACGTCGAACGCATGGGTCTCGTAACCGTTTACGGCATTCGACACTGAAACAAACACTGGCTTAACATTTGCGAGGAACTCGCTTCCGATTGCCGTCCATGAGCCGCCGTGAGGCCGATTCATCCAACAACAGGAGCTTATTGGATTAAGTGCAAGTAAGTACTCTGTGCAAATGCGTTCTAGTTCAATGGTAGCACATAAATTAAAAACTAGGAAGATGTTGGGAAGCGATGTCATAGAACCTGCACTGCTTGTCGGACTATCAGTTTACTGACTGTAATAAAGTTTTTAGTATACTGACGGTATTGACAATCAAACAGATTCCCTGCAAGAGTGATGCGATTTCGTTAGAGATATTTCACACACTTTTCAAATTAGAGGCTCTCAAGAAAAAAATTACAGTCAACAGACTAATGATGATGATGAGGAGGAGGGTGTTGATGATTGGAAGTCACTGCGATAGAGTAAAATATTCTCATTTGGAGCATCATATAGGTAAAACAAGAAAGGATTAGTGAACCGTAAAATCACGAATTCAAACAAAATTACCATTAGGATGGCCACGTTTGTCCGCATGAACATCTGACTACCAATTAGGAGAATTTGAAGACAGACGACGTTTACGCAGCTGGCATAAAGGTAGTCCCACCAGTAGTTAATGCCCGGAAGACCTCCATCAACGACAACACCTGAGATCGAAGGTGAAATAAACTTCTTATGCGTTATACGTAAAAAGTGGTCCTGCTCACATCGGGAGGATATCATCCAGACTATGATTGGTGAGTAGATGGGATTGGAGCATGAGTAATTGGAATTTGGCATAAGACCGTAACTTTTAGAATACAGTATTTTTCATTTATATAAGACTGGACCAAGACCAATCAAAAGGTCCAAACTATAAGAGCGGTGTATGAAAGAAAGCAACACTCGCTGTTAGAGAAAAGTTAAGCACAGACAACATTGTTTGTAAGCAATATATCGAACCTATGCAACCAGTTGTGTACAGAGGCGCGTGTTCCACGCTCCTCCGATTAAACAGCATATTTTGCCGCCATCCCAGTGTGTCTGCTGGTATCTATGAGAAATAGGCATCGTGTGGAAATTGACTTATAACTGCTGAACACTGTTAATGTATTGCCGTGAACGATACTGCAATATCTGACTATGAAAAGGCCAATAAAACTAAGGATGGTTTCAACCAGAGAATGGTTTGTCAACATTTGTTCATAAATAACGGTCATTATGATAAAGATTGAACGATTTACCTGCTGTACTTCTGTGAACTCCTAAAATTGTGTTTTTATGACAATCAAAGAGCCTATCTCTCAACAGTTTTGATGTTTACGGCATTGCGACATTTTTACAGATTTTTGGGTATACAAATTTGGCATTATTAGAGATGCAACTTCATGTAAATGTGAAAATAAGCTTGAGATAATTTTGGGGGATTATGTAAGCCTACAAGTTTGAGCATGTGACGATTAAAGTAAAAAACATACAGTACGGACAAGTATCGCACTCCAAAGAGAAACACCTCCTGTAAAATTTGTAAATCTCGCTTAGGAAGAATAATTATGAGTATAGAACTCAGAGAACTGTAGGCATTGACGCAGAGGAGCTATCTCATAAAGTGTTGAAGGAAATTCTGAAAAGTAATTTGAGTCGGAAAATGTACAGTTGTAATACCGGTTATTATACAACAGAAGCCCAATATATTCCAATCACGTCGGAGTGCCAGCTTTTGAACAAGCTTCTTTCCGGTTGCCTTTAGAAACCACACTCCGTAAAAAGGGCTACTTAAGTAGTCATGCATTTCCCATGTATTTAAAAAGCTCTCATAAATTCAAATATTTTAAAGAAAACATACATAAAATATCCGTTCTTGTAGCCATTTCATATAATATTACTTCTTTTTAGATTGCAAACTTGGAAAAATGATATCCTTCAGTTAAAAAATGTCTAATATACTGAGTAATTATTATCTCGACCACCATTCAGAGTCTTAAAAATAAAAGTTGTACATTTTCCGTGTAACGAAAATCTCAAATTTGTTTACGCTAGTAAGAAGAGGTCATAGAAAGCTCGTTAAGTGTTTCGGTGACTGTAGACTATGTAGAACACGATGCTAAATGAATTGGCATTTCAATCTTTAAAAAACCCCAACTTGTAAGAAGAAGTTCAAACGAAAGATACTCTCTCTTCAATTATAAAATGTGAATATTTGTATGCCTGTTTTCTACAAAATATATTTGATTTTACAAGGACATTAAAATGAATGTAAAAATTCGGACTACATAAACAGTAACTTTTTTACAGAATGCAGTTCTCGAAGGCGGTCAGCAAGAGGCTGGCTCAAAAGCCGACATGCTAACGCGAGTGAAATATCTTGAGATTATGTTGTACAATAGGGATGATTAAAATTCTATTTAAGCAATTGTGTCTACCTGAGAATTTTTTCAGAATTTTGGTTAAAAGTTTATACGAGGAAGGGTTTGGAAGGATTTTAAGCTGAAAAGAACCGTTTCGGAGCGTATGGTAGCATGAGATAATTTAATGGATTATTCAATAGTACAACATCACACAAGCCGTAGATATAAATGTGAAACGAAGTTAAAATTAGCTATAAAACACATATTCGAAGGCAGGCATGGTATTAGGTGGCAGCCATTATAATCAGGGTGAGCGACGTTCTGTGAGATGAGGAATTGGTTAGATTGGTCATAATCCAAAATAAATGCATTAGTGGAAGATAACACTGTCTGAATATGCATCCACAAAGTCGATAAAGGCGAATTATTCGCATAGTAATTGATAGGAGTACAAAGATAAAATTACCCCCGGGTCCAAAATTGGCATCCATTGCTTCGACGAAACCAGAGATATAGAGGGCAGCAGAAAAGACCTGTGAAAGGTAAAACACAGCGCCAACGGCCCCACCGAATTCAGGGCCCAGAACCCGGCTAAGCATAACTGAGAATTAGCGTCCGTTAAGGAAAATAACATCCTATTTCATCAGAAAAAAACGACTGACAACATAATTAGTTATTCAGTCGCTATGTGCCAGAGTGGTACAGTTGTAAAAGAACCGGTTCATCGGTCATTCCTAGTAGGGAGATTTTTTCTGCGCCAGTGGCCATGATTATTTAGACATCATTTAAGTATACATGAAAAAGATTGTCATAAAACTTTCTGTTTTTGGGCTGATTCTTAATGAGAGACTAATGCATTGCCTTAAAAATCTGACACAAAAAACTTGAATTTATCTAGTCAAGTTAAGCCCTCTTAGCGGCAAGCGTAGCACCATCCTGCGTACATAAACTGTCCCTTTTTTGGTAACAAACTTCATTCGTTTGCACTAAAAAAAACGAGAAAAGAAGACAATTTTACTTTAGCCATGGGATACGTATCTCACGTAGAGTTCAGCAAAGTAGCAAATCCAAGCAAACAGATAACTGCAAAAAGTATTTGTTACGTGCTGTCTAATTCGGGTATTCAAGATTTCAAAGGATACAATAAACACCACCGCCTTCGATTGCTCCATTGGTGCTGACCGCACAGACGGAAAATGCAGTAAATAAAAGGATCGTGTATGTTAGGGAAAATTGGAGGAACGTTTGTAACAAGCCGGCTTGACCAACGAGACAGCCTTAAGATTGGTTGTAGAAATAAACAAAATTACCCAGTCGAAGGAAGATAACACTACTAAACTGGGCTAGAGTGACTGGACAAAATACTCCACCGAATGTTCCTAATGTACGTCTTGACGCATCTGAAGACCCCACAACGCCACCCATTGAATTGCTGAGCTGCGCGATTGGGCTGTTGCGGAATAGAAAAGCCCGCCTACTTGTGGTAAACGTTCAAAGCATGTACTATCGGTTTAAAGCCATTTTTAAATTACACAAAGCATATGATCTGCAGTTATCATAAAAAATTTAATGTGTATGCATTCTTCTATCTTATTCTTAAAAATAACTGATAATGGTTATGCCAACATTTGTATGCGTCCTGGAATGCCACTTCTCAGCCCTGTGGTATTTGTTAACCGCCTGCTGCCCACAGTCAGTAGCGAATAGTTGTTTTCGTATTTAACTTTACATCCCATATGAGCGGTTCCTAAGAGATAGTCGAGAAAATTGACGAAGTTAATTCGCGTCAGGACATAAATTGGGAAGTTCGGATACGCAGCGTATCTGCTTGCATTCCCCTCATACTTATAGTTCTTGGGCTAAACCTAAGGAATTTTCACAATTAAGATTAAGACCATATGTAAACACGCAAAAATTAGACACACATTATAGTATCTAATTCTGAATGGCTATTCTTGTATTAGCCTAGTCTACATATTTCTCCTATTTTCCTAAGCAGATTTTTCTACTACAGGCTT
>JAYGXS010000003.1:70917437-70937450 GCA_036362985.1 Ligula intestinalis | reverse complement strand
TGTATCATACCTTTGAAGGCAGGTTTTTTTCACTTGAAACAAACTCCTAATCTCGCCCAGTATTGACAAAACAAAAAACCTGAAACAAAACCAATACTGGCTGCAACATAAGGAGTTTGTTTTAGGTTTTTTCCGGTCTTCGAGGTGTTGGAAGGCGCCCAAGAGGTGCATTACCAACTCTTTACAATTGCCTGTAAACTGGCATAATAAACATATTATTATTATATCATCGGGACCGGATGATTTCGCGTCGTTTAGTGCCATTAACTCCTGAAGAACGGTTGCTTCGGCGAAGACCACATTTTCAATCTTTCGACCGTCATCTAAGCCATAGTTTGGAGTGATGAATCCGATTTCAGTCATAAAGTTTGATTTGAAAAATTGTGAAAGATGCTCAGCTTTTGCTCCATCCTCACTCATTTCTGTTCCATCGCTTGCCTTCAGAAGGGGAACTGGGTCCCGGTTTCGTGTGGTCTTTCTTAAGTAGCCATTAAATAGCTTCGGATTTTTAACTGCCCTGTTTAGTAAATCTTTTTCAAAGTCTTTGCGCGCTTTGAAGATATGTCGCTTTTCGAGGTTCCTCTGCATTTTGTATGCATTTAGGGATACCGGATTTCTGTCTGCTCTATACTTTCTAAACAATCTCCCCTTTTTATTTATTTCTTTCTTCAGCGCTTGAGTCAGCCACTGAGGTTTGTTGTTTAGCTTCTTCCGTGTAATCGGACAGTGGTTTCTCAGGAGAGTATGCAATAACTCACTGAACCATCCCCAATCATCAGCTTTATTGCCAGAAAAAACAATTCCCAACTTATGTTGTTTATTTCGGCCTTCATTTGATCAAAGTCACCACGCCAAATATTCCTTCTAACCTTGGTGGGTTGTTTGGGTACCGAAAATATAAAATAGTCCCAATTTAGTACGATGTGATCACTTTTACCTAGAGGAAATAGAGATTGCACCTCGTCGATGCTGTCCAGCGATTTCGTTAGTACCAGGTCTAGGCAGTTTGATTGCTGCCCCTCACGCACCCTGCTACGAAATAGAACGTGTTGACTGAGAGATGCATTAAGTGTCAGAGCTAGCAAACGCCAGTCGAATGCTTGCTCTGGGCCTCGTGCGTATGTTGAACCCCAATCGATAAGCGGGGCATTGAAGTCTCCCATAATCAAGACGTCGGGCCGAGCAGCTAATCTCGCTAACTTTTCTAGCAGACCAGTGTCAGCCTCATGATCACGTCTAGGCGGACGGTACACGGTCAGAACTTCCAGGCTGGGTGATTCCGGTACCTTTATAGTAAGCCGGATGGCCTCGGTGCTGCAATGAAACCGCTCTGTTTTTTCCGAGACTAGCAGTCCATGTTTGACGTAAGTTATAATTCCTCCTCCTTGGCGCCCTCTTCTACCTCTCTGGAACAGATTAAAGCCAGGTAGTGCCACTTCGCGGTCATCCACGTGTTCAGACAGCCAGGTTTCTGTCAGAGGAATAATGTCGGGAGAAAGGTCATATATCTGCACTTTTAGTTCATCTAACTTGGACAACAGCCTCTGTGCGTTGGTGTAGAAGAATTTAAGTGACATATTTTTGACGAATTTTGTCTCGGTGGAATTTGAACTTCGTTTGACATCGGCTGTGTAAGCCACGCTCAGGCCATTGTTCGAAGTATTATCGGTTGGTTCAAGATCCTCATATTCCTGTGAATAATCTTCCCGTTCAAGATTTCCAGGCTGGTCTCGCCATTTTTTCTTCTCGAAAGTAATTCTGCCACAAGTTCCCGACGGAGACGACAGAAAGCCCAGAACAAGGCCAACGTAAATAAAACGGTGAAGGTTTCCATTCTCCATAAGCAAAATCCTTCAGAACCATTTGTGGAAATCGACCTCGTCGAAGAGTCGAAAGTCAACGAAAATGTAGATGGCCCGGGAATCGAACCCTGCACGTCGGACCAACAGGCGAACGGCGTTACCGGTAGACTACGAGACTACGTTAAATCGTCTGCACATTTTATTTACTTTAGTAACATTAATGGTCGAGTTGTCCTCGACGAGGACCACCGTGATCAAAATCCTACGAAAAAATCTCTAACTGTCTGCGGGACTGATATTCTGCGCCCAATTTCAACCCATGAGATACTTTCCGAATTTAAATCCCCGCTAATGATAGGCTCATTTTCCGGACCAAAAGTGCAAGATGTACCCAGCACAGCAACTGCTCATATAAATGAACTGTCTGGCCTCGCAAATCTTCATGGCCATAGCATCGAGGCCCCTGCTGGAATCAGCCGGACTATCCAACAAATTCCTAGAGACGCAGTTGATGTGGATAGTACACAGTGCATTATTCTACATGGGCTCCCTGAATCAACTAATGGTATTCCAAAGAGTAGAATTGACGAGGACACCAAGGCCTTAAGGCAGTGCTTAAAGGATGTAATTAAAGAGGAGGATGAATTTCTGATACAGAAGCATTTCCGAATAAATAGTAAGGACAACTCCAATTCTCAAGGGAGGAAACCCAGGCCGTTTAAACTAACTAATTTTTTAAGAGCAAGCTTCAGAGAGATCTCCTGCTCGAGCGAACGACAGGAGGAATCCCCGGCCACAAGACGGTTTTTTTTCAACAGGAATACATGGTAAAGGAGAGGATGAAATGGAGGGCCTCAAAGTCGGACTTAGCCATCTTGAAAAAACAAGGAGAGGAGGGCCTGGAAATACGCAATGGGGTAATTGTCCGATGTCAAAGGCCCTTTCTGTGGAGGACGCCCGTCATCCTAACAAAAGTCACACGGCCGGGCAATTTAACCAACGTGAAAACCTCCACAAAATCAAGTTTTATTATAGAAATGTGCAAAGCCTATTTAATAAACTTGACGAACTCAAAATAATTGTGGCCGAGCTACGTCCTGATGTAATTGCACTAACTGAAACGTGGCTAGCCAAAAATATACAAGACTCTGAAATTCGAATAGATGGTTACCAGGTGCTAAGACGTGACCGAAAAATAAGAAGAGGTGGTGGTGGTGTTGCCCTGTATGTAAGTAGTGCAGTTGACTCTATCCTCACAGAAGAATGTGCGAATGACAATGACCTGGAGATGCTGCAATGTCACTTATTGGTACCCAAAGCTGAAAATGTTACTTTTACCGTTGTATACAGGCCTCCAAATCAACCTGCGGAAAAAGATAAGCTGTTACACAATTGACTTCGTGAGGAGTGTTGGAAACAAGACAGCATTATTGTAGGCGATTTCAATGCCCCATCGATTAACTGGGATCTGATTAACAGTAAGGGCCCTAAACAAGGATTCGATCAAATGCTATTGGACATGACACTTGACGAATTCCTGTTTCAACATGTATGAACTACGACTCGAATGCGTGAAGGTCGGAGATCTAGTTGTCTGGGTGTACTTTTTACTAAAAGTGAGGAAATTTTTGATGAAATAAATGTAGGTCCACCCTTAAGTTCTGCTGATCATATGACATTGATGTGGGAATCAACACTAGCAGCTGTCCCCGAAAGAAGCTCCAAGCCATTTATAAATGTCTGGCAGGGAAGCTTTGAGGCAATGAAGTTGACGATTGGACCTACAAGGTGGACGGAATTATTCCGAGGGGGTATGAATGAATGTTGGAATATCTTTGAATCAAGAATGAAAAATTTGATCAAATTTTACTGTCCTCTCAAGAAATTTTCGACAAGCAACAGACAGAGATGGCTGACAAAAGCGGTAAAAAGGAGATCCGTGAGATACACAAGCTGTGAAGATATTTCAACAGACGAAGGATCAAAACAAGCTCCAGCAGTATAGACAACAACGCAATTTCTGCAAGAAAGTCATTAGAGCAACACAAGCCTCGTATGAACTACGACTCCTGGAAGAGGCGCCGCAAAAACCCAAAGCCTTCTACTCCTACATCAGAAGTTCTACAAAGAACCGTGACCATCTCGCAACTTTAAAAGACAAAAACAACGAAACTGTGAGCAGTGGCCCTCAAAAAGCCGACCTATTTTCAGAATTCTTTCAAGGTCTTTATAACACGGAGCCACCTCTCCGGCCATGCCCTTTGTCACAAGCCGTCAACAACTCAATTATAAACACTGCATTATTTACACCGCAGACAGTTTTGGCAGAGTTAAAGAAGTTGGATCCGGCCACATCACCTGGACCGGATGAGATCCCAGGGATACTTTTACGCGAACTATCTGAGGAATTAGCGGAACCACTCAGTATAATTTTTCGAAAATCGCTCGAAGATGGTAGAATTCCTGAAACATGGAAGTTGCAAATGTCTTACTCATCCATAAGGGAGGATCAGGACTCTATCCCACCAACTACCGACCGGTTAGTTTGACGTGCATCTGTTGTAAGCTGATGGAAAGGAAATCAAAAAATCGATTTTATCGCTCGATTCATTTTGCCGCCAAATCAGCTCAGTCCAGCATGGTTTCCATGAGAAGAGTTCTTGTTTATGCAGGTGGCTACTGTTCACAGTGGGTACCTGTACAAAGTGGAGTTCCACTAGGGTCAGTTCTTGGGCCGCACCTTTTCATCATCTGCGTAAATGACATCGTGCGAGAAACTAAATCTGACAAAGTACTCATTGCTGATGATCTCAAACTGTGATGGGAGATAAAAGACGAAAGGGACTTCCAAATATTAAAAGAGGATATAGACCGACTGCATTGTTGGAGCGACAGTTGGTGTATGAACTTCAACCCCAAAAAATGTGTAGTAATGCACATAATATCAGCAAGACGACGCAGACCTGCTCTCTCGCGACATTATATCTTGAGAGGCCAACCACTCGAAACCGTAAGTATGCAAAGAGACCTAGGTGTTCTTATTAAAGACGATCTAAGTGTCACCGTACAGAGTTCCAAAGCCGCAGCGAGAGCAATGTCTGTCATGGGCGCCATACGAAGGACGTTCGTCAACCGGAACACCGATGTCTTCGGAATAGTATATGGAACGTTCGTGCGGCCGCATCTGGAATATGCGACACAGGAAAGGTGGCCCTAGTTTCAGAAAGACATGCGGATTCTCGAAAGTGTTCAAAGACGTTCTACCAAGGCGGTGCCTGAACTTAAGCAGTCCACCTATGAACAGCGACTGACTGTCTTAAACCTCTTTCCTCGCCATTATAGACAAGACAGAGGGGACCTTATAGCAACTTTTCAGTTACTTAGGGGAACTGGTCCGGATGTCAAATGGGCGGATCTCTTTCAATTGGTCCCAAGAAGGAACCTCCGAAGACATGACTGCCAGTTGAAGAAGAAACTAAGCCGAACAAACCAACGTTCATTCTTCTTCTCTCAGAGGTTCATTCGACAGTGGAACTCCTTGCCCGAGTCCATTGTGGATACACCCACGGTTGACGTCTTCAAGAGACATTTGGATAACCATCTGTTAACACCTTAGCCTATTTGACATAACATTTAAAAAATCACACTACTCGTTTGATTTCAATAGCATATTTATTTTCACTAAAAGATCACAGGGACTGGATATTCAGTGAACATTTGTACGCTGCCATTCCGCAAACGCCTCACCTCTTCAACAATTCATTTTTCCAAACTATTTCTGCGCACTTTTGCACAACAAAAGCGATCTGTAACAAAAATTAATGCATTCATGTACCATTTCAATGGAGTTTTTAAGGGCTTCGGTCATTTACTCCAAATATACTGACTGATACTGACTGACTGATTCAGCCGTTTGTAGATCTTCGAGGTCTTGAATACTGCTGATCCTCATGAATTCTTGAGGTTCTTATAACTTGGTTTTTTTCGGGTAGTTTTCACTGGCTTTGGTTGTAGGCTGCGACTTCAGTTCAATGACTTGAGAAACAAATTCCACTTTGATTCCGTCTTTGGATAAAATTACGACACAATAAAAAAATTCACAAGTTGCGCACAGTACTTTTGCACGTACAATTGAAGCGATAATATCCAAAACAGAGCAGGCGAAATGGTATGAGAATCCAAATAGTACACGTTGGGGAGCAGAAATTAAAGTTGTCCAGTCTGGCTGAAGGTCAAGGCGCAAGGTCATTGGTAAAGTGCATTTAAGTGCCCCGCTCGGTAAGAGTGATCATACGACGCTAATGTGGGATAACGCACTCAATTCGCAACGTCTGAAGAAAACGGAGGACCAACCGAATATACGGAAGGCAGATATTAATTCAATGAAGCATGCACTGTCGTCCGTAAATTGGGACTACCTGCTCAGGGGGGGGATCCGTAGGAAGATTGGAGATCTCTCAAGACAATAGCATTGGATCTGATTAAGCGCTGTTGTCCTGTGAAGGTACACAATACGACTAGTCGCTCTGCCTGGTTAACGAGAGACTTTAACAGGCAATTAAAGAAGAAAAATAGGAAATTGAAGTTATTCAGGGAAACTGGTTCACCAGTACACCTCGATGAATTCCGATGCAAAAGAAATGCGTTAAAAAATCAGTTCGCCAGGCCAGGAAAAACTATGAGTCAAGAAACCTGCTGGCATGCATCACAGATTTTCTCATAGGGCGATCGCATGGATGTGTATGGGTGACTCAAAGTCAACCCCTTCATCTGTTCTGCGTGGCCTCCCCCAAGGCTCTGTCTTAGGGCCACTGCTCTTCCTTATCTATATCAACGACTGTGTAAATGACCTAGGTTGCAGCACCATCATGTTCACCGACGATGTCAAACTCTGGAGAGCCATCAGGTCTGACGTCAATAGGCAAGCATTTCAAGAGAGTCTCGATCGAATAAGCAGCTGGTCTGCTCGTTGGCTCTTAAACTTCAACGTAAGTAAGTGTGTGGTCTCAAGACTCCGTTCTAGAAGGACTGATGAGGAGGATGATTCCTTCCAATTACTCCTCGATGGGCACACCCTGTCAAATTCGGACGAACAAAATGACCTCTGTGTTCTAGTAAACTCCTCGTTAAAACCATCTTTACAGTATCTAAAGGCAGCTGAACGCGCAACACAGGTGCCATTTGCGAAAAGGTGGGGATTCGTCAACATCGACAAAGAGCTCTTCAAGAAAACGTACAGAGCGTTCGTTCTGTCCCATTTGGAGTATGCCGTTCAGGCCTGACAGCCGTGGTTCAAGAAGGATTACCTGCACCTGGGCTAAGACATGACCAACGATATTGGCCTTCTGCCTTATGAAGCCAGACTGACCAAACTTGATCTATTTCCTCTCAATTAAAGGCAACTCCACCGTGACCTCATCCAAACCTATCAAATTGTTAGAGACCGTGATTGCGCCCTAGAATTTGACGAATTCTTCGAATTGGCTTGGGTGGATCATCTGTGGGGTCATTTCTTTAGACTGCAGAGGAAACCGGCCCATCTCGACGTTCGCAATCTCCTTCTCGCAGAGGGTCATCGGGGCGTGGAATGGACTCCCTGACGAGGAAGTCCTCTCAGATCGCGTTGACATTTTAAAACGCAAACTTGATTGTTAATAGCTGAGAATATGTGACAGATATAATGAACATGATGTCAGTAGCAGCACTTTGAAAATGGCTCCTACTTAGCGCTGATGTTAAGCCTACATTTGTATTATGTGCTATTGTTACGATTGACCTGTTTGCGATTTTTGTTTATGAATAGGGATTCCAAGGGCGAAAGCCTTTTTCCCTTAAAAAATGACGTAAAATGACTACATCCCCCTTATTTCGTTCTCAAAAACCCTTATAACCTCTTGTACCATGATTTCAATGGCGTTAATGATAAAGAACGCTTAAATCGTACAAATATACAAAAATAAATTCAAATCACCCCTCTCTTTAATCAACGACTGAGCCATAACTTCCATCCAAAACTATCACTTCAGTCCCTTTGGGAAATCTGGAGCAATTACCTTCAAATCCAGTCCAATAGTAAGTAACTTTTTCTTGACGCCTATGCACTATCCGTTCTTTGTCGCTGCGGCTATTATTCATATTTGAAGATAAAAATACACTCAAAATTCTTAAGTTATCTTAAGAGTTCACACTTTAATGTGGTTCTGTATTCGAAATTGGTTTTTTAAAAGGTTTTGATAAGTCGGTCGAAGTTCACGAGCGACTGATATGTAGATGAAGGTGTTCAGTTTAAAACTGACATAGTGTGTACTTTTGGGCTACACATCTGATTTCTGCACCCTATACAGTCACCTTGTGCTAGTAGATTTCTTCAAGTTTTAAATCATAGATAATATTATTCCTTTACGCATTTACGATGGCGTCCATGCATAGCCCTCCTGCTAAGCTATCAATTGTTGCTGAGTCAGATGAGGCTTTGGCACATAAATTAGAGGAATTAAACAGGTTTTATTTTTAAATTAATTAACGGGATTCAGACATTTGAGCTCCGATTCTAAGGCAGTCAATTTTGCGAAAGCTCCGGTGACTCTCTCGCGAAAACCATCAAATTCCAGTCTTGTATCTTCTGCGTCAGATGAAAGTGAGTTCAATTGCGGATTCCTATTTGTCCGAACACGTATGTTTTTTATACACACACGAGTTTATAAACTCTTGTGCACTCCCCATATTTACTTGTTCCCATTAAGTGAGTGAGCGTATTACGCATCTTGGATAATCCGGCCTCAGGTTTGCACAGCACTTGAATGAGCCACCTTTAATGGGAACCTTTTCTTTAAAAACCAATCAATGTGACTAACTCAGAATAGCCTGCAAGCGCGTGGAATCAGTGGATCTCTTCTGGGTTCATGGGCCATTCTCGTATTTGTATAGGAAGCCTTTGAGCAAAAAGTTTCTGTATTCGAAATTGTTTTTTTAAAGGTTTTGATAAAGTCGGTCGTATGAATTCCACGAGCGACTGATTGATGCAGCGTTTGATTTTATGTTCACCTTATTGGTTCAACAGAACGATACCAGAAACTGTCTAATACCCAAAGCACGTGATGATTATCGACACTGGCCTAATTTTTCTGCATTTTGAAATCTGATATATTTATCTTCATGTAAAAATTATTGACCCATTCCCGCGTAAACTGCTGCTACACCTAACCGGAAAACTGCACGCTGTGTTTGCGCGAGAACCGCTATCATAGTCGCACTAGCGTGATTCTCCTTATTAAGTGGGCCACCACCTACCTTAGTCCTAGTATTGTTTGCAAGCATGTGCTGAAGAGCAGCCTGACATATACTTGAGTAAGGTGATGGCAATAATTCTCTTTGTTGTTCGCACAAGTAAGGAATTTAAATCAACCGAAGTAACTTCCTTGTAGTAACCGTCGTGCCGAAGGATACAAAACTATTTGTGAGCATTTTCAGTACTTTCGCGAAACGGTTGGCATAGTTCGAAAGTGATTCTATAGCTACAGGATTTGTTTCTGTCTAAATAGCGTGAAAAACATCATAGTTACGCACGGAAACAGTCTTCGTTTAACACTCCTGCTTAGATTGTGAATAATCTATTCGAAATTGTGATCTTTACGGATCATTACTCCTTTTTAAAAATTCTTAAGATCTGCTCCTTAGCTACGGCAACTATTCTGAACTAAAGTACAATTCACCTATGATCTAAAATTGTATATCTTTATTTTTAAATCGCTCCGGAATTCGATTGGTTGAACTCCAGACACCTTGGAATTGGGTCTGCAAGGGTTCTTCACATACAGGAAATCCAGGCCGTATACGGCAATCATTAGCCTTATTTCTACTCTTGATTGATGTGTTTACTACACGATTTTTTTAAAAAAAGGACTCTATTATTTTTCCAGATGCGTCAAATCCGAACGGGAGCACTCTCTCCGCCGGGTCGGACAAGAAGCACACGCGATGGCCGTCCTTTACGAATGCTTTCCCAAGTTTCCTCAACGCGGGTGCAAATTCTGCACCACTTTCTACAATGTCGCTCTGGCAACAATGGGATTCTGTTATTAACAATTGGGACCAGTCTTCTAAAAAGAAATCACAAGTTGCCGTAAGTCTTCTTTTTTCTCGCCGGCTTTCAGTTAAATAAACGTTTTTTTTGCACATTTTTTTTCATGTACGTTATTATTTAAAGGACCTCATCAAACGAGGAATTCCGGATGAGTTCCGTCCTGTAGTATGGCAACTCTATACTGGTGCCCATGACTCGCCATTAAAGAGTGCTTACCACAAATACCTAAAGGAAACCTCCCCCTTTGAAAGAGCGATTCGTCGAGACGTTTCGAGGACCTACCCGAAACATGACTTCTTCAAGGACAAGGTAAGTTACTCTTATCAAAAGCTACACTTAAGTGCCTACGTGCATGCCTGATTTTTATACCAAACAAAACTTCCGGATAAAACGCCCATGCTGAAAAACGTTTATATCAGATTGATAATTTATTCTTCAGTAATTCGACATTTATGACCCTGAGGGCATGTTTGCTAAGCATACCATGGAGGAAGCAAAAATTTTCCTCCGGTCAGAAAGGTAGGTAAGGTTAGTACTGGAGCGGCGGTAAAACTGGGCATTCATGGAATTTTACCTGACTGCTAGCAGAATTCATCGCTCCCGCTTTGCCTTGGGTCTCTGGAGGCCCTGACAGCCGTAACACCTGGAAGTAGGCAGATAGTATTGTCGCCAAAGACAAGGGAGACTGGAATGACCATTTCTGACACATTAGCCGGCGTCAGCCAGTCATATTCAGACTCAAGTGATATCCTACCCAATGGTCAGGGCGTTTGACTCTGATACAGATAGAAAGAGGCACGTCCAAAAGCTAGCATACTGACATTACTGAAGTATGTTGCGGATTATATTGCATCCTATTCGAATATTAAAAGCCTACTTACGGATTAATTTCTGCTACACAGAAACACATTGTAAAATATCTGTTAACGTTTCGTGCGATGGTACAGCTACTGTACATGAGAACATGCATAAATAACAGCTTCTCTTGGCAAACGCAGAATATTTATAATTGCTGCTCCTTTCGCTATCCGCCTGAGGCATTGAAGTTTTTACTGCATCCGCCGCCGCTGTTTTCGTGTGGAAACTGTCAGACTTCCCTGTAAGGCATTCAGCTTAACAATGCTTTAGCGAAAGAGCGTGCAAAATAACCCATTACAGAAGTCAGTTGTTGACAGTAAACTGCACCACTTTTCGCTGATTTCAAGTCTGGAAATCTCACACAGAGATTGGCTCATGGATTTTATATCGACTTCTTGTCATGATTCTCCCAAATTTATTTTCCTCATCCCCAAAATTACCCATTGAATGATTTGTCCTGGTTGTACGCAGATTTTGCCGACCGATGTTAGCCCTACATGCTTGCAGTGATCCAATTTCGCACAATAGTCGTTTTATCTTCGATTACCTGCTGAGGGATAAATAGCACCACTACGTCAAAGAGAGTTCAGCAGTACTCCTAATAAAGCAGACTTTCGCGGTGCTCACACGGTCCCTCCTCCCACGCGCAACCCTTTTTCTCATGAAGAGTAACAAACAGATAAAAAATGAATGGAGATGGGGGGGGGGCGGTGCAGCGCACAGCTACTGACAAAGCTAAATGGCTGATCTGCAGATGTCACGCTAGTGCTATTCCGCAACTCCACCTGCGTCATGGGGTGGTTTTGAATCTTGCAAAAAGTTGCAAGGCTACTAAAGTAGCTACAAAACCTATCGATGCCGTCGCCCTCCGAGTTAACCCGAGCCACGATTGTTAGCGCGTCTTGAAGTGCTTCCGATTGTTTATTGCGAGGAGAGTGATCCGGGCTGGATCCGGGCTCGTTTACCTGCCCGCGCGCACACATATGCCGCCCCCTGGCCTTAGTGGGGTCAAGCCGACTGGCTTGAAGCCTCTGTCTAGCACCTGGTGCACGCAAGCGCCTAAGTCTACGAGTTCTACACCCCCGCATCGTGTCGTAGTTGTCCAGCGTCATCAGATAAGTGGTTGCGTGAGTAACACTTATGTGCGGGATTTATGGTTGCCTATGTGACCAAATAGACCCACGTCGTGCCTGACCGTGCGAGGAGAGAGAGAGAAACTGGGGGCGCGCAAGGCATAAATGTTAGTTGGAATTATTTGGCGGTAGTTCTTTGATCGTGCCGCGACACATTCAGAAAAAAAAACACCGGAAAATTCGCATTGTTTTGTTGCGTTGCGCACAAACACCTTTGCGGAGGTTAGGGGCATGGAGCAAGTCTGTACCAGTGGATGTACATAGAAGAATCGGCGGCGTACTTTATAAAAACGGTGTGCGCTGACTCATCCTTAGTTCACAGTTGTCACATGATTACACACCGCACATTGCGGAACCGTTGCACACCGCCGGTGTACAAGTCAGCCAGCACAATTTGCTCATTGTCGGAAGAATGCCGCTTTCTCTTTGTCTCTCTCTATCTCTCTTGACGTTTTGTCGTGCTGCATTGTAATTGCCAATGTGATCTCCTCACGGACAGAGGATCGCACGACAGGGTAAGGGCTTGAGTACGAAACCCCTATTCAGGAGGGAAGTAGCGTTTAGATGTTCTTCAAGCACTAGAAGACACTGTTTTTTTACGTCACTCCCAAATTCTGACGAGGTTATCAACAGTAACGTCGTCATTTACATCGCGAGCAGAGACACTCCGCACAGTTGACTGTTTGCTAACCTAATGAAAAATGTGGCACAGTTCTCGAGTATCGCCAGTTGTTTTAGGTCTGTCTCGTGAAATACAGCATTTGTGCCCAATACATTTTGTGTTCTTCTCTGGCCATATGGGTATTATTTTACGAAATGGATGGAACGAATTACAATTAGGGGATCTACTTCTCCGATGTCACGCGAAAGTCGCATTAACCATCCAAGCTTCTTCAAAATAAACTCTCCCTCGGCTCGCTTTCATCTACGATTATCAGTCTTGTGCGGAGAGAGCTAGAGAAATGAAATCCAGTTGCCTATCCATGTTAACTTGGGTCCTCTTTCACTAAGCCAAAGCCGCGACTCATAGCGGTTTTTGGCAGACTGTAGTTATATGTAACAACAACGCTATCAGACCTAGTTTGGGCCCACTACTTAGACCTATTTCCATAAATCAGCTGACCAGACCTGAATTGCCGAATAGAACTCACCAATAATCACTCAAACCAAAAACATAATACATTGAGAATTTCTGTTATCGAAAAGGACATTCGAACGAGCAGTGTACATAATGCTGCATAGTATGCGTTCGGGTACGCTGAAGCCAAAGTTTGTGAATTTGGGGCACAATAGTACTGGCCTCTTTAAATCACTGTTAAGGTCTTCACATCGCCTCAGTTTAGTCAGTTATCGTGCCAGTTGAATTAACTAAGCGTCCTGCACCTTTTCCAGTGAAATGCACCACCCATACACTAAAGCACTAAGTGGTAGTAGACTTTCGGCGCATCTAGCACACTCTCTCGTTCCTAAACTGACCGAACCCGGTGTCCAGATGGAGCCAAGAAGACCATAAACGAGAGAGGGTACAGGTGGCTGGACATCACTATGCTAGATTTCGAAGGCAATGACGGCAGATCCATGCCGGATTTTGGTTCTGAGAGCAGTCAGTACACCACCTTGATGAGAATGTGGTAGCTTTGGTGGACAACATCGTACATGAGTATTATGTTTCTAAATTATATGAAGCTGTAGAACCTAAACTGCAGTTGTGTTGAATAAAAACGCGAGCTGGACTGGTTCACGGTAAGAGTTAGGTCTGTGTGAATGCTCAACTATTGCTATGCTTGTGTGTGCGTGACTGGGGTTAGACGGTGGTTACTCAACAATTCAGTCACCGTCAACTTAAATCACCAGTCGGCCAAAACGTTTAGACAAGCTACCCATTTAGACGACAGAAAATATAGGCTGATGTCAGTCCTGAGGCCTGCCTGCTCGTGGTAAATCAGTGCATTTTCCCTGATAATGATTTGACAGACTTAGCTGTCACGAATAGAAGCAAGCATGCGTGTCCTAGGCTCTTGTTTTAAAGGAGATAAGGACACGATTACTGGTACAGTAATTGTGTTATTCTGAGCTTTCGGCTTCACAGAAGAGGCCATCGTTATAGAAACTGAGAAAACGGCAAGCATTGGTATGTGTTTGTAGTCCAGCTACGAGTAAATGGGGATTGGGGGGAGAGGGTAGCATTCGTGATTGGTCCACGCTCACGTCGTCTCACCGTGTTGTCTCTGCGCGCGTTCTTGGCGTTATGGCGTGCGGCCATGGCGGGGCAGCTTGCGTGCGTGCCTGGACACGAACTGGGCTGTCTTAGTATGCGCTGAAAGTCGGGGCTTTGCATATTCCAAACTGATGAGATAACTCAGTCCTACCCTGGAATGAGGGTTCAGCAGCAGTAACTCTGTTGGTGCAGCCTTTACTTGCCTGTTATCTGAAACCCCCGAACAAAGCCTGGTAAATTAGGAGTTAGAGATCAGGGCGTGTATGGCACCCGTGGCTGGGGTGTTTATGTTTGCCAGACACTGCAGTCCTGTCCACCTCCGGTGGTCGTTACAACTTGGTGATACGGAAAACTTGAAACAGCTATCGGTACTGAAATCCGGTTTCTTGCATTGATTTTCGACAGTTTTTTTTCTTCGAATTTCCTCATTGCAAATCTTTTGATTGCCGGTTGCCATAAGTCACCGTATTTTATACTGAAATATTTAACAAGACCATCTAAAATTTAGGGGAGGTTAATCAGTGCTTGTCTACCCTTCTTCATTACTCTAACTGCCGGTAAATATGTTCAACCATTAACGCAGGCATTTACATTCTTTGTTTGACAAGTGTGCCGATTGTAATTGCACTTTTCCCATAGAGATAAATTAATCCTTGCGTGTCTGGTAGCTGTGTCAGTCTTACACGCAACTATGACCAGAAACTGCCTGCTTAGCGCGCCCACAAACCACCGGGCTACCTGGAACTGGTTTCCTACCTGCAGTCCAGTAGCAGTTTATAAACCTTACATGAAATGAGGACGAACAGGCTTAACACTGCAATGAGAAAATAGGAGCACAGGTGAGTGCGAGTTGAGTCAATGGTAGAGGGTGACTTATATAGTCTCCTAAACAGGATGGGAGAACAAGACCCGCAGCACAGGTGTCTTAACGCCGAATTCCAGGCAAAATAGGGTTAGCTTTATGGTTAAGTTAAGCGTCAAAATTAGTTTGAATAGGGTTGGAGGTCAATATTAGGACTACCGTTTACGTTTCTATTAGGGTTAGGACACAGGCATATTACACAGGTCGGGTGTTCCTTTTCCCATGTCGCGTTTAAGAGGCCATATAAGTGACCCCCTACCGAGTTAGTCTTCAATCTACCATGTGATCCATCACAGGTTATTCGATCCTACGACTGATTGTCCTCAAGCTTTTTTTACTGCAAGTTATGCGTTTGCTTAGTTGCGGATACTTATTCAGAGGCTTGTTGTTTGGCAGAACGTCCTATCTGCGTCGTGAAAGCCAGTAGTCTAGATGGCCATTGCGTTGTTACTGGGGGGGGGGTTCGATCCATTCGACCTCAATCAGAGCGGCTGGATTCACCACTGCACAATGACGTTATGGCTTGTGACCTTAACGTTGACCGCTGAAGTATCAGACCGACGTCCTCCAGCAAGATCTGTGCACGGCCCGTGACCGCCTATTTGTGAGAGGCCCGAAAGCCGGCCCTAACTGACCTTTAACTAAACGGTCCTTGCTTTTTTTGCGCTGTCTAGGTGCATCATGTTACCTGCGGTACACATTAGCAGGCAGTTTCCACTTGCGGCTGCTCCTACCGCTCCCGTTTTACTAGAGGTAATATTACGTTGTTTAGGAATATCATCTTTTTGTAAAAAAGTGGCAAATTTTGAAAACGTAAAAATGCTGTAACTGAGCAAACTTTTAACCAGAAAGCTTGTCCATGCAAAAAACGAGTATTTTGACCTTTGGTATGATCAAATCCTTTCGTTGTGTATCGCAGAAGAAGCCTCCTGCCAATGTGTAAAATTTGTGTGGTATCTGCGTCTAGGCACTGTCTGTTGAAATACAATAAGTGGCATATCTACTGAAATGTTAGCCGCAACTTTGAAGTGTGTTTTCGAGAAGAAAGGATTACTGCTTATCATGCAGTATGGTCCAAATATATTTTAACAACCTCAGGAAGTCAGTTTTTGAATGAGTTCCTTTTTTGCCACACTCGATACAAAGTTCGATGCTTAGGTAGTGTGGTTTTCTCCTACTTATTTTCGCTACCCTTGTGTATTCAAGTTTATTTTGTAGAGATCACGCACACATCATAATTTTTGTATGCATTTCTTAGTAACGCACGTATTTCAATTTCATACTGGAATCGAAGTAGTTTTTGGTTGAAAAATTGTGATTTAGAGTTTTTAAAACCGTAGAATTGCTATTCTAATAGCATCCTATATGTCCGTCTATTAATGCATCGTCGAGAGTTTACAATATGGTCCATTTAAATTACAAAATCTTATAAACGATACGCAGAATTTTCTTTGAAGCAGTGGGAAATATGTGATTTTTTCTCACATGTAAAGCGAAGCTTATAACAGGTAGCGTCCAAAAGTATTCGGGAATCGAAAATAACTTTCTTAAGATTCTTCAATGTATTTTCTTCTAAAAGGAAATTTAAAGAAAACGTATCTTTTTGCGAAATGCGTGCCACTAAGATTATTTTATGCATGTTTTTTAAATGTTATAAAAGATATTGCACTTTATGAGGGCATCTGAAATCAGTGCGAAAATCCACACGCACCGACTCTTTCAACGATTGGAAAAAAGTGCTTTTTTTAGTCAGTCTCCTGTCGTGACTGAAATATCTTGGTATTTGCTACGTGGTAATTAAGGTTGGTGCACACTCAAATAATTCGAGGATTTCGGCCAATGTCTCATGAGGCACGCAACCTACTGTACGTCTTGTAAATAGCACTGATCAGTAGATGCGTGTGCAGTTAGCCGGTGCCAGTAGGTAACTCTTGAAACCAGTTTTTTTTTCTTCCGTAAAATCATGTAGGTTACCTATCCCTTGGCCTTTTTTTATCGTTCTGGTTGACTGTCGTTGTGGCCTTTATAGCAAGCTTGAGATCAGTTAATTCTGAGTTAACTGCGTTTCGTACAGTCGCTTTTTACGCCAGGATCTGTTGTTTTTTTTCCCTGTGCCAAATCAAACCCATCCCGAAGTGACATGGATTGTTTTGCATCTCAGTAGGACCCCTCTCTTGTCGGTTGTGAATATTGAATTTTCCGGATGCAGAAGGAAGTTTCGCTCGTTAAAAAGCTCCATTTAGTGTGGTTCGTAACTTCCACCTTCTGATAATTCGCTTGTTGCACTTCCCCTGGGAGCTAAAGTCGAAAGGACACTTCTGTTGCATTTCCTGCTGCTGCTGCTGTTCATGAAAATACACAAACCCTCCTTTACTTCCTCTTACAGGGCGCTGGCGGACAAACTAGCCTCTACAATGTCATGAAGGCGTACTCCCTGCATGATCGGGAAGTAGGCTATTGCCAGGGTTCCGGTTTCATCGTTGGCCTTCTCCTCATGCAGGTAACGTACCCGCTTACTTTCCTTGAGCTAGATGCCCCCATCGTTCGCCAAATTCTTTTTACTTCGACCACCTAGCTTTTTATGATTTTATTTCCTATTCGTCTTTGTCGTTCTCCTCCTCCTCCTCATCATCATCATCATTATCCTCCCCCCTGTTCTCTACCTCGCACCTTTCTGCTCGAGCACTACCGCTCTCCTACTCATGTCGGGCTTCCAGCGGAGTAACGACATAGCACTGGCTGTTTACTTACTTCGTTTTAACTAATCCCGTTTACTGGAAGTTTTTCGCCATCCTTCCTAGCTTGTTTGCACTTGAGCACTGCTTGCTTTCACCCTTCCTCTCCTCTTGTCGGCAGTTCTCTTCAAAAATAAGCGTAATTCTAGTTGCTGCTTCTTTCGGTCAAAATTCACCCTAGACTGTTCGGCAGGATTAAATCTACTTTTGCACATAAATCCCCGAGGAAATTAAAAGGGGCTGTGTATGAATTGGCCGTAAAATATCTACGAACTCATTCTGCTGTTAGTCAATATCGGCATCTCCTAAAACATCCCATGATCTGCAAACAACCCAACGTCTAGAAAGAGCATGTTTTATGCTTTTTGGTTGTTTCTCAATCGCACCCTAAGCACAAACTCGAAGGACGTGGACTTTGAGCGCAAATTAGTAACTTTCCGCTGAATTAATTTCAAATGCTCCAATAACAGATCTTTTTAGCACTACTTTTTGCCGAAATGACGATTTAACTAGTCAAGAGTAGTTTTTTAATCTGCCTTTTCTGTGGTATTGGTTTTATATATTGCCGATAGCCTGTTACTAAGCGGCTGTCTTTAGAGGTCAAAACGGAAAAAAACATATTGAAAACTGCGAATATGGCCTGATTTGCAACCAACTGGGTCAGTTCACGCAATACCTAGAGTAGAGTCGAATGTGCTTGCTATCAGGGTTTCACAGACGAGTAGAGTGCCTTGGCTACAAAGCTTGTGGTATCTTCCTTCCTTACCACTGCGTTTTTACTTACCCTAACGGGGAATGAACAGCATGCTTACTCTCACTGTTTTACCTTATACCCCGCTTCCTCCTCCAAACGCCATTTTAGGCCTGCTTTCATTCTCGCATCGTTTCACTTAGTAGTAGTAATTGTTTTATTGGGCATATGTGTGGGCACTGTCAATTCATTAATTGTGTTAACTTTATTCCTTAGTTTCACCACGGGGCAGTTTTTCGACCGAACTGCTCCAACATGTCTGCCAAGCGGTTATTAATGCATTCTCCCAACGGACTTTTCGCTCTCTGGAGTTTATTCAGGTCTGGGTTGAGCTCATTTGCTCCCGTGAAGTCCATGCGTTCTGTTTTCTTGACACACGTATTCTTTGCAGACCACATCTAGCATTATCTAGGCAAGCAATACACCCGAAACATATTGCGCGTAGACTGCCGTGACCTTTAGCCACCGTTTTTGTGACTGCGACAGCCCGTCCTTTTGACTAAAACTCAAAGTTTAGGATTCTCTCGGCCAACCTCGAGCGCGGCGCATTGCTGGTGAAAAGTAGGTAAACTATAGATAAACCTCTGATTGGTTTTGCGATTATCGTGTTTATTGCCGTATCTGGCTGACTGCCTTTTTTGAAGTCCTGGCAACGGCTGACTTTGTTTAATGCATGTGATACAAGACCCTGTAGTGAAATCGTGCAGTCAAGGCTCAATGCGGAGGTCATCGTTAGGGCTGGCTCACGTCATCTATCAAATGTCTGGCGGAAAAATTGACCTGCGCGCCGAGGTGCTGTCAACGACGGAATGATAGGTGGCGAAGGCATAAATTGCTGAGAATGCTTCTAATCTAAGTATGCGTACACCTTGTCTTTCGGAATAGGGGTCGCGAAACCCCTAATCCGTGCAGAAAACTGGCCTTCGAGATTAGGCTTTTGGCCTTGCCTTGCATTTTAAGGCAAAATGGGATGAGTTAATAAGTAAACCTTGCAGCATTGCGTTAAATTCCAGGCGGTAGTTTATTCTCGTATCTTAGTCCTCGCCTTCGTCCTAACTTTAGCCCTGGCCTTAACTATGATTCTTCTAGCATTTAGCACAGGTTAATACGAGCGAACATGCGAGTCCCAGGAAGTAATTGAGCAGTAGAATACGACTCGATCGCTCGAACAATATGTTTATTCGCCTGACGTTTGGAAATACGTCACTGATTCATCTTCAGAGACATTTTTAAAACCAAAAGATACCCTTTTTTTGAGCGTAAAATGTAAAGAAGGCGTAGTTTGCTATCAAACGAGTACAAGAAATGTTTTTTTCGTGCATGCTTTTCATTAAATATGTTTGAATTGATAAAGGCAGTCTAAATCAATGAGACGAAGACATACTACATAAGAAGCCAGCTTTTACAATTGATACGTTTTGCTAGTGGTCAGGACAAGGCTCATTAAGAAGCTTGCATCCTATCCTGATTGTAATAACTTCAGAATCGACTACATTATATCAGAATCACAACTTGAGTCAATGTCGATTAGCTAAAGATTATCAGTCTTCCGGATATGTCGACATTTTGCA
>JAYGXS010000003.1:70850685-70915051 GCA_036362985.1 Ligula intestinalis | reverse complement strand
AAGGACAAAAGCGATAAGACTGGAGATGAAGGAGGGGGGAGGGCGCAGGTGGTTGACACGGCCAACACCCAAGACGCGTACCAACAGCGTACCTTGCTAGGTAGGCTCCCGCCCAGAAACACCATAAAAGCCACATTAAGAAGAAGCCGTTGGGCCCGACTCTCAGCCCACAGTAAGGCACTCTACAAAGCAAGATGCACTGGACTGACTGCGCTGTCCAAGTTATCCCGTCGCTTGACAACCCTCCAAGCCACGGCTTTTATGGCACCGTGATAGCTTCAAGCGTATCAGATTGTTTATAAAGAGGAAAGAAATGTGTCATAGCCAGCAATAGACCACCGCCTAGCTGATCGGTCGTCTGTGGTGGGATGGGCACAGTGCTAAAAAGGAAAACGGAAAACAAGTCGGAAGGCAGAAAACATGTGCGTACACACACATGCAGTCAATGCCTTTGCAGGCAACATTCCGTCGGGCAATTGCAACACACCAATAACAGAACATTTGAACTCACTTCACGGTCATGCAAAAGCAGCTGTCATCACCCCACACAACACACAGTCGACACTCTCAGGCCTAGCTGGGTGCAGTCAGGACTAGCCTTGGCTTCGCCAGTAGCTACTACAAGTGGGAGTTCTGTATACAATAAACCCCTCATTCTGGCGACTCTTGCCTTTTATCTCCAACCTGGGATTCGACCTAATGATTGTAGTGATCGGAGTACGCCCACTGCTCAGATTCCTACACACCCATCGCACTCCTCCGCCCACCCCCTCGCCAGTCCTAGCCTGGTGTCAAGACAGAATCGAGAAGACCGTAGCCCTGATCGGGCGTAGGTGGCCGAAGCCATCGTGTCTGACCTATATCCCCCGGCGCGAGAGTGCCATAAAGACACGGGTGACTGTTGTCTTACTCAACCCCAGCTCGAACAAATCTTCGCTTTTAGACTGGATCCGCTTAGTCATTGATCTAGAGTCGTGCAGCACGGGCTAGTATCCTCGTGACTGGCGTCGCAATTCTGCAAAGTCCAGGATTCATGATATTCACTAACCTGGTCCCACTGCGAGACAAAGTACGAGTGATCTCGTTTTGCATTCCTGCTACAGCGCAAAAAAGAACTTTGGTTAGGCGCACATGCAGTCCTAGCAGTGGTAGGCAAGTAAAATTTGCGTAGTCACGTGGAAGCAGTGAGAGGTGGGGGCAGTTATAGGGAGAGAAGCCTTGAATTCCACTCTAAGTTGCCAGCATCTGATGTCCTCTGTTTTCACCGTCCTGCCAACAGTCTTTCATTCTAGGGGGGGGGGGGGGGGGGGGGAGGGGATTTCTGCATTTGAGTTGCCTGTGGCTACTCCTTCTAGACGGAGGAATTTAGTACGGAAATGAAGTGATAGCACTTTGTTGCGTCGACTGCTTGAATGTGACGGTATGGCCACTGCAGAAATTTAGAGTACCTTTCAATGAGCCTGCGATCGTGTTAGTTGACTTTTCAATTCTTCAAAATGCAAATTGGCGATCCGAAGATGCAGGCTTCCGGACGGAAGTTGCGTTGAATGTCAACTTACTAGTTCTATTCTCTTCTATTTGAATCTGCGGGTCACTTGTAGATAATTGAAAAGCTGGACGCTTGAACCCAGCACGCAACAAGGTGAACTTTTTTTCTATTCAAAACCATTGTTGCGCATATACGCTATTGAGTTCCGATAGATAGCCGTCATTGTTTGCGATAAGTAGTGTAAGTAGTGTAGCTTACAAAAAAACCTTCGTGGTGCGGCGACTACCCACCCCCCAAATCCTCGAAATGCTTCCTGCTTCAACGAAACGACTGTTCTTACAAAAGGAGGCATGTGAACATTGCCGCGAAGGACAGGGGAGACTGGTATAGCCATTTCTGGTTCATTAACTGGCAGTCATACCCAATCCCAAATGGTGTTCGACTCGAGACTGGAACCCCCGGCCTTTGGGCCAGAAGTTTAACGCTCATCTGCCACTATGCGGCTGCTGGCGGAACTCGAGTGAGTCTCCAGACAGAGCGGGTAAAGTTAGTTCCCTTTGCGATCAGTTAACGTTAATCAGCGATCCCGTTTCTTACCGGAGATAGTACAGAGAAGGAATATCAAATGCCAGTACTTGTATATGGGCCGGACAACCATCGAACAACAAGCCTTCATATGGGCGACAGTTCTATGCAATAATTATACAGAAAATTCTGCTTCTCTTGTATTAAAAATGTGTTTCCTGCCCTGGGGGAAACCTCTGATTAACGCGAAAGGATTTTCCATGGGATTGAGGCCCAGCCTGTCGGCAGAAATGAAAACTCTTCACAGCCCACTGACCGTTAGGTTATGGTTGTAAGCGTTACCAGAATTATGTCTTCGTGGAAAGTTAAAAGGGAGCATTATCCTCCTCTTCCATTCGTAGTTGCCGAGTGTTATTAGGACTGAGGTCATCCTTTGCGATTTCGATGAACACTCTACCGTTGATTGTGCCTGTTGTTGATCACCAGCTAGGCCGTCCGCCAAATTTTATGGCCCTTATTATTTTCAGGCGTTGGTAATTCGAGAAAATTGCCTTTGGTACAATGTGTGCTTGTGGGACTTTTTCCAGCTAACCACTTGGGCGGAATACGTAAACTGTCTAAAAATAGGACCTCATTACCGAAGTTAATCTGCTTACAGAATGAAAATCTGTAATCAGTGTACACCCTGGTAATTAAAAAAACCTTTCTGTAATTAGTTTTCCTTTTTGAAAAGCGTCGTTTTAAACAAGTTTGTTTCCTCCGGATTATGTATTAGCTCTGTTCTGTCATCAATAAGTCACCACAATGTTACCTAACTAATAATTATAGCAAATGCTAACGAAAAACACGGCAATTCTTCCACGACTATTTTCCATATTAACTCAAAGTCACCTGCCAACAAATATTGCTCTGACTTTTTCATCGTACAGTGGGCTAAAGAAAGACGACAACATATCCCAACTACTCCTCATATATTTATTTACGCTTTGAAGACGTCAGTGCGGTAAACAAGTCACCATCAAAAAGTCTATTTCCACCTCTATGCTAAAAAGATGCAATCCGTTTTCAAATCGGACTTGTTATTGCCAAATGAGACCGTCGTTTCTTGAAGTTCATGTGTTTCTTCCTATATTGCCTTATCGGACTTTTCTGAACAAAAAAGCCTTCTCACTTCCATAAAGGACTTAGCGTGACCTGTTAACACCGATATTAATGCTTATTTAAAAAAACACTTACTAACGAACAGCATTGACTGGTGACACTTAACAACACGAGAAACTACTCGGGCATCAGGAGATGTCTAGGCTCCCTTTCATAAACCAACATTGAAACAAAGGTTTTAGAAGCGGCCTTATATGCCTCAACTTAATCTAATAAACACGAATGACAACACCAAATATACTTCAAACTTCGGTTACGACATTTCTAGAGTTTTTTCACCTAATGCAGATGCTGGTCAAATAACCTGTGTAGCAAAGATAGAATCTAAGAAATCCGTCTTGCTGTTTCTGACATGTGACACGCTTTATTTTGAAGGTATCATTCCAAAAATGTCAGCAAAAACGTCCTTCATTCATAAGAAATAAAATTAGGCGCAAAAACTCACAAAAACGGAAAATCAAAAGTCATCCATAATCGCAAATGACTCCCATTATCGACATCTTGGATAAATGTCCTAGGGAAAGTCGTCAGATATAGGCCAACTTAGACTGCTTTCAAAACGGCACTTGCGTTGTGACCTCGTGCACTGATGCCCTTGTTGTACTTTAACTGAACAAAGAGGGATAAAAATCGGTTTAAAATGGGCGAAGTAGACTAACCGACGTATATATAATAAACTTTATTAGTAGATAGGCGTACACCGACCAACAGCCGTCAAGGCGTCGGACCCAATAGCGCAAGGGTTAGGGCGTTTGCCTCTGACCGGACAGACTCGGGTTCGAAACTCGAGAGCGGCGGCAATTTCCGCTGCTACACTTGAGTAGAGTATACCCAGTTGACGACGCCTAAGGAGGCAAACATGAACATTCTGGATTCTCTGTCTTACAGTAAAATTTCATCAGAAAATTTATATGCAAATAGAGGAAGTAACTAATGGCTGTTCACATAGGAAAGCCTGCCTTCTTCCATATGAGTTCTTTCTTTAATCTACGCCGTGTTGACGTCCTGAGTGGAGGTAAACACATTCGTGAATCACAATTTCCTGGCTTTTTGTGAACGCGTCAACATCTTTCTTCATAATTTCCTTAATCTGACTACCTATTTTTTTCTATCTCCAAGAGACTGTTTCCAATCTCATCCTCGGTGCTATCTTTGTCTGTTGGTGGATTAGTAATAGTGTCTAGGTACAGTTAGGATGGCAGTGTTTTTACGTGTGTCTCCACCGTGCGGCCTAGTGTACACACAAACATTTGCCAATGATAATTGATTACAGAGGTCCTGTCTATCTTTCCAGGCATATTTATGCTGTATTATTGTTTATTTTTATTTCGACCGCGAGGATATTGGGAAGTTAAAGTCCCACGACCGTTTATGTGCGCCTTTTCAAAAGAAAGCAGCATTCTGGCTTACATTACCGAGGTGCTCATTTTTTATATTTCAACGCACCAAAATAACCAATTGGTGTTGAAGTATGTTTCCATTTATCGCCGCCGCCTCGCAGCAGCTTTCAGCTAATTTCGGTAGAGGTAGTCATCTGCGTTGCGGAATTTGTTATTTGTTTGCGTAAAAAAGAACCATGATTACCGCGATACTACGTTAGATTCTTACCTATACTTCGCTCGTGGTCTCTGTTATCGCCATGTTCACGCTGACTGCTTTTAACAGGTTTGCTACTTTGCCACGCCCGCGAGTTCTCAAGGTGGTTTGCTCCTTCGTCTTTGCTTTACTTGCTGTTGACGTAGTCGTTTCTGCTCTGCAGGTGTACCCGTGCGAACGAGATGTAGGAGTTGAGGTTACTTCACCGGCGGTCATCTTTCTAAATTTAAGGTTTTATGGGTTTTGTTACTTACTTAAGCGACATAGATTCCAGTTAGCGGCATCCCACGCTAGCTTGCACCGAAGGCTGGGCAACCCTGTTTATCTTTATACATTTAGGGTTTATTAGAAGTCAGTTTATGGCAAACAATTGTTTTCAGAAACTATTCATCAGACCAAACATTTGCAAGGGAAATTAACGCTGTACATAACAATTAAAGTTTGAATAGGTAGAAAAATCAATAACTATCTAACACGGGCGCTGATTGGCCAACGCGGACTATGTCAGTTTGTGCATGTAGGCCATGTCAGCGTGTTAGTCGATGGATGGTCGGTAGTTGGTAGGGGCGAAATCCTATTGCCACCTGGTGTCTGTTTAGGCCATAGAAGTGGCAGCTGTTCTCCTGAAACTGTCGAAGCAGAACTCCAACAGCTGCAGCATACACTAATTGAAAATGGATACCCGGAAAGGTTCATCCTCAGAAATATTAGCGAACGCGCCAAAAAGCCTGTCACCTTAACTGCAGAAAAGAAAGCCGTGTTCATAAGACTGCCTTTTTTAGGCGATGAAACCAGCGAGCTGGTCAAACAACGCTTGAGGACTGCAATCAAAAATGCTTTCCCAGCGGCGAACTTACAGGTGCTCTTCACGAACTGTCCCATCCTAAGATTGGGAAGTAAAGACAGACTCCCTTTGAAGGCCACATCAATGTGCATTTACTCTTTCACTTGCTCCTGTGGAGCGGGGTACATCGGCCGTACAACGAGGCGTCTCGAAAAGAGGGTACGTGAGCACATACTGACCTGGCTAAGAAAAGGTAAAACTAGATCGATCTCGAGTGCTATTCTCGCACATCTAGTCGATACGAACAGGGCACCATCTAATTTTTCCAAAGGCCTACGCCAAAAGATGCTTGCAACAGCCAAAGCAGTAGCTATAAGGCTAGCAAATCCAGTGCTGTCACTTCTATGGCCTAAACCGACACCAGGTGGCGATAGGATTTTGCCCCTACCAACTAGCGAAAATCCCTCAACCAACACGCTGATATGGCGTACATGTGCAAACTGACATAGTCCGCGTTGGCCAATCAGCGCCCGTGTTAGATAGTTATTGATTTTTCTACCCATTAAACTTTAATTGTTATGTACAGCGTTTATTTCTCTTGCAAATGTTTGGTCTGATGAAGAGTTGCTGAAACAATTGTTTGCCACAAACTGACTTCTAATATTAACCATTGGAATATTAGCGGAATTTAGGGTTTTGTGGGTTTTGCTACTTCCAGTCAGCGGCATCCCTTTACACTCATGCTAGCTTGCACCGGCGACTGCGTATAACTATCGCTCATGTCTGTTATCTCTGTCACCGGATTGGTCGTGTGGGCCCGGGTGTAATGCAGGGCTTTTCGCATTCTGCTCTCAGCAGACTAAAAGATCAAGGTACGCCTTCTGCGTATCATGTCTCGAAAAACCGAGGCATGCGCCGTCTGCTATGCGCTAGTGTTATTTCGGTGTGTCGCTCGCTGTCGCTGGATGCGGTCAAACTTCTGGTTTTGGAGGCAGTGTTCATAGTTGCCAGATGATTTGTGTGTGCCACCTAACGTTTTTCTCTTTCGCTCTCTCAATGTTTGCTTAGCCATTACAGCACTTGCCCCCTCTTCTTCTTCCTCTTCCGGGGACGAGGAGCACGACACCTAATCTCATTTGCGATCAGTTTGCCATTGCAACGTGATAGATGTTTGCAGAAGGTAGCGTTGTGGATTTTGCGGGTGACATACCAGACGGGAGTGATGGTCCAAGTAGCCAATTCTTGTGCCCCTCGCTGATTGCCTCGTTTTTGTCGAACGTATTGCGCAAATTACAATTATTGAAATCATTTTTTCCCTGATGCAACAATTTTAAAGATTGCGTAACCAGCAAAATTTATTGGATTCATTGATTTCGAGAGTGGTCATCAGCTGCTTCCTGTCACTGGAAAACGTAAGTAAAGATAGGGAAAATGCAAAATTGACTTCGTACAGAAAAGTCGATGCAAACTGCAAGGTCATAGAACATGACCACGAAGGCTAATCAATAAAGTAAGCAATTTAAAACACAGGGGGGAAACAAAAGTGGGGAAAAACGTTAAAGACAAGAAGTCGGGCAGGAAGATGTGTGATCAGGGAGCGGGATGTCACCACGGCAAGGTTAGGTTCACAACGTGCTCCAGCTGTTTATATAGGTTGGGTTCAAACCGTCGTATTTAGGCTGCCTCTAGGTAGCTTAAGGTACGAGTTAATCGTGCCTAAACAAGTACTCGGAAAGAAGTTTTTGGGTCCACAGAATGACTCGTATCTAACAAATGTTCAGTAATGGATGAACAGGAGTTCTATTTTCCTGTTTTAATAGCTAAATATGCAAGTGCTCCTTGGCTCTGGCTGCCCATTAACGTTGCGTTTGCCCTTTGTACTTGCATCCGCAAGTGCATTTTTAATTTGTAAACACAATTTGAAGTGGCGTGCACCGGCAAGGCATCCTTCCCGCAGTGTTTTAATTAGCTTAAATTATTGATTAGCCTGCATGGCAATTTTCTATGACCTTGCTTTTCGCATAAATTTTTCAGTGCGAATTCAATTTCTCTCACGTTAATCACGTTAAGCGACGATAAGAAGCAGCTGATGGACACTCTCGAAGTTCATTAGTTCCAGTAAATTGCGCTGTCTATGCAATCTTCAAAATACAATTGTGTTTGCCACAGGCAAGTGGAAGACAGGTGGTGGCTAAATGCAGCGGAGTTTTAGAGAGATGGGTAGTCTCCAGCCTTCCAGAGCACTCGCATATAATTCCATACTGGCTTAATCTGACCTGATGATAAATCTGAATCGGCTGCATTCCCCTTCACCGCTTTGTTCAGTTTATATTATTCCCAAGGAATTCTGAATTATTAACGGACTGAGTCATCCTTATTATATATGTGGTGCCCACGTGCTCTGCATGGTTTAAGTGACTGGCGGTAAGCGGGTTTTTTTTATTGTCACGCTAGGTACACTAACCCTCAGGCTTTTTTCAAAACATGATTGGATCCCGTGGTTGGCTTTCTGAACATAAATAAGTCTGTTTTAGTGCTTCTGAACCTACTTTATCCATTAAAGGAGGCTTTATTTACCTGGTATTTTTAGTCTGCGTAACACATGCACGCAGGACACGAACTAATCATTCAGTTAAAAAGTGTTCTACAAAAAAGCAAAAAAACTTGTGCATTTCTTCGTGTTGCGTTTTTGCCAAATGAGCACGGGCACTGGTGCCAGTTAGTCCCCTTGTCGTCGTATAACCTGCTTCTTGCACTTTGCAGTAGGGTCATTTTTACCGGTGCAACCGTTCTAATCTCAAATCAATAGTCTAACCCAGGGAACATACAGAGGGCGAGAGTAGCTTCCAGGTTTTTCAGCAAAAATTGCTCTATTCACTGAGACCAGCAAATGAATAAAAAACACGCAAGAATCGAAAGGTTGGCATAAACTGTCCAGCTAATGGGGAGACAGTTTCAATACCAGTTTCCATGTTTAAGCCGTAATGATGCGTACTATAATTGGCAATTCAGAATGCTGATATGCCGACGTACGGCAAAAGATACGTCTTAAGTCTCGGCACCTGGGGCGGATGGATTCCATAGGTACTAGTTCGGAGTGGAGGGGGCTGGAAAATATAATCAAGAATTCGATCGGCGAATTGCTTGACTGTTGCGAAGTTTCGTTGTATTATAATAGCAATGGACTGATTTCTGGTTTGAAAGAACGCTTTACGTTTGTTAAATGCGACAGGTTTGATTAAAGTGAGATCTATACATTATGTTAGCAAAATATACTTCTAACTTGAATAATGACGGTTGCTGCTCTATAACTTCCCTGACTTACTGCATACCTTAAATGCCTATTTTGCTTCACATGCTCATGCGTTGGAACCGCATCCGGCGCCGAAAAAAAGATTGTTAAGCTCTTTCCTGCCTCCTTCCCTCCGTAATGAAATGATTGTCACACTCAGATGGCACATGTTACGTTTGGTCTTGCTCCGATCTGATTTTGCGACTGATCAGTGGAGTTCAATCGACACGGCTTTACTCTTCGGAATGTTGTCCTGTGCGTTCAGAAGATGCTAGTATTGATTTAGTACTTTGCACGTAACCCTTTGGATAATCTTCTTTAACCTCTTAAAGGTTACTTACATGACCAGTCGTTCATTTTCTTCAGGCCTACCTGGTTACAGTGGCATACTGTAAAAAGCACACGTGTGCTGGCATTCGCGTCTCGTGAGAAAGGACAGTTGTACTTCTGCCAACGTTACCCAGTCTTTTTGCGGCTTATGACCACTTTTTTCTTAACCCCCCGCCCTGCACTACCTCTCCATGGGAGGCACGTAGAGATTTTCTATCCACTTGCTGCACCTTTCCCCTAGTGCCTGCAGGCACTGCTTCTCCACTTACGCCGTGACGAATTCCTGACCATGTCGATGCGTGGTTGCAATGCGCGACCCCATTGCGGTCAGGTTGGTGCTATCTTTGCAGGTGTATGGGCAGGGATCGTTGTTGCGCTTTTCGTTTTTTGCCCGGTCATCACCTTGCTTGCGATTGGATGCCCAAAAAAGCCATGCAAAGACTACAGCACAGTGTTGCAACCACAGAGGTTGCGAGGGTTAACGTCCGTAATGCTGTTGTCGGTGGGGACATTTTGTGCTGTAAGGGTGGAATTTTGTGGGCTTTCTTTACGCTAAGTCCGGAGGGGTTCGAGTAGTTCAATGGGGGGTTATATTGAATGTCAAGTGGCAGGGTGCAAAAGGTGATCGATCCCGAATATTTGCAATGCTTATTCATTTTTATTACGATCCGTGCCTGGCACTTGTATTTAGCACAAACTCTGAGCTAGCCCGACTCTTTTCCCGAACGCCAGCACGAGAGAAAAAGAACAGTTAGGTGGCCAGGGGGAGAGGTGTATTTAGACCGAGCAAGCGAATTTACTCCGCTTCGGCCGCTTTATGCAGAGGCACATCGGTGGCAATAAACCAATCTGATGCGACGAAAAATCGATAACCACGGTGGTACTCAGAGCCCTTTCTGTAAGATGACTGATAGTG
Organism: Ligula intestinalis; assembly: GCA_036362985.1. Classification (NCBI taxonomy): domain Eukaryota; kingdom Metazoa; phylum Platyhelminthes; class Cestoda; order Diphyllobothriidea; family Diphyllobothriidae; genus Ligula; species Ligula intestinalis. The sequence goes on along the minus strand of JAYGXS010000003.1, from coordinate 70,904,958 downwards.
GGAAGGGGCGCATTCCCAACAATTTTCTCTAGCATTTTTATGCTTCTCGTTTCATTTTGTCGATTGATTTCATAGATTCTTGTTCGTGTTTTAATGCAAAGCATCAGGCTTGTGCTGGGTTTTCTCACATCTCTTGATTGATTTGCAATTGTTTGAGGTATCGGCCAATTGCCTTTTTTCTGCGACATAATCGCGATCGGCCAAAGCGACGGCATCCTAAAAAATCCCATTAATTATTCACTCTCAGGACATGATCTCCCTGTCAGGTTTGCATCTGCAGTGCAACCTCGTTTTGCACGTCTAATCCGTTCCAGCACCGAGCTCGTAATGTAAAACGCTCGTCGTGCGAACAGTAGCCAATCAAACTGCATCATTTCACTGATTGGCTGGAGGCGACCGATGACCAATGCTCCGGGCGCAAGACTGAATGGCAGACATTCAGACACACACATACGCACTGACAGCTCGTTTACTGAGCGGAAGCTCCTCAATGGAAACAATGTCTCTCCTAGTGGCTTGCTCGTTACCTCAAATGCTCGTAGGTGGAGCTGCTCATCACCCGAGGCTCCATTGTACTTCAGTGCTAAATAAATAAATTCAGTTTCATTGAGGGAACGATGAGTATTGCTCATCGCTCGATAGCTACCATGCGTGCACGAGTCATGCAAATCAAAGACCCACTAAATGAAGGTGAGCAGTCTGGGGTCATTTATCAGATGCCATGTCGCGACTGTTCTTGCCATTATACAGGGCAGACCGCGTGACGACTTAGCTAGCGAATGACGGAGCACAAATGGGCAGTGCGGAAAGGCGACTCACAGTCCCAGATCGCTACCCACACTCTGGAAGAAGGCCACCAATTCGACTTCTCGAACACACGGATAATGGCACGAGCCATTAATAAGACGGGACGCAAATTGCTGGAGGCCTGGGTGTCAGATCATAACTCCATAAACAGGCCTGTAGATATACCGCCCTGTTATTTTGCCATCCGTGCCCGTGACCAGAAACCAGGGCCCAATTCCTCTACAAGCATGGAAGCTACCACGTCAAGGTCACACGCCGTTACTCCAGGGACGCGCGTCGGAGACACGACAAGATAGCGTAAGAATGGACGTGGCGTGGACAGGGACCAATCAATAATTACCACCCCCCTACCAACCCCATCTATGCGTCGCTGACGCTTGCTGTTCTCATTTACTCTGACGATGGCTTCTCGTGTGGAGCCGAAAGCGATGTCAAATTGCACGAGCCAGTAGGTGGGACAAAAGCGAAGGGAGCAAATTATGGAAAAATACCTTGGACATTTTTCGGAAACTATGGCAATTTGCATGCGATCCGTGGAACTTTAAGGAGCAAATAAATGTCGCTCTTGGGGGAGGGGAATATCTGGGGGGGGGGGCGGATAATGATTGCATCATTTTAAGGTCATCGCTGTCCAAATCCTTTCTTGTCACCTGTCTTCAGCGTTCACTGAAGGCAGCTCGGTGTGTTCGGTTTTCGTTGACTGTCCGTATCACCGTCTATCACAGGAGCGTAGTCAGAATGAAGTATCCGTTCGTTTGAGGCATCGCTCATTTACTGCAATTTTTTAAAACCATTTTAACTATTTTGACGATAGGGCCTAACCTGTAACATAATTGAGGTCGGTATAAGCGGTGCAGTCACAAGCTGTTGATGACTACCGATTAGAACAATAAATCAACTGATCTGGTGCTCAATATGCCTTCTTCCTCGTCCATATAATTACCTGGATCGCGAACCTTCTCATTCATTCACTACCGATTAACTTAAAAAGAGAATTATGCGAGCATAATACATGTCTGGTCTTTGCACATAGGGGTTTGCAGCCCATTAAAAGACTTCGTTCATCAGCCGGCAAGCAGCAGTTACGCCCCCAGTCTTGGTTCTCGTCCTGCTAGCGAAAAGACCCAGAGGCTGAGTAAAATGCCCAAAAAGGTTTTGTTTGTGATACACATTGACAATATTTCCCTCCCGTCTCCATGGCAACCGGCCAAAAGTCGCTACAAATCCAGGCGCCCCGGTAACGCGTACAATTGTTGCGTGCTGCAAGAACTTCTGTTGTAACAGCTTCCCTAGACAACAAACAATGTCCTTACTGACTTTATAAGCCAGGCCGGTTCCCTTCGTGTTAGTTGTGCGTACGCATTTGACATCGGTTCGAAAACTCGTGGCGAAAGTTTTTTTTCAGTGATACACCCACGTGGAAAAGAATAAACCGTGCCTGCTAAAAGAAGAGCCAGAGGGAAGCAACGCTAACCGATTACGTTCTAAATATTTACGTTTAACATATCTATCAATTGCCCGTTCATTATATGCTTCTGAGTCTTGGGCATTTTTCCGCACCGTAACAATACATTTCGTTACTTTTTGCTAATCCGTGCAAACATCTTTCCGTTTACCAGCCTTCCCCCTCTATTGGGAATGTGGCTAAAGCTGTGTTACGCCTACGTATACGTTACGCTTTGTGTGAGCCCCCGAGGAAGAACACGACAAGGAGTGCGCAAAGCAGCAGTCTTTTAGATAACCTAGTACAGCATAATTTAAAGCAAGCGAACGCGTATGTACAAGGCTGGACCAATTAGATGGTGTTCACAAGAAAGGCACGACTTCATTGGCTGTGTGCGTCATGAAATTAGCGTGTTATTCTTGCGCTTGGCTGTAGCTGGTCGCGGCGTCACACAATGAACTTTTTTGTGTGAGCGGACCGGTTGTCTGGCGTGCGAACTTCTCATCGGGCGGTGTGCATTTTGTGTAGGGGGACCAGTCGTTTGGCGTGGAAACAGCTCGTCAGGGCGGCATGCACTCGCACTTAGGCCGGGCCCTAGCACACCCTCTTCCCCCTTATCAACATATCGGCCTAGTGTGCTGAATCCCAGTGGAGCCTCGGGTGAGGGGCAGCCGCATCTACGAGTACTTTGGGAAATGAGTGAGCCACTAGCAAAAACATTGTTTCGATTGACGAGCTTCCGATCAATAAACGAGCTGTCAGTGCGTGTGTGCGTGCGTCTGGGCCCGCCTTTGAGTCTTGTTCCCAGGGCGTGGGTCCTCGGCCGCCTGCAGCCCATAAGTGAACAAATGCGGTTTGATTGGCTACGTTTCGCAAGACGAGCGTTTCACGTAACTAGCTCGGTGCCGGAACGGGCTAAACTCTTTAACTGCGAGGTTCCACTGTACACTATTTTAGCCATTTCGTAATTTGCAGCCGAAATCAATTCCTTCGTAAGCACATGTATCACCGCATAGTAGTCTGCCTATCAGGAAAGGCAGGAACGTTCACCGGGACAACTATGTTCGTCTTTTAACCATTTCCAAACATCTAGAAGTATCAAAAGGTTGGCTGTCCTCTATGCACCTGGCATTGGCCTACGTGTAATTTATTTCCCAATCGAACGTTCTACTGCATTCCTTAGTGCTGACTGGGTGATGTGTGCACCTTCTTTGGACTTTTTGCTGTTGTTTCCCGTCTATTAAACTGTTTCTGTTGTACGTTAACAAATCTGGCCGTCATTTTGCTATGTACTTATGCCGCCATATTTGAAACGTTCTGCCCGCTGGGGCGCCTGTTCTCTCTCTCTCGCCCACCTCTCACCTCTTTAACCTAAAGCCTAATCAACACTTATTATGAGGATTCTTTTAATTGGACGGCACTGTTGCATTAAACCTATCGAAGCACAGGTTCGTGTATGTGTGTGTGTCTTAACCTCTGCATCAGACCTGCGGTGTCGTAGATTGGGCTCAAAATTTCCACTACCTCCTGCTAACTGAGCCCCATTATGCACGACTTTCCCTTATTGCTGTAGCATTGTTGACGCTCGGTGCTTTTGCATTTGGAATCTTGGAAGATTGCCCCTACCCCCCGCTGTGTTGAATGCATACCTTTCTGTGTCCTCCATAATCCTTAAAGGCTGTTTCGTGTGCATTTGGATACGCGTACATACTTGGTCTTATATCAGGGTCCCTACCCGCCTCATATTAGATAGGCCTCGTCGTGCCATTTGCCAACGTTAGTGTAGGCAGGGTGTGTGGTAGTTTCTGCTGCCGCCCCCTTGTTGTGCAGCCTCCCGCTAACGCGTAGGCTGTGATTGTGTGGTATACGACAGTTCCCCCGTCGATTCCAACGATGGGCACCACGCGCTCCAACAAGCCGCAGCAAACGCTGAGCAAAGCTGAGCCAGCTGTACGAAGGCTATAGCAGGCAGAATTAACGCAACGAACTACCGCAAAGAAAATAGGAGTTTAAGCAGCGTTGCGGAGACTCTGCCCGCTCGCTCGCCACTCCCACCCCCGTTTCCGGTGTAAAGACAGAGTCAATAAGAACGGGGATGAGGGAGGGTGTAGGTGGCTGGCGGGATAGTCACTCAACACGCGCACACTCAAAACAGCCAACTTGCTAGGTAGACTCCCGCGTGTGCGGGAGCGCCATAAAGGCCACATTAAGAGGGCGCCATTGCAGTCTGACCCTCAGTCCTCCTCCTTCTCCTCCCATACGCACACACAAACATGCGCACAAGAGGAGCAGCAACGTAGGTGGCCCGAGTTTTCCCGTCAGTTGGCAAACCCTCCAAGCCACGGCTTTTAGTGCACCGTGATAGAAACCTAGTGGGAGCGCGAACGCGTGCACCGACAGGGAATCAGAACCGAGTGAAAGTGCCAGCGCCTACCGGGCCGCAGGGACCGTGATTGGTCGATATCTGACATTGCATACGCATACAGACATTCTGTCTATGTGGTATACAATGGGGCGTAGTCGCACAACCCCCACAGCTTATGACTGCATATTGGGTGCGATAAGCACACACACACACCGTATTAAAGGCTACTATTTGCTGCTCTTAGGACGAATCATCAGTAGATTTAGCACTTTTAGTGTGGTCAAATGACTTCTGGCAACAGTATCCTAGTCCTCGTAGTCCAAACTAACATAGCCTGGTGGAAAGAGTCAAGTGGGCGGAAACCAATGCAAGCTCTTTTGTGCTCCGGGCTTCAAACATGTATTTACTTAGAATAGCATAATCTCAGATGCACACCGCTTGTTGAGAGTGAGGGGGTATGAGCCGAGCGCCGACTTTATTCAGCAGAACTACTGAAAAAATTTAGCGTCAGTACTAGTATCAGTACCTCAATCACTCAACTACATTTATAATTCGTAGTCGTAGTAGAAATAGCAGTACAAGCAGTATCATTCTTGGTTTCCTTAGATCTGTATTGACACCTGCTGCAGGTAAATGAAGGTAGGTAGTGCGGTAGTCCCAGCGCAAGAGTCTACTGTTACCTAAGGCAATGTTGGGCATTGTTCTGGCCTGCATTGGAGAGAGTGGCCTGCGCTTGATCCCGTTCGGTCACCTTGATTCTGTTTTGTCGCCGGTTGAAGCTGGTCGAGGGTTCAGAGTGAGGTTGTGTTATGACCCGCGCCTGGTACTGCTAATTAAGTCGAACGCTGAACCCAAGAGCCCGTAGGAATGAGACAGAGAGAAGCCCGGTTGGCCAGAGAGACGGAGTTTACGGAGACAAGCACGTTACAGCATGTCAGAGCCAGTCCTTGAGCGTGTCACAGGGCAACGAACGACGGTGAGCTAAGTCCATTGGGCCAATCAGCTTTTGGCTGCCGGCGTTATTGGCTGGGCTCGGCGGCTGAGATTTTGATTAAATTTTGAACTATCGATTGCTCTGACTGCGAGTTGTGTTTACTGCCTGTAAGCCAATCGATAGCCTGCTCTGCGCGCGCCGCTTGCGCAGACTATCTATCTGTTAGGCGTCTGCTAGCAGAGCAATCATGGGAATGGGCGCATTCCCAGCAGGTTGACAGTTGCGCGTCTATTTCACTTGATTCTCGTTTCTGACTACACTCACCCTCCCTACTCCTGAGAACATGGTGGACTTAATCGAAATCGATGGTTTGACTATCATTATCAGTGGCAAACTGACCCCCTCCGTGCCGTTCCTCCTATGGCACACTTCGTGCTGCTCGGTATCTCTCCATTTCGCAGACACTTTTTTAAAATTTAGTTTTGCAATTAGCAACTTATTCGCATTTTTAGTATTTTTTCATGATTTTCAGGGCATGGACTTTATTCTGCGGCTGTCGCTGGCGATCCTCACACAGTTTGCGCCTCGCCTCCTCCCGATGGATATGGAAAGCATGATATTTGTAAGTCAATTTTGTCCCAATCCCCCCCCCCCCCCCCCAGCTTCCCTCGTACTTCTATCTACCCGGTGTGGTTATTTCTGCCTTTGTAACCTTTTGCGAAAATCAGTTGTGTCTCAAACGATGCGCAGTATTGACCTCTAAACACGTGCACACACAGGCAAAAAAACGACTTCAAACTTGTTATTGAAATATAGACAAAGAGCTCTCATACACCAGGATGTCCTTTGTTTTATCCTTTATGAAAAACCGCATTCTTTATGATATGGTTGGGGGTGGTGTTGTAAATGTGGCCAAAAGCCGCGATATCGCCGTCTAATTAGGCTCTGTGTGAGCCCCAATGGAAGAACACAACAAGAAGAGCGCAGAGGTAGAAGTTTTAGAGCAAGCCTAGTACAGCGTACTTAAGAGCAAGCGACTGCATCCAAGATTGGACCAATGATATTGTGGTATCAAGTAAGGCGCGACTTCATTGGCTTTGTGACTCATGCAGTTGGCATGTTAGAGTCTTGAACTTGGCCGCAGCCGCGCGCGTCGTCACGTGCACTTTGTGTGGGCGGACCGGTGGTCTGGCGTGCGACCGACTCGTCAGGGCGGCGTGCAGTTAAGCCGGGCCCTGACAGGGGGAGTTGCCAATCCACAGAATAGAGAGTAGGTGGTGGAGTCTGCATGCGACAATGTAAGACGACTATTACAACTTTGCCAATAAAAGCAAACATGCAAGTCCCAGGAAGCAATTGAGACGAAGAAGACTTAATCGCTGGGACAATACGTTTATTAGCCGGAAGTTTCGACATTCGTCGCGGATTCATCATCAGAGACATGAGTCGGAAACAGTAGCAGAAACGGGTAATGCATGCATAGAAGTTTGCAGTATTTATAGGATACAGTCATTACTGAAAACATACAGGGACTATTAACGTTAATTGCCTTCTTGCGCGTGGATAATTTGTTGGACGGCACGCGGGCTCTGATCTGTTGAACTTTCATCACGGGCGGTGGGCTCGGGCGTGCTGATTACTCGGCCGTATGGCTCTCCGGTGTTGGCTTAAGATGAGGCGGTGACCTGCCCGTTCTCCAAGTGACGACTTGCTTTGGCCAAATTGAGTCTCAGCACTTAATATGGAAACTTCAGGCGAATAACCGTATTGTCCCAGCGATCGAGTCTTCTTCTTCTTCTTCTTCTTCTTCTTTATTACAACTTTGCACACAGTCCTCCTTTTTCTGTAGAGCCCGCCTGGATAGAATAAGTTCGTCATAATTACCCCTTTGATTATCGGCTTTCGACCGTTGTATGATCTTCCTATTTTGCAGCCCACAAAATGGCATCTCCTTTTCTTGATTATGGTTCATTCCCTTAGATCTGCTTCCAAGTAAATCCGGCTTGCCTGATTTCGGCAACACTCCTGCTTCGCTCTATATAACACATTCATTTTAAGTGTCACCTTGTTTTTTTCCTCTCACCACAGTTCCTTCAACAGACTGAATCGACCGAATGGGAAGACCGCGGGCGCATTCTCTTTGAAACTGCCACTGCACTCAAACTTAATCAGCGGAAGCTTAAAAAGTACGTGAGCACCGATTCACCTTTACCCCACCAACCGCATGCCTCTTTCTGTAAAACGTAGCTATTTAATTAACTGGGATCATTTGGAATTAGCCATTCCATGCGGTCGGCAGTTGTGCTCTTGTATTAGTTCGCTCGGGAAACTTCGGTCTCGGCAAAAATTTGTAGTCTGAGAACCGTCATGTTACTTTATAAATAATAATAAGAAGACGCAACCACTGGAATGGCAATTGTATTATTGTGAGCTTTCGGCTGGAAACCAGAGGCCATCGTCAGAGAAAATATAGAAAGCACCAAGCTATGTCATGCTTTTGTAGTCTAGCTGCGATTGAACGGAGGTGGGGAAAGGGATGACGTTTATGCTTGGTCCATGCTCGAGTGATCGCATCCTTTTCTTTACAAGAACCTGGGGCACGCATGTTTGCTTCTATCCGTGTTACTTTATGTTTTCTTTGTTGTTCGGCTGATGGCACGTTGGTTTTCTGTAATAATGGTTGCTGCCCAACCCTCGTCGTACACAGTCACATTACCAACTCCCGATGGTGTGGAGCAGAGATACCCCGCGATAACAACGGGGGTTCTTTGGAGGAAGCTACAAACTACGTGCGCCTGCGCTTGGCGCACGTTTATCGGGTTGTTTTGCATCCGTTTGGCTTGAATTACTGTCCTGCATGCGCGCACCGCTTGCAAACTTCAGTCTGGCCAATCTATGGCACAGGAGAGGGGGGGGGTAGTCAAAAAGTCCTACTATGTCTACATTCGAAATAAATTGTCGCTGTCTCGACACTGTGCAGGATGACATAAAGGGGCTCCTACTGTCGTTGGTATTCAGAATTTGCTCTTGAAATCGTCCTCTTTAAAGGTTCCGGAGACTTTTCTCCCACTGTACACTGGGTCCGTAACGACTGCCGGGGAAAACCCTCGAGATCGCCTCAGACCTCGCACCTGCCTTCGTTACCAGCGAACTTACTTTCATCCTTAGTGCAAATAGTGTTAATCGAAACCGTACCTGCGTGCCCTTTTTAGTATAACTCGTAGGCACTAATTCAGATTGAGAAGAAGAAGAAGCAGCAGAAGATTCGATCGCTGGGATAACACTTTTACTTGCCTGACGTTTCGACATCCGTCGCGAGTTCTTCATCAGAGACATGAGCATGTGCGGTAATGACTCTGTCCTATAACTAATGCAACTTCCTGTGCATATGTCACCCGTTTCTGCTACTATTTCCTGGTCATGTCTCTGATGAAGGATCCGCGATGGATGTCGAACCATCAGGCGAACAAAAGTGTTGTCCCAGCGATCGAATCTTCTTCTTCCTCTCAATTAATTCCTGACACTTGGATGTTCGTTTGCTTTGGAACCTAATTTATGTCCTGGTTTTAACTATTTACTCTCCGTTCCTTTATTTGGAATTTATTTTTCTCCTGCCTTACTCTGTTCAATGCTTGTTTGAACCGCCCAACTAGTTACGGCCAGTCAGTCAAAACAAAATGCTCACGCCAGTTTGACATGCCGCTGCAGCGGACACGATTGTTTGCTGATTTATGTCAAAGATGCAGGGAAATGGAAGCGTCATTTTTTATCTTGTTGGCCGTCGTCGTTATCGACCGATGAAACACCTACTGCAGACCAGGAAAACCAGAGCTGTAAGTATTGGGGATCAGGGGTTACTGGAAGTAAATAGTCTTCTACCGCAGCCGTCGAATCGTTTTTAGTTAGCCGTGATCAGACACGCTAGCAATCACGCGAGAGAAGCTGCACCGATTCTGCTTGATGTTTGACTTGTGTACGAACAGTGTAGTTTTCGTTGCGGCTTTCAACTGCAGTCTTCCCCATTAGTCACATTGTGGTGGCCGATCAGTGGGGTGCTTGTTTTATTTGCCTGCTATCTCTCGATAACGAAGTTTGACTGATTGTCTGTGTGATTAATTGTTAAGGCTTTATTACAAGCTTAAGGTACACCTAAACACACTCATTACTTTTTTTTTCGGAAAACCATTTTTTCCAGAGTTGAAGTCACATTGGCCTTTTGTAACCCTACTTTTACCTGCCTGAAACTCATTTGGGAGTAAATGATCTTATCGGAGTCTAGTTAAAGAACCGGTATACTTTTGTTCTTCTGGTGCAATTTTCGTCTATTTGATGACATTTTCGGAGTTCGTCTGAATGTTTTAGTACTCGGGTGGTTGTTTTCTAATGATTGAAAGCTGTGAGGTTACCCTAGAACCGCATCTTCCCGGATTAGTGTTTCCCCTGGGCGCGCAGACTAGCATGCGTTCTTCGCGTTAAGGCGTGCGGCCTTGGCACCGTGGCGTGTGTCCTTGACGTAGCAGCGTGTGTGTCTGTGCGTGGGCTGTGCTACTTGTTCGCGCGAACGGAGGGTGAAATACTAGGGCGGTATATCTACGTGCCTGTTGATGCAGTTGGAGTCCGACATCCAGGCCTCCGATAGTTCTCGCCCCGTCTCATTACTGGCTCGTACCACTATCCGCGTGCCCGTGTAGTCGAATTCGTGGTCTTCTTTCAGAGCGATCTGGGACAGTGAGTCACTCTTCCGCACTGCCCATTTCTGCTCCGTTATTCGCGAACCAATCCGGCGGTATGCGTGGGATGAAATTTTCTGCCGTTTTAATTATGAAAAATGTGTCCCATATAAGGATGTACACATCTCACCTACGTTTGGTATGGCACCCTTACAGTGGAGAATAGGTCATGTGTTGCACGATTAAACGAGCCGATTAGCTTAATTAGGCGTTACGTCAGCCTGACTTGGACGACACATTGTCATACAGGAATGGGGGGGATTGTATGGCCGATAGTGTAGGCAACCCCGCCTTGTGTCATATCAGTGCATTCCTTATTTGTACTAAATCTGGTATGCCTGAATCTATCGCGATACGCTTTCACCCTTTAGGTGAAAGTATTTTTAGTTTACCTTTCTATTTCGAGTACTTCGACCGGCGACTCAGGTTGCAATGCGTCGACTTACTGTGACCTTCACTACATTGGCGCTTAGTTTCGATGACGTAGGCTTAATTGTGCACTTGATTGGAGGGTTCATTTATTGTTTTGTACTCACTCACCCAGTGACATATTTTATTCAGCGTATTCGTATGCATCATTCTGTATCTTAGTCATGGCACCTTCCCTGCAAACTTTCATGTTTGCCTGATTTATGTGTGCACTGCATAGGGTTCTGCCCTTATCTGATTTCCCCTTAATTTGGTTCATTCAGGCTTCGAAACGAGTACCTGACGATGAGAAGCCAGGAACGGGGTGAACAGATTGAGCTTCGGGTAAGTTCCTCGGCGTCTTAACGTCCCACTGTTTTTTTCTCCTTTGGACATCATATGCAGTGTCCTGTTCTGCATCATCCCCTTTTCGGCATACTTGTACTTCCCCGTTTCAGTGGCATTTATGCAATATAACCTCGGATTATGCAAGTTTTGCCACTAACCTGTGACCGATTTTGGACAAATTTTCATCCCACTATTAGTTCACCTGTCGGACTTGCCACGACAAACCGAGTTCAATATGTGCATGGTTTGGATTATGGTAAGAAAGGTCTGCCAAGCCGTGAAACTTTCTTCTCCTTTAGGTAGGGATTCCTTGTGGGGCCGCCTGGAAAATGTGTGAAGCGCGCCCCTTAGGCTCACGGGCACCTAATTTTAGGGGAGAGAACGAGCGGGGAATGTCAGGGAACAAATTAGATCACAAAATTTCTGTAAAATCAAAAAGTTACGAAGACAAGTTGGGTCGCGTACTCAAGCCTTGGGAGAAGACACTTAAATGGGCTTTAATATCACAGCTTACCCCCCGCCCGATCAACGGCGAACGCGTGTATGTAGGGGGAGTGTGCCCTAACCTCGGGCGAGTTCATTGAGGTACATTTTCCAGTAGAACCACCAACACCAACTAGAAAAAATGTTTACGCGATACAAAAGTGGGAATATTGGGAAATCACTCTACTTAAACTGTGTAAGTAAGCAGTTAGTCTGCAGTTCAGTGCCATCATCGAATCCCTGCTGGATCGACTGATGGCGTGTAGAAAACTGAAAAATTATGGATAAAGTTGCGAAAATTCCCATCAGAGAATTCAGAAGAGTATTTGGCGAGCATACGTAGCTTTCGATAAATTCTCATCGGGCCATTACAAGTATCTAGAAAGGGGTGCAAATTAACACGCTGGTAATCAAGTTATCACAAAACGCAAATTAGTCATGGGGATAAGGGAGGAGGTATGGGGTTGATAGTAATCAACTAATTAGCGTTTGTTGAGTCCGGACAGGGGATGGGGAGAGGGAGTGGGGTGGAGTGGGGTGAAGCGGTAGCGAGTGCAAAAAGATGCAGGTACCGCTTGCAGGTCGCTCTTGCTACCGCTTCACCCCACCCCACCCCCTTCCCCCCATCCCTTGTCCGGACTCAACCAAGCCTCATTAGCTTATTACTATCAACCCCACACTCCCTTCCTCATCCCATGAGTAATTTGCATTTTGTGATAACTTGATTACCAGCATGTTAATTTGCACCCCTCCCTATATAATTCTAACGACCCGATGAGAATTTATCGAAAGCTACATATGCTCGCCAAATACTCGTCTGGATTATGGATAATTCAACCTAATTAAAGTATTTGAGTAGTTGACTATCATACATAAGAGCCTTTGAAAGGCCCCTCTTGGAATCCCCTACCCTCCTTTATATGCTCACCACCCCTAAACAGCAGGACACAACTAAGGTGAAAAAAGTTAAACCATCACACAGTGACTACTGGCTGTTTGGACTGTGTCGCTGAAGAAGACCATTATTTGGGCTTTCTACCTTTGCTGCCGTCGGTCAGAATGCATCTAGGAATACCATCCGTGACATTTCCACGACCAGCTAGCTTATGCGAGATCCTGGCCTTTTCAAGTATAATTACTGTCCTGACAGATATCATGTTGTGCTCACCGGAATGGCTTTATTTGTTCGCTGACGTTTCGGACAGCTGGGCCGGCTGTCCTTTGTCAAAGCGTGAACTGACTGTCCCGATCAGCAATGTTAAGTTGTGGCTGTACGCGTTGGCCGTGGGCTGATTAATTTTTCTTCGCTCGCTCTTTGGCTGCTCGTGTGGATCTTGGCCTAGCTTGATGGCAGCTAGTGTCGCGTTTCGTCTCCACTGTAGAAGATGCTGATAATCCTTCTTCCTCTTTCGGCAGTTTTGTCTTTGCTTGCAATTCCTAGGTTTGTTTTCACTTTGTCCCTCCACTTCCTCACTTAATGGCGTGGGACTTTTTAGACCGCGGGAAGGCCCAAATGCCCTTTGACGGAATTGGTATCTGATTACCAAGCCTCAAACCTCCGTCTATCCGATTTAAGGTTCCTCGGCCTATGATGGTCGCTCCTTAAATATCGAAGTTGTGGCTGGTCTATCTAATATGTTTTGCAGGACGCGAGTTCGGGCCTACTCTCTGAGCAGCCCGTTTTTTGTTCGTTTAGGCGGGTCTGAAATTTTCGTCCTGTTTCTCCAACGTAATCGCAGTCCTCACCGTTGCAGCGTATCTTGTAAACAACGGCAGAGGTATCAGGAGGGGGCAGCCAGTCTTAAGTTTGCATCAACTGGCGGCGAATTGGCGCCTGAGTTTGATGTGCTATGCCTACTTAAATTACATCTTTTGTGATCACTCCTTTACCGCTAACCACGGCCCATTTTTAGCCGAAATAGTTCGCTCTTTGGCCTGTTATTTCTGTATATTTCTATTTGTGGATAGTATCCGCATTTGTCACAACCTATAAGCTGTAAGTAAATAATTAATGTCAGTTCATTTCTGTGTTTATTTCTGGCACGCTATTTTTCGCGAAATCATTATATTATTTAAACAACTTCTGGGGCCTAAACCAGGAGTTTCACCCACCACTGGACTGCTGTACTGCATTCTTCACTTTTCTCCCCCTTTCTCTCTCTCTCTATCTCTCTCTCTATCTCTTTCTCTCTCTCTCCCATCTAGCGACTTCGAACGGAAAATGGTCTGCTGCTGCAGCGGTTAGCTCGCATGGAGGAGGTAAGCCGGACACAAAATATTTTGCGTTTTCCTCTTTGAATTTTTTGCATTTAACTGGTATATTAGTGTTCTGCCCTGATGAATCATGCTTGCACAGCTGGCGATCATCTTAGTGGCGAGCCCGTGTCGCTGACGTAGTACATCTCAGTGAATAATGCTGAACCACATGTAGGCATCAGACGTGATTTTCATTCCGAGGTGAGCTAGGTTGCAGTGTCGAAATTTCAGGTTCCCATCGAGGCATGCATAAAAACGAATTGCATTGAGGCTCCTATCTATATCAAAATCACGATTTCCGAAAGGGCTAATAGTTGCAAATTTCGGCAGGACCGAGAGACTGCTGCACTATTCGGCTTCGAATCCGCTATTTGACCTAACACAGTTTCCTTTTTGCTTCTAATGAAAAGATTTTGGTAATGGTTTTATCACCTTCGAAATCTCGATTATTCTCTGAATGGAAATGGCGATCAAATCGAGTGAAATATCGTGAGGATTTGACTCGGCTACGTCTGCAATTGCGTTGCGATCACATCTGGGACGCCAGTCTGTGGCAGCTTCGATAGCAAGTGTACATTAACCCCCTAAGTCATCAGCATTCTTTCCTGTTTTGGACTAGAGGAAAGACACCAGCTGGGAATGGGGATTTTGTCCAAATACGCGATAACGGTCAGCGGTCTGAATGCGCAGTGGGCTGATGCAAGGCCTGTGCAAGAGGTGATCCAAGCACACATTTTAGGCGTTTGTTTCACGTGCGGAACGCTCAACTTCAACATAGTAAGTTGTTTGGCTCATTCAAAGGTGTGTGAACAACACCTGTGGTTTCCTGCTCTCGAAGCTGGATGCATGCATGTTTCATACGCCCGTGACTTCTCGGACGATAGTTTAACTTTGTAGCTTAGCTGTTCGAGCGTTGGCTTCCGGTAAAGGCCTTCTCTGATACGCGGGTTCAAATCCCGCCGAACGCCTCGAGTTTTTTCACAATTGGGTCAACTCAAATTAGGCAAATCTGCCAAACCTCCTAATAATAAGTTATCATTCTCAAAAGCCGACGAAGCATTCCAACGGGAGGTCGATATCGATCGGTTTTGGGGATGGCAGGTGTTTCCAGCGTATTCGTGCTTTCTCTGTACTAATTGACAGCTCCAACCGAGGCTTATGACCGGAAAGAAATCATTCGGCAGTAGGGTTCAGTGACGAGCTCGAACCAATCTTTTTTGAGAATTAGGCTGTAGACAGTAACTGTCTCTTTTTCACGTATGTTTGCCCGGCTGCCATCCCCTCCCTCCCTACTATGTATTTTTTCACATCGGTAAAGAAGAAGGATGGTCGAGCACCAGATCGATTTGTTTATTATTCTGAGCTTTCGAACTCTTACAGGAGTCCACCTTCAGGGATAAGAAACAGCAACAAAGGGGGGGGGGTTGGTTAAACCTGTACAAGTGAAGAAGAACGTGTAGAAAATCAATAACTGTCTGACGTGGGCGCCGATAGGCGTCTGCGGTCTATGTCAGTCTGCGCAAGTAGGCGAGATCGGCCAAGGGTCATCAAGTCGCGAGGGGTAAAAAACCGCGATAAAAAGGGTGAGTGTGGGAGCAAGTAATTCACTGTCAATGATTTCAACGTTCATCAGGGCGTCAGCAACGAAAATGGGGCAATTATAGAGGATGTGGGCCGGGCCCATGGATGGAAATTCAGTCAACCAATGTGTCGAATTGTGCCGGCGTACAGAACCTTGTGCAATTACGTACAATCACAGCCAGACGTCCGTCACAGTTAATTGGGTCCATATCCTCTATAATTGCCCTATTTTCGTTTCTGACGCCCTAATGAACGTTGAAATCACAGCGATCGTGTCTTCTTCTTCTTCTAAAATAACTGACAGTAAATTACTTGCTCCCACACTCACCCTTTTTATCGCGGTTTTTTAACCCTCCCGACTTGATGACCCTTGGCCGATCCCGCCTACATGCGCAGACGGACATAGTCCGCAGAGGCTAGTGGGCGCCCACGTCAGACTATTATTGATTTTCTACACGTTCAAACTTCAATTGATTTGTACGGCTATAACAAGCTCCTCTTTTGTTGCTATTTCTTATCCCTGTCGATGGACTCCTGTAAGAGTTCAGGAGCTCATAATGGCAACAGCAGCTTATGTAGCCCCACGCATTAATCCCTACAACCTGCATGTTTTCCTACGAAAACGGTCTTTATCGGGTTTTATGAGTGGCGAATTAGGAGGCGCAAAAGGAATATACTTTAATAAATGCTAAATGCATTTTTATTTTACTGTATTCAGAAGTGTTGTTGATTTATATCTGTAGATTTTCCTAATCTGTATTATTATTAAAGTTATTGCGGAAAAACCCGATTATCTAACTGCGGGTTTTCTGATATTTCCGAAAACTTGAAATGGTGGTTAGGAGGTAGTCTACTTCAACTTACTGTGTTTCAGCTTACCGTTCTGGAGTTAGATGAGTATAGTCCGCAGTGCGAAGCGCCGCGCACACCTTCAATTTACATGCGGAACAACCTGCTGCCTGTGGCCGCGGGAAGCAAATTCGACTACAATTTTTCAGCTTACACTTACTCCTAAACATTTCCTGTTCTGCCTATCCTATTTCCCCACACCACAAAACTCGATTGCCACCGTTATTGCAGGACAAAATGCTGGGACTATGGGGTACATAAAATAATAAACAAATCGATCCGGTGCTCGACCATCCTACTTCTTTAACGATGCAAATACCTGGAACGCGAGCGTTTTCCTTAATTTTTGCACAATTTTTCAGTTTGCTAGGTAGCCGTTGGTCAGAGACTGTTTGCTCGTTGGAAATTAGACAGCGTGTGAACCCGTTGTGCGAGCTAGCGTCACCCATCTATCTGATCATTTTAGCGCACGTGACTTCACCTCCTTCCGACTAAACGCTGTTAACCTTTCAATTGCTCACTTCCTCTTTTGCTGCTGCTTACAGGACAACAATTATCTGGCTAGCCAGTTAGTGGACTGCAACGTCCAACGGGCCCAGTTGGCCGAGGAGGTGATTCGGTTACGAGGCGACGTTGCCAGCTTGTACGCCAGGGAGTCTACGGCGACATTGACATCCGCCGGCGCCGCCGAGACGCCATCCACCGTTTCCGCCCCCACTGTCAATGGCGACAGTGCCACTCCCGTCTCCTCCTCCTCCTCCGCGCTACTTCAGAAACAGTCCTCAGTTACGGTGGTAAATGGAGTGAGTGGAAACAATCCCAGTTCAGACTCCTCCCTGTCGAGGGAAATTTGTTAGGTGGTCTGTGCTTCTCACCTTATTTGCTTAGAAAATGCGCCATCTTCCCCCAAGCATGTCCCGAATCAGCAAACCTGTGCGTCCCTATCGTTCCCCATCTTCTTTATTCTCCTTGTCACCACAATTATCTTCCATGACTTCTCGTGTCTGCCACCCGAGCTCTCTCCTAGATATGTTTTCCTTTTCGTACTCCTATTTTGTCTATTTTTTTTCTGTGTATATTTTTATTTCCTCAAAATTACCGTGTGCATGACTTTCGTTGTATTTCCTCTACGGCATTCGCATGCCCTTTTATCGTGTAAAAGAGGTGCATGTTGCAGTGTTTGATTTATTTTCACATGCGCACCTGCACACTATTATCGCATAGTCTTCCAAATAAAGTGCCCTGACTTGATTACGTTGTCTGTGGCTCGATTTTGTTTTGATCTCTAGATGTAGGCAGTTTCTATATTCAAGTAGCGACTTTCGTCAGTACACCCTCTCTTGGCTCTTTCATTGGTAGGTTATCGATTTTTTGCTTTTTCCTAAGCCGGATTTAGTGCTAACTCAATTTTTTAACTTTCTCACTGGCCTCGGCACGTGATTCTTGTTTTATCACAACCTTACATTTTTTTCGTCGTTTGCGGTCTCTGTTTCCAGTCTACCTGGTAACCGCTCCTAATTCGCCGTTCTCTTGGGCCCTGATCACGTTTTCTGTCATTTATGCCTTAATTGATAGTCGCCCTCCACCAATCAGCGCTCACACCACGACCAGCTTCATTCTGCGGTTATTCCATGTTCTTTCAAATAAATACTTAGTTTTTTGCCAACACATTAATGCTTTACATAGATACGGTTTTGTTCATCTCATCACCTTGACTATTCTTTCTTTTCTTCTTAGTAGTCATATATGCTATTATTTCAGAAATATGATCTTTGGCGAAGAGCAAATTATAGCTCATTTACTTGGCTTGAAGGCCTCCCCCCCCTCCTGAACGCTGACCTCTCTGAGGTTGGATAACCTCTTACATTCTAATATCCTTAACCGGTCTTGGCAATCGGCATAACCAATTGTGATCTACCTCCTATCTGGTTCATTGTAGGCATACACTTTGCTCGAGAAAGATGTGCAAATGGCTCTTCCGCTTAGCTAGACTACATTTTTCATTCCTCTCGGTGATTTTTGTTGCGAATTATTCCATTCTCTTCTAAAGGAAGTCTTAGGACAATCTGATTCTATGTCTTCGCTTGCCTCCTCTTCAAATCTGATTCGTCTGTTTTTGCAGCCCGCTCATTAACTTCCACCAACCAAACAATCTCTTTTTTTCTTCATCTTTCCTGCCGCTTCTTTTGGTTGCCAGGTTGCCTGCTGCAAATTTTTTATTGGCTGAGAAGCTTTTCCGCCATTTGTTTGTTTTAATGCCCGCCTGCTTCCCCTCTCGGCGCTCTAATTAACTGCACCTAGGCTGCATTTTCCCAGCTGCATAGCATAATTTCCTCATGATGCCTCTTTCACGCTCTAAACCACAGGCATCGGCAACAGCCTCCCCGGAAACGGATTTGCTCCGTGAGAGAGACTCCAGCACATCCGGTGCAGCCTCCTGGACTTCCCTTTCGCCCTGCTCCGGTCGTGTTAACAGCGATCGTCTTATGATTGAGACAATCAACCAACTGGAGACTGATCTCGTGCATGTCCGCGTCCGAGAGGCCGAAACCAGCGCTAGTCTGCGGGATGCAAAGGCGAAAATTCGTCTGCTTGAAGAGGTTAGTCTACATCACATTTCTGTGCGGTAGAACTCTTTGACACAGAAATTGGTAGGTGAATTGAAAGTAAGAGCTGCAGCTGAGTATTTTGTGGTTATCTCAAAACAGCTGGCTGTCGTTGGTCTGTACCACGATTGGAGGCAGGGGGAAGGGTTGAAGCCAGTTGGTAATACTTTTAACAAATCGTTTTGATTAGAGCAACTGCTTTGAGTAGTTTGCATATAGCCTTTGTAAATTATCAAACTGCTCATTTTATACCGGAAGTGGTTTCGTGGAAGTTGCAATCACGGCAGGTCAGATGTACGCTGTTTTCTGTATCGAACTTCAGTATAACATATGGTATTTAATACAACCAAAAATACAGAAGATCGCTGAGCTGAAGACGCGTTGCTGCCAGACAGAATCGGACCGACAACTTGGCATCTGCTGCTATGGCTCTATGCTCACCTCCCTTACCGCGCAGGGGCTCAACTTTATCTTATTATGGACTGGTAAGGCAGAACCACTAACGGCAAACCTCTTCTGAGCAAAAGAATAGCGGTGACCTTTTTGCGTACCTGAACTTGGCATAGTATGTACTATTTCTGATAACTGGGCTGTTTTATAATAGGGCTGTTCTTGTTAAATGAGAAAAAGGGCATAGTCTGCTGTATTGGTAAACCTTTCGAGTTATTTCATATTTCTGCTGAATTAAATGAGCTCTTGCCCGACTTGTTCTCGTTTACGCATTAGCCAGCCAAAGACAACAAGTAGTTAATCCATCTTAGGCCTGTTAACTGTTCTTGTTCTTCAACTGGTAGTTTTTTCCTGTAAACGGGTCCGACCAAAGTGAGTCTAACGTGGACTGTCAGTGACAGATTTCATGAAGTGTTCACCAGAATTAAGTTCCTCTTAGGAGGGACAACTTAAGTGGCATTTACACACTGATTATAATGCGGCTTAGTGCGAACAAATTCCAGACACTCCGAGACGCTGGCTATTGCAGGCAAACCCTGCAAAACACCAATGCAAAAAACTGCTACTTTATTAATATAATCTACTCTCTTGCTTTTCTATCCCAGTAGAAATTTCACTGTATTTTATCGAACAAAAATACACTGTCTTATACGCATTGGCATAGCGTGCGAGTAGACCATGTAGAAACCGAGGGTCGCACCGATATCCAAACTAATTGCCGAATTTGGTCTTATAAGATGATGTGTTAGAAGCAACGGATGGTTTTGCTGCATAGTTCGGCGTGAGTATCGCCCATCGTTCGATAGCTGGATCAGGTAAATGAAAGACGGACTTGACACAGATGAGCAATCTGATGTACTTTACCAAATCCCACGCATTGACTGACCTCACCATTATGCAGGCCAGGTCGGACGACGACTTAGCCCGAGAATAGTTGAGCACAGACGGGTAGTTCTGTCAGGCGGTCCGCTGTTTCAAGTTGCTCCTAACATCATGGAGGGGTGGCACGTCTTAAACTTTACGAGCACGCGTGAGCCAGCAATAAGACAGGGTAGGAAATGTTGGTGACCTGGGTGTCTAACACCAACGTTATCAACAGACATGCTGGTATATCCCACTCTACGCTCACGCCGTCGAAGGGGTGCCTAAGTTCCCAACTAAATAATCACACCGAGGAACGGCGTTGGCCGAGAGAGACTCTACGTAGACAGTTCTGGCGGACGATTTCAACCGATGAACATGCGGTGGACGTTTTAATGTTTTTATTTGTCAAGAAGATGTCCCAGAAACTGGAAGAGAACACATTCAAGGGAATTTGAAGTTATTTCATACGTAAATAGAAGGTGTGCGCGGCGCTTCACGCCGCGGACTAAACTAAACTAACTCCAGAGCGGTAAGTTGGACCACAAGTAATTTGAAGTAGATGACCTCCTAACTACCATTTCCTTTATCTATAAATTAAAAAAAGAATCTTAAATAATCTAATAATGAATACAGTACGTAAAAACGTTGGAAATACCTGCTAGTTTGTTGGTCGGTCTTCCTGCATTTTATTTGGTACGCGTTCATCCGCACACTGTTTCAAATACTCACTCACGTTGGCCGAACCCTGTCACGAATACGACACTCCTTCTTTGTCCTTTGTTTGACTATAAAAACTTTCGTATAAACTGAAAGGTAGGCATCTCAAAAAGTGTAATTTCAAAAGGCGTCCTTTGGGAGAATAAGTAAATTTATTCAGTACATTTTTGACACTGGATCCCCAGGTCGTCGTCAGACTTGAGAGGAATGTGCAAAGAACAGTTCAGAACTGTTCCATGTAAGCGATAACGTGCGTTCCTCTCTGCTACTAAGAAAATGCCGTTTAG
Organism: Ligula intestinalis; assembly: GCA_036362985.1. Classification (NCBI taxonomy): domain Eukaryota; kingdom Metazoa; phylum Platyhelminthes; class Cestoda; order Diphyllobothriidea; family Diphyllobothriidae; genus Ligula; species Ligula intestinalis. The sequence goes on along the minus strand of JAYGXS010000003.1, from coordinate 70,883,829 downwards.
GCCTTCTAAAATTCTGCAAAGGACATGCTCTATCCTGCATACTTCATGAGGCGCATTGATATGTAGACACGTAAGTTGTATTTTAATGATCATTGTAGTTTCTTAAAAACATCGTTTTTACAAATTTATTTAAAATCTAAGTCTTATATCTGATTGTGCATAGTACAGGGTGTCCACAAAGTCTGGGTACATAGGAATTTTAATATTTTATTTATTTATGCTATTTTTGTTGGGACGGCAGAGTCCCATGATCAGTCAACAAAGCTTAGGCTCTCAGCGCAGCTGCAGCGCAAAGTCCCACGCCGTGGCTTGACAACGCATCAATAAATATCGATTTTCCGTCCTATCTGATTGGACCGTGAATACTGACGCCTCCTCGCTATGCGCACTGAATAAATAGCCTGGAGCCTTTTTCTGTGACTGACTTGCACTCTTGCATTCTGACTTGCTGACTCGCTCTGATTGCTCTCACGTGCTCTGTGTCTCAATACACGCTGGTGGAGTGACCGATGGACTTCCGGACTGGTTTCAGCAGGATGGAGCTCCTGCCCATTTTGCTACAAGTTTTAGAGATTGGCTGAATGGCACTTCTCTTCACTGGATTGGAAGAAGAGGTCATGTGGAGTGGTCATCTGGTTCACCAGACCTTTCTCCCCTTGATTTCTTTTTCTGGGGTATGTTAAAAGACAAAGTTTACTCTATGAAGATTGCTAATCTAAACCACTTGAGAGAATGCATTATCAGTCAGTGTGCTGAAATCGACGGCAATGTACACCTATTCCATCCAGTTCACCAGAATTTAGCAAGGTGAATCGCATTATGCATTGCGAATAAGGGAAATCATATTAAAAATATAATTTCTTACCATTATAATTCAATAAAATTGTTTTGTTCTAAAGGTATGTATTTATCCTCTATTTACCAAGACTTCGTGGACACCCTGTATTCGATAAGACCTCTTCGGTTGCCAAAAATAAGTACAAGAAAGGACGTTTTCGTCCGGTGTTATGGTAAAACATCCTTGAATTTTTAAGATCGTTTGAAGTCCGTGGGAAAAGTCATATTACTCTAGTTGTGCTTTTCATAAAGTGCGTTTTTTAAAGGGGACATGAAAAAACGCATTTAAAAGTGGGCATCCTGGCGTTTGTAAAACATATTGGGATTATATAGGACGTTTGCCAGGTTTGTTTAATTAAGTTGATCCAAGTTCGCTGAATGCCGCGAGTTTTTTCACAATTGGGTCAACTAAATAAAGCATGTCTGTCAAACCTCTTAAACAATTAACCCAGTCTAGTAGTCATTCTTGGGGTTTCTAGATGATTGCTTATGTAATCCTGCTTGAGCAGTCATCTTGCTGTTCCGTATTGGTGAATTCTATACGAGCGGTAAAGTTTGGCAGGTAAAATCGATCCAAGCGTGATTAAACGCATGGTGTGAAACGTGGCATTGTAGCTCAACTGGTAGAGCATTGGCTTCGCGTAAAGACCTTTCCTACAGGGCGGGCTCAAATCCCGTCGATTGGGTCAGCTAAAATATTGAGATCATGCTGTATTATAAGCAATATTACAACCCCATTTTAGTTATCCTTCCTAATCGGTTAGCATCTTACAAGATCGCCTGCTGACCGTTTATTTATCAATACGTTAGATAAACAACGGAGGACCGCCGCACAGAGTCTCCACACTGCAGTCAAATTTCCTGCACTGAGCATTCTTATTTGCTAGTCGCCAGTTGGGGAACGCACAGGCCAAACGCGTTATCAAATGCCAACCCCGGGGAACCAGATGGCCGAGCGATCATCCCGTCCAGTTCCACCACATGGAATGAAACTCCAGCGGGTCACGGTCTACATGCCGGTCATCGAACTATTAGCACACAAGCGGACATTTATCTTCGATAGAGGGGGGAGTCGTTAATTGTCATAAGTGTGCAATTTCCTATTAATACTGCAACACCCTTGCATGAATTACCCGTTTCTACTTAAAAATACGGCCCGGTTTTAAATGGAAATAAATGTGTTACTTTATTCAATATAGTAGCACGTTTTGTGAGAAAACAAAAATCACTTTAGAAGAAGGTAAGACGTCACTGTATCCTATAAATACTGCAAGTCCCTGTGCATGAATTATCCGCTGCTGCTGCTGCTAATGTCTCTGATGAAGAATCTGTGACGGACTTAGAAACGTCAGGTGAATAAAGGTATTTTCCCAGCCACCGCATCTTTTTCTTCTCAACTATTATGTCTCTCTCCTTCTGTGGCGGTGGACCAACCTGCTACAGAGAGGAATTCTGTGTTTTTTGAAGTTGCAAGTTTAGCATCTCACCTGAAATTCCAAACAAGGGGATTTTTCGTTTATACCTACAGGTTTCTGACTACCACTTGCCGAAGTCAATTATCCCAGCGCCCGTTTTCTGCCACTTTTCGTCCGCTCCCTTTGCTTTAAAATGGTTTCTGTCTTGTCACTTTTGTTTATTGCCTTCTTTCGTAGTCTCCTCTTGTCTCTTAATTCCACGTCAATAAACTCAGAGTAGATGACAGTAGGGACATTTATTCGACCCCCAGACCACTGATATGTTTGAATTATCCGAAGATGTTGATGATAATTTAAAAAATATCCCCTATGCAGTTTATGCTCGGATTGGGACGAGTGTTCGGAAATGTTCAAATTAAACGCATAAATAGGGAAAAAGAGTTTTCCTTGATTGCCGGGGCCATTTTTTAATATGTGTCTAACATTTCAAACTCCTACGGGAATTCATCGGGCAAGCATTTCCTAGGTGGCCTTATCGCAGGGGGTTAAGCGTATGAAACCCAAGCAACTGCCATCTTCAGAAAATGGTTCCTTAGTAGAGAAGAAGTCGACGGAGGCCAGAATAGTAGGAATAGTTTATTCCGTATACAGAGGAATGGAGAATAAGCAGGAAGAAGTTTGACTCTGACCAGTTTGACGCACGACCAGCCAGGAAACCAGCCAGGTCCTAAGTTCCGGTTTAGCAGCAGGCATGCCAGCGGTCATTGACTGGGTCTGCCTACACATGCAGGCGTGTAATTCGTTGCCGGTTCAGGGGCCAGCTTTGCGGCATCTGTGATTTGCTGTTCCCAGAAATCGAGAACAGCTGCCGTGAGCTTTGGCAAAGTTCGCTTTGACTCGAGCTAGTCACAACAGCCTCCTAAATAGGACACTGAAGAAGAAACGCCTGAGTAATAAGGGTTGGCCTGTGTGTAATTCTAGGCAGGGTTAATATTCCTATACCATACCCCTTACACAAGCCAAAAATATAGCTCTTTAATCTTAATTCTAACCTCACGTTTAGCACCAACCCAAACCTTAATCCCAAGCTCCATTGACCGAACTGTGAAAAAACCATGGTCTTGGTGGAATTCGAACCCACATCAACAGGGAAGACTTTACTACAGCCAACGACCTACCAACTTAGCTCCAAGGACACGCCGAGAGCTTTAAATTTAATCACACTTGGGTTGGTTTACCCGTACAGCCTACTGGAATCCACCATAACGTATACAGCAAGTTGACTGCCCAAGCAGGATTTCCTAAGCAATCGTTTAGAATCCACCAGAATGATTGCTGGGCATACTTTATTATTAGGGCAGTTTGGCAGATTTGAATAAATCACTTGACTCATTTGTGAAACATTAGTGGCCTCAGTGGGCTTCGAACTCACATCAACAGGAAAGGCTTTTGCACAGCCAACGCCAAGAGTCTTGCCTTTATTTGAAGCCTTCCCTCCTGATATGCCTTCGCATTTCGCCAAAGCCACGGATTTTCCATAGTTGGGTCAATTAACTTATTCACATCTGTCAACTAGTAATTCCAAACCAGAACGTAACACGCGGACTCCCTTGAGTGGTTCCTGTCCTCATTTCATACTACGGGGTCCTTTTGAATAGCCCCTACGTCTTATCTTCTTACAAACTAGGAAATGGTTCCGTTGGTTGAACAGCGCTCTATCCTGTTTGAGGGAATGGTTAATGATTTTGGCCAGTGTTTGCGGATTGACCGAGTACAACATGCCTTGTTGACTAGATTTCAGTTGGCTGCTGTATTCTACTATGTGGACGCTATATTCTTAAAAAAGAATTGCTCCAGAACTGAAGATATTGATGGTTTGAGGAGAATTCTATCGTCAAATATTGGCCAGCTTCGAGTACCGTCTTATTCTTAAAATTATTTTCGTTACTGCTCCTTTCAGTCGGACATATTGACTCCAATCGTATTCGACATTTCGCAGTCTCATCACTGTTGAGGTCGCAAATACCTAACTGTTTGACCAGCGATAAGCCTGTTCTTTGTGTTTTCTTTCCTCTATTTTTGGGGGATTTGTTTTGCCTTATTCTCACAAACATAAGTACTTTTCTCACAGGCGAAATCTGCCTCCACTTAACATGTGGAGTAGGTGCTCAGGTTTAAAATTTAAGTATTTGTTGACTCACAATGCCTCATATGCTGTTTGCAACTCCACGGTCTTCCTTTGTACCTTCAAAGTATTCTCTCGACGTACGTTTACTTGCGAAAGGCTATCACAGTACGCTTCTCAGCCAGAAAGCTCATACCTCGATCCTACTGCGGAATGGCAGATGTCACCATTTAGATCCCATCCCGGAACACGTTTACTAGTTAGACAGATTTCTTGTTTTGTAGCAATGCTAAACCTTTTCCAAATTATTTGGTAGTTTCGTTCGGCCACACCTAGAATTCGCTAAACAGACATGGAGACCTTGTACTGTCAAAGAATGCACCGTCTTAGAGAAGGCCCAGAGCTGATCGACAAAAATGCTCAAAGGTCTAGGAGCACTGCCCTATGAAAGCAGACCGTCAACCCTCAACGTATTTCCCCTTTCCTACAGGTAACTCCGAGGGGACCTCATACTGACTTTCCGTATTGTGAATAACCTGGATTGTTGCTCTGTCCCCGACGATTTTTTACCCAGGCCAATACGCCCACTTTGCGCGATCACTCCCTTAAACTACGCCCCTGCAAAGCAAGGATCTATGGACGAAAATTCTTCAATAACAGAGTGGTTGCAGCGTGGAACGACCTTCCCGAACAGGTTGTCCTCTCCACTTGTGTTAATGTATTTAAGAGCAAACTGAACATGCACCGAACACATCATTCCCCAGCCAACTACTTAACCAATGGACAGGCATACACAGACATTGCGTTACATGTACTACTCGTGATAAGTTAGTAGCCATGTTTTATTACTATTTCGATTACCCTATTGCCGTTGTGTTCCCACTCGCAACTATGTAATTGGATCCATATATATCCTATCCTCTTGTTACCAATAGGGGGTTTAAAGGCGTTCGCCTATCTTTCCTTCAATAAACGGATACTGATACTTTCCAATGAGTTTAGCGGTACTAAAACGTCTGGAAACGCTGGTCGTTTTTCGGTTTTTGCCAGTGTTAATCCGTCTGAGCTGTGGTATTTTTCAGCATTGTTAAAGCCTTCGTTTCAGAAGCCTCACTGCGAGCAGATCTTGCTTCTAGATATACCGTTCGTGCAAGTGTCTTCGTCACCCTGTCCTTTTACTTTGTGAATCTCATTTCATTGCTAAATTGCTTAACTTCGACTATGCGATTCAAGCCTGCTTTCATTTATATTTTTGTTCTCTTGGCTTGGAACTGAACGGGTGTCTGTGTGAGCATGAGAGCAATAATATTATTTTCTTATTTTAATACCTTTTTAGAAGCTGGAAAACGTCCTTCGAAAACCCATGGAACAGGTCGAGGTTCTGCAGGACGAACTGATGCGAGTTAAGTTGCGTGAAGCCGAAGGTCTGCTACAGATGAAGGAACTGCGCCAACGCTTGAACGAAATTCAGTCGTTCTGGGAGGATTATTGTGGTCGTCGAAAGGCCAGCAAGCCTCCTGACGTGCAGGGCTTCCTTCGCACCAGCACTGGCTTGTTGCAGTCCAAGATTCTTGGCAAATCTTCAAACTCGGAATTGGATGTCCAACATCTGTCTGACCGGATTCTTGAGGCCAAGTATTTAACGCAGATTGCGGATCTTCAGCAGAAGGTCAACCGATAATCTCATTGTTAGTTTTGTTTTCATAATTGCTAACGGGTCGCCTCTCTCTCACATCCTACCTCCTTGTAGTGTCTTCTATGCTCGATCATATTTGTTTTACTAAGTGCGTGCTCATCACTCTACTAGGTTAAAGAACTTACCGCGCATGAAGAACTGGCTTCCCGACAGGCAAGCAGACATGATGACATGCTGGCGAGCCTTCAGGATAAACTGGACTCTAGCTTACTTCGAGAGGCCTCATTGATTGCGGAGCTCAAGCAGGCGGAGTGTAGTATCGTCGATGTAGAAGCCAAGGTCAGTTATCACTCATATTTTGTGCGAACATCTTTCCTACCTCTAGTGTATAATATAGTCTGCAAATATTTCCATTTTGCGATTTAGAGACCATATTGGTCAACGCATGTTTTCAGCAATCCATCATCTGATCCATGTAATTGCAGGTATTAAATGTTATAACAGTGACTTCAGTGGTATTACCGTCTAATAACGCCCGTTTAAATCTCTAAGGAAGAACGCAATAAGAAGGGCGTAACTTTGGAAGCCACCCGTAGGAGGGCTTATTGAGTACAAAACCCGGAGTTGCTTTCTCGGGTGGCTGTAGCCGCTGGTTGATCTGCAGCGCGCTGTTATCCCGTCTCGGGGCTAGCCCAGCCATAGGGAGCGGACTGACGTTGTCCTCACAGTCCGCGTGCAACTCACTGTCTGATAGGTGACAGTGGCTTATGAATAATTGTCAAGCGCGTTCGCTTGTGGCCTCATTAGGTGCATTGAGATAAAGTCAACTTGCCGTGACGGACCGCAGTGACCGTTTTGGAACTGCGACCGATCGGCACGTGCGTAGGTTCGCGTGCGTGCGTGTCCGGTTTGAGCTCATCGCTCGGGCACAGCCCAGTGGAGGCGTATGACCTTGGAGGCCGTGCGCTGTTGACAAGGGAGTCATTGTGGCAATCAGTGGCAAGCACGAGGCCTCAGAAGAGCCTGCACGGTTGCTAAAATTTACTCAGGACAGACTCCCAACATTAAGAAGGTCAGTTATATGCAGTGTTTAAGTGGTCCTTGAGGTAGGCTGAATGGGGAGTGGTGTGATTAGTCCTCTCGATGTTCACTTGTCTCAAGCAGGACTGTTCTAATCCCTGCGACTGTATTGGCCTCATCATGAATTGCTGAAAACGTGTGTTTGCCAATATGATATATTCCCCTAAACATGTTCTACATAGAGAAGAAGAAGACTCGATCGCTTGGACCATATGTTTATTCGCCTGACGTTTCGACATCTGTCGCGGATTCATCTTCGGAGACATTACCAGTAGCAGAAACGGATAAAACATGCACAGAAGTTTGCGGTATTTAAAGGATACATTCATAACTGCAAACATACAGCAACAATTAACGTTAATTGCCTTCTTGCGCGTGGGTAATTTGTTGGACGGCACGCGGGCTCTGATCTGTTGAATTTTCATCACGGGCGGTGGGCTCGGGCGTGATTTTTGTTCGGCTATCTGGTCCTCCGGTGTTGTCGTAGGATGAAGCGGTGGCCTGCCCGTTCCTCAAGTGACGACTTGCTTTGGCCAAGTTGAATCTCAGCGGCTCATTCGACGAGACCCGACCACTCGTTCCAATTTGATGAGGCCGAAATTCTCGCAAGAGGTGACGATCGGGTGAGCCGAGAACTACCTGAGTCATGGTTTACGGGCAACAAGTGCAACGACTTTCTCAAACCATATTCAATGCTGAGATTCAATTTAGCCAAAGCAAGTCGTCACTTGAGGAATGGGCAGGCCACGGCCTCATCCTACGACAACACCGGAGAACCAATCATCACGCCCGAGCACACCGCCCGTGATGAAAGTTCAGCAGATCAGAGCCCGCGTGCCGTCCAACAAATTACCCACGCGCAAGAAGGCAATTAACGTTAATTGTCGCTGTATGTTTACAGTAATGACTGTATCCTATAAATACCGCAAACTTCTGTGCATGCTTATCCTTTCTGCTATTCATGTCTCTGATGACGAATCCGCGTCGGATGTCGAAATGTCAGGCGAATAAACATACTGTCACAGCGATCGAGTCTTCTTCTTCTCAATTGCTTCCTGGGACACGCATGTTCGCTTGTATCGGCAATGTTCTACATACTAATTTCATGCATGCAATAGCCAGCTATTTTGATCCAACAATTTCCATCGCTTTCAGCGCAAGTCCGATGGAATACTCTGGCGGATCCGGGAGATTGAACTGAATTCACAGCTCGCAGAGATCAAGCAGCGCTATGGCGAGCTGGAGTGCCTGCACGACGCTGAATACACCTCCAATGCCCTCCGCGACCTCGGGCGCAATCCTATGGTTCCGGCAGGGGCCGGTGCACACCTCTCCGCACCCTGTGATAGTGCCTGCTCCTCCGCGGCACCTACTCCCGAGGTGCGTCGGGCCTCAGAACCACAGCCCGCGAAATCTGATCCAGATACTCCTCGTGCGGTGCGACGTACTTCTGAGGCACGTACAAATCCATCCTTCAGTGGTCGATTGTCTTCCACCTGGAAGAATTTACCGCCAGCTATCATGACTGACTCAATTGGTCCCCTGGAGGATATTTGCCTCCTACCGGATGATCCCATGATCACCAGTATTTATCTTAAGGGCTCGAATGTTGCGGAGATGCCATAGGCATATGCCGCCCCCCCCGCGCATTCGGTTCCTAAAGTTGTTGTTTTCAGAACTGTACAAACTATTGTCTTTCAAACTTTTGGTCCTTGTACCTTTATTTATTTGCCAACGCGTCATTTGTCATTGTCGCTGTCCACGCCAGCCCCTTGTCCCCTGATAAGCCACACTATTTTGATAACTTTCAGCTCCGTCTTTGTCTTTTGTGCTGACCCTGCATCATGCCGAAAATCTGTTATCCCTTTTTTGTCAAGTTAGTTTTCATTTTAATTTCTTCCTTTCCTACATTATCCACGTGCTTTTCAAAAGATCTCCTGTTATGCTCCGTATCACGAACACTTTTACCGCGACTGTTTTAACAGAAACTGTTTTCTTAAAACATCAGCTTTAACGAAAGCTCTATTGTATCTTGTCATTTTGGCTATCAAATCAATTTTCTCTCGTTTCTCAAAGAGTAAAAATCATACTGCCTGAGATCACAAGGCTTCCCATCAACTCCTATTTACCTTTTTTTATAAGCAGTATTTTATTTAGACAGCGAGTTAACTAAGTGTTTATTTTGTCATAATTTTATTGGACGCTCCGATTTCCCTATCAGTTTTCGAGCATTTCTGTCAAGTGTTACATGGCATCAGAATCATGTTAAAGTCAGCCAACTATTTTTAATACTAATATGCGAAAACATTCGAGGTCCAGTTATAATATTGCTTTCACCATCCCCAGAAGAGGAAGACGGGGCAATTTCTGAGGCCAGCTTTTCTTTACGCTGACGCTTCGAAAGCACTCTCGCTTCAATCGTCAGAGCGTGGTGACTATTCTCCTGCCGAATGTCGAGTGACTGTGTCTAACCACTAGCCGTGCCGGGTGCCCGCGTGTCGATCGATTTTACCGATCGATGGTTAGCGCTTGTTTGAATTGTTCGCACCCTCCCGGACGCCTCCATGTGGTGTGTGAAGTCGTTCGTGTGTCTTCTGAGCGTTTCCACCTTCGCTCGCGGTTGTCGGCTATCGGTTCTGCGTATCTTCCTCCGCCCGACTTATTGCTCCGTTCTGAGCAGAGGTTAGCCTTGTGCGGAGCACTTTTTAGGCGGGATGAAGGTCTATGGCTCTGTTAAGCGTGCACACTGAAACGTCAGCATAAATTAAATTTTGTTTCAGAAATTGCCCCATCTTCTTCCCCTTCTGGGGATGATGAAAGAAATATTTCTAACACAGTTAAAGTAATAGAAACAGATAGTATGAAAACCACCGTGCCCATATTCTCATCGGCGTCACCCCATTTCATGGAAAAACGAGAACGGGCAGCATTTTGCAACATGAGGAAACGGCTCCTGGCCGAAAGCCCAGATTATTTGGTTCACCTACAGCCAGTGTGGCAGCGTACAGGATGGACGAGAACGCCAGTGCCATTAATTCACTTAATAGTCCGGAAACCGAGGATGATAGCAATAGTGGATGGATTATAAGACGATGAGGACTTGACAGGGGGAAAATAGCTGGATATTTTTTTCCTATCGTTAAGTTGTCGTTCGCATTTTGTCTGGCGCATTTGTATGTCATCCGCTCGCATACCATCAACACGCCTAGGAAGAACTAGACACTCATTTCTGGAGGGGTCATCCTGAAACAGATAAAAAGCTAACGAATCAAAGCAACTTCATGCTAGCTGCCAACGGACGCACTCGTGTCAGAAGTTACAATCGATGCGAATGGCTTTTTTATCGCAGGGCATCAGGAAATAGTTCGAAAACGGACATGAGACAGAGAGCGCGCGGGTGTTCTGGAACTAGGTATTTTTCATTGCCCAGCCGGAAATATCAGTCAGCCATTTGAAGCATCTTGGTCAACGTGGAGGGAACAGTTACCGTAATGTCTCCTGAAGCCGGAGTCAAGAAACTGGAGGCTAGACCAGGTGCAGTCGTTGACAGAGCTAAAATCAAAACTCCTCTGTGTCTGCCATACACATTCCAGAGGAGACTCTATTTCGTGTAAGTGCGACTATGCTAAAGGCCGCATTAAGGAGTTATTGCACTCTGAGGGGACCGACTTATGCCTTCAGCTGGCAGCCATGGTGGTTAGGGATTCCAAGTGGGGACTTCAAAATGTCCTTAGGTATTATAGGGACCTACTTAAATGTTTTAAGCAGGTTGAAGTACCCATAATCTTCCAGTTTTGTACACGCTATCCGTCGGTTAAGCAGAGATTTGATGACGGCATTGAACTGCCGAGTGGTCCCCGGAAGGCCGCCGCATACAAAAACCACTTTCGTGAGTATATTAAGCAAAATTGGCCTTTATAATTAACCACGGGAATAATCGTTGACTTACAAATTTTAATTAGAGTGATTTCCACAGTCTTCCCACTTTTGTACTGCGTTAACCTTTTTCTCGTTGGTTTTGGTACCAATCGAAAATGCACCTCAATGACCTCGACCGAGATTGGACACACCCCTCCCCCGACAAACACACGTTCGCCGTTGGTCCGATGGTGGGTTAGCGATTATATAAAAGCATGCTTCAGTGGCCTCGCCCGAGATTTGAGTACGTGCCTCACATTACCTTCGTCACTTTTTATTTTACAGAAGAATTGCGATCTATTTGTTTCCTGACATGCCCCACCCGTCCTCTCCCCTAAAATCATGAGTCTCCAAAGACGGAGAAAGGCGCTTGGCGCGCTATCCAGGCGGCCCCACGAGGTACTCCTACCGCTATGGCTTATACAAGCACGAGGAAGTATTCATAATGGTGAAATGCACTGAGGGGTGAAGGCCGCATACTCAACATCGATATTGTTTTCCTCTTCCCGGGAAACAGTCTGCTAACCAGCTCGTGAGCTATTTACTTTGGTATTAGGCGCAATTGACTGACAGAGCTACCTAACCTGTCTACGCTTTCCATGTACGGCCTGTTCCCCCCCCCCCCCTACATCAGGCTCTCCACCACAAGGGGCTATCAAGGTAACCATACACTTGGACTCATCATAAGTATTTTCGTTTCTTCTTACCTATTTCTGCCCCAAGGCAGCGTGGGACAAGGAAGTTCCATTAGCGATCGGTGGTCATTAATCAATGAGTGTTTTTATTTGGCATTCAGCTGACATGAATGGGACTTCATCCACTAGGATATGTAGAATCCCCCTCTCAGAAGTGTTGATGTAACTCAAAACCTGTATTAATATAACTATGGTAAACAGTTGGTAGATGATTCAGAAGTTTTTTGATAAAGCCGAGGTGAAAACCCTGCTAATTGGTGAAAGTAAAAATCAACTAGCAAGGCTTTCACCTTCTCCTCGGATTTATCAGAAGACGTCTGAATCGTCTACCAATTGCCCCGGCAAAACCCAACTTCCAAATCAGGGCCAATGCAGAGCCGCTGACGGCCGCGAGAACGAACGTCATCATGAGAGTCTGTTCACGGACTCCAAAGTACTCCAGGAGAATATCCTCCTTGGCTCCTGAAATGAGCGAATAAAAAATGCGTTAAATATAGAAAAGAGTAGGCCTTTCGTCGATAGATTGACATGTATATGAGTATTCGGACTTTATCCCTCTTCCACTACCTAGGATTATCCCTTGACTGCAAGATTCAAGAGAAGTTGCGCACGTTCAGCTAATCATAATCAAGGTAGCTTTTAGTCTTAGATCCTTACTGACTGCCTTTAGTCGGAGAATTAACATTGGGGGTAATCTTTAAAACCAAGGGCCATCCAGACAGATCAAATATACCAGGCTATATGATGTCAAAGTTTTATAGGCACATGTGATGTTTGGTAGGGATTCCTTGTAATGTGTTCGAACGGTCCTTATGTATTATAGGGACCTACTTAAATGTTTTAAGTAGGTTAAATTACCCACATTCTTGCAGTTTTCTACCTGCCGTCCTACGATCCAGCAAGAATTTGATGATGGCATTGAACTGCAGAGTGGTCCTCCGAAGGTCACCGCATACCATAAGCACTAAAATCAGTACACTAAAAGAAATCAGCACTTTATATTGACCCCGGAAATAATCGCTTACTTACAAATGTTAAGTAGGCTGATTTTCACAATATTCCAACTTTTGTGCTGCGTTAACCTTTTTTCTAGTGGGTTTTGATGGTTCCACTAGAAAATGTACCTCAAAGACCTCGCCCGATGTTTGGGCACCTTTACCCTGCATACACGCGTTCGCCGTTGGTCGGGTGGGAGTTGACGATGATATTTAAACCTATTTCAGTGTCTTCTCCCAATGTTTGAGTAAGCGATCTAACTTGTCCTCACTACTTTCGTATTTGACAGGATAACTTCGAGCTTATTTGTTCCCTGACGTGCCCCACACGTCCTCTAACCTAAAATCAGGTGCCTGTGAGTCTGAGGGGCGTGCTTCACACATTGCCCAGGTGTCCTCACAAGGAATCCCTACCTGATTTTTCTACCACACGAGCTATCCTCTTTCCTGTACCTTGGTGTTACTTTGGCATCTAACCTCTCATTTAGATCAGTTCAGTTTTATTAGGGAAATATAGGTAAATACCTTTGAGCTCCCTCTTTGGACATAGCTATGATGCAGAACATGTGGTTTTGTCAGTAATGGAACTGCGGTAGGGGGGCAGACGGTAAAAAACTCCTTAGGCATCTTTCGTAAGTCTAGTTTTGTATTCCATTTGTGGGATTTTAGAAGAAAAGCCATCACCCGTGGGGGGGGGGGGGGGGAAGGCGAAGGCAATATGCTAATTGGATGTCTTGCTGCTTAAAGCGTTTGGATCCTGTCAGGAGGAGGCCATTGCGGTTGTTCAATATCCTAATGGTCACAGGAGGAGAAGATTGTGGTGGTCACGAGAACATCCCCGAGTGTCGGAAATGCGCCCCTCATACGAGATTTGCAGTCAATCGTTATTCTAAGCAAACGTATTACTGTAAAGTAGCGAGCAGTATGTTCTTTTAGCAAGGTAATTACGGCCAGAGAGTCTAGTGTTAATCTTACTTGCTGACGGGCGATAATGTAATGTGTCTCGCGTCATTACAGAAAATGTCTTTTTCTATGCTGAGCCAACTGCATCTGAAACGTGTCCACAGATGGGGACATGACAATGTATGTGGGTAGAGCATTCCATGACTGGATTACCATCTTAGAAAAGAAGAATTTTCCTGTGTTCAATCTTGCCCCAGTCACACGTAGTTTGAGAGGGTGTCCACGCAATCTAGTAGTAATGGCCAGCTCGAAGAAATCGTTGGATGCTAGGCAACCATTTTGACCCCACATCATGCGAAATGCCTATATAAGGTCACCGCGCAGCTGTCTGTAATCCAGGGGAAATAAGTCAAGATTGGTCAGCCGTGTCTCATAAGAAAGGTAGGCTTGGCCTCGCACTAACTTAGTTGCCCGTCGTTGTACCCTTTTAAGGTTTTTTTGTCTGTGACTGTCCAAGGTTTCCAGGCTTGTATGGCAAATTACAGTTGGGGTCGCACAAACGTGCCGAAGACCTTGCCAAAGACAACTTTATCGAATTTGGCAAAGGCGCGCTTGATTTAATACAAGCTCGACATTGTGGATTTGGCCACCTTCAGGCAGTGAAGTGATGGCTTAAGTGAGGGAGTGAACAACACCCCCAGATCCTTCTGGGTCTCTAGGTTGTAAACCCTCCGATACGATGAGTTAGTACTACCGAAGCGCATAATGTTTCATTTGGCGAAGTGTTCCTTGTTAGGTTGACAAACTTAGAATAAAAGTTGATGCCTATTTCTGGCTAAGTCGTCTGCTAGCGTCCAGTTAGTGGTTTCATGCTATCGGTTCCGAGTTGTGTTCCGAATCCGCATTTCGATGGCTAGAAGTATTTTTTGTTTCAGTGATTTATTTTGGTAATCTCCTTCTGCCTTACATATTTTTGTCAAATTCTTTTACATCTGCATGCAAAGATGAAATAGCTACATGGAACCTCATGTAAAGTCTTATTACCAGGTCTGGTAGTACAGTAGATTACATATCTGATTAAATATGGAAAACTGCAATTTTAGTGGGGGATTTACCACATATTTTAGGTTATTTATTGTGCTCACTGGGTTGGCTTGAGGTGCAAAGTGCTGCTCGCTAGATTAAAGGTCAGTTCAGTATACTGGGGGCAAAAAGCGAAGACATGGGATCATGTCTTGTGTTGGTTGATCTCCAAGAACTTTCCTGTGCTATTAAACGCTGCGGAAATAGCTTATTGTTTGTGTGTGTTGTACTGTATAATAAGATTACTAAAAACAAGAAAATTCCTCGTCAGCGTAGTCCCCGGATTTGCCGTGCTCTAGACGGGGTAATCCGGGGGAATACGGGGGAATCCGGAGATGAAAAAATGTTGATTACCGAATTATACCTACAGAGCCCATTTTTCAAAATCAACTTTTCATAAATAAATTATTTATCATGTTTTTGTCTAAAAAAACAATCAACTTGGGTTCTAAAAATGAGAACAAGGAGGCGTTCCATCACGAAAACATTTTTCACCTGGCGAGGAGGTGGGTTGAAATCCCCGTCCTGAGCCCCGTCCAAACTGATGATGTTTCCTCAGATTGGATGGCGAAAGCCCCGAAATGGACGGGGAATCAGGACGGGACTCAGAACGGGGATTTCAACCCGTCCCCCCGCCACCCATTTTTTCCCATTTTTAGACCCCAAATTGATTATTTTGTTGGCGGATAATTTCGTTCATAATTTACTGATGAAAAGTAGATCTTTAAAAATGGGCTCTGTAAATATGATTTGTCAATCGAAAATTTTTCACCTTTAGATTCCCCCGTATTCCTCCGGGCGTCCGGGGATTATGCTAGCAGGGTTTTTAGTAATATCTGTGCAGGGAACAGATAATTTTGTTTTGTGTACAGGAAATTGAGATAGGTGCACTTATGAGACAGTGAATTATTGTCGGGAAAAGAACAGGGAATTAATTTTCAAAAATTATACTTTGCAACTCAGCTAAGTGTTTTGCAATAAAATTAAGTAGTAACCTTGTAAGGCTGTGATTTGTTTAACCCCACGGGAAAACTGACGACCTCTTGGAAGAATGAATGCCAAAACCCGAGATATGCCGTCAATTTTCTCTATCAAGCCGTATGCAAAAGTCTTCCAAAACTTTTCTATCTATAGAGAAGAATCAATTAATATAAAAGCTTAAAACGGAACGGGCACAATTTCTTAGATTTCTGAAAATCTTTGTTGATATTCTGCTACTCTGTTCTGCATTTTTTAGCTATGAACTGAGCCTAGAAGTAAAAAAATATATTGGAAACCACTCCGGTATACACGGAAAAGGAGTTCTTTCATTTTCAGCAGATGCATCCTAATTTTTGGAGCAGTCAGAAAACTGGCCAAAATTTGCTGTTTTGGTCTTAGTTTAATCTTCAAAAAAGGAAAAGTATGCAGAAACAACTAAAAATTCGCGGGAAACCGTGTTGGAAGGCATACTCGAATTTTGGCCTGTTCGGTAACATACATTACATTGCACGTCATATGGAAACAAATGTATCCGAAAATTTTGCAGAACGGTTATCTTCCAGAATATTTCTACTTGTGCTGTTTTATTCACTCGGCTTCGTTTCATGAACAGGTCTCCCCTACATCGAAAACTTAAGTTTACCTTGTACGCCTGTCTTTAACTTTTTCGGATTTTTTCGTTTTGTGAAAAAAGCTGGTTCTTTTAAACAACGTAATATTACTTGATAAATCGCAATGTGCCCTATTTTGAAGAACCACGGTTACTTTATTGCTGTAAGACTTTGGGGGCGCATTGGGTTGAGTTTGCGTAGCAGGCAGTTTCTTGTAAAAATCCTCCTATTTAATGAATTAGAACACCTACTGGATAGTTTAGCTTTTTAATTTCCGGATAAATTAATTTCTGTTCTTGGTAAACATCAGTATATTTAAGGTCTATGGGCGTAGACCGAAACTGTCAGTGAATATTTGGATTGAAACCCGTCAACCACTGCTAAATATGCACATGCTGCCAGCGGTCAGACTTTATTTAGTTGTAACTTACCATACTAAGACGTGTCTAGGCTTATTAGCTAGTTCCTAGGCTATTTAAAAGCTGAACTTTCAAAACTGGTATATCAACCAGAAAGCAGACAGGGAAAACTGAGGGACCCACTTATGATATTCATGCAATTTGGGCCATATTTCTTTATGTCTTATCTTTTAAGCGTGTAACATACTTGCACAGGGCCGGGGCTCGCAGACTGAGTATTCCAGGGCTGAACCGTTGCAGTCTAGTCGCTCTGGATTGGCTATCTTGCTCTGAACTAGGCACTTTCGGGAGCGGATGGCCCAGCGCTCTCTACCGCAGGCAGGTATACACTTGCTCCAAGGCGACCAGTTGCTCCAGAGGCCGACCCAGACGTTGCAGTTTTCACCTCCGTAGCCATCCTCACACACGTTCTCGGCCTGGCAATGAAACAATATGCGGTAAAAGTTTAAGAATGCGAAACCAAGTTTTGCCTACATATGTCAACTTCTGACTGGTTTGTCTCACGTGTAAGGCAGATTCGCGTGTAAAGTCGACTTCTATTTTCCTTAATCGGGGATGTTTTTCATGTATCTTGGCCTTCGACAAAATAGCACCATAGCCCGTTTTTGATGTAGTGGTTCTCGTTTGGTTGAACCGCAGAACATTGAAAAACATATTCCTTCCTGAAAGTTACTAGTTATAACTTTTTCTAACTTCGACTTTGCAACGACGGCCTCCCCATATTATAGTCTTGAGTCATTTTTAAACCCAATCCATAAGCGCTATTCTAGGGGAGAAATTATCAATAATTTTGAAGATTCGATTGACTTAATTGTGCAAATTTCGAGGCCTCGGTAGGAGGGAAAAATGACAGCCATGAATTGGTGAACTCCATATGTGCAGTAAACGTGGGCAAACAAAACGACCAACTGTAATTAAATTCACGCAGCCTGGTAAGCCTTGTAGCTCAATGGTAGATCGTTGATTGCGTAAAAGCCTCTCCTGTTGTGTGGGTTCGTTTCTCACCGAAGCTGCGAATTCTTTACAATTAGGTCAATCGAATAAGTGAAATCTGTTGAAACCCTAAAAATTGTAAAGAACTAACAAGCATAGCTCATTACTGCTAGGCATGTCACAGAACAGATTGTAATTATCCGCGTTACAGGAAAATGAGTGCCGGATCCCAGACTCAACCACCCAGAAATGAGTAAGGACCCGCTAATTCAGAATTAATGTTGGCGAACATATGTTTTCGGCAATTCATCAGCGGGCCAGTACAATGCAAGGACAGAAATATTCAGTGATAGTTTAGTTCTTAAATGGTTCGCGGGGTAGGGGGAGGGGGGTTGGGGGTTTAATTAGCCACCTTGGTGTTCCCTCGTCTCACGCATGCGGATTCTGGCCTGTTGGTGGGGTTGGGTCCGGCAAGCAGGGAAGAGGGGGAGGAGGGGGTGTCCTCAGTGTCGGCGTACGTAGTTGGTGGGGTCGTATGTCCTGGCGAGACAGTTTTTAGTGCGTTAGTAGTCCAGGGGAAGCAGACTGCGGCCATTAGCGTCCTTTGACGGCAGAGAGGGAGCTTTGTTAGACGGATTGCCACTGCTTCGGCTGTGGCGAGCACCCGTTTGCGCAGGCCTTTAGAATAGTGTATCGGAGTCCGGTATATGACTTAAAAGGCCTCTCTCGCGCCAACTTGGTGGCTTTTATCGGTCTAGTGTGCGAGAATTGAACTTGAGATAGGTCGATTTTCTCCTCTGCCAAGCCAGGCTGGTATATGTTTGCGTATCCTCTTTTCCAGATGTCAAGTTGTTCTGCCAATATAGCCCGTCCCACAGGAGAAGGTAAATGAATAAATGTACGTGGATGTGGCTTGCAACGGTAGTCGGTCTTTACCCCCCATCCATAAAAGGGGGGAATTGGTGAAGAAAACGCGTAGGTTTGCAGCTGGGAAGGCACTTGTGACTACTGCCCTTAGATCGCCTTACTAGTTCGCTTGCTGCGTCTCCTAGAAAAGGTGGTCTTATGAAAAAACCTTTCTTTTCTGCCGGTGCAAACGGCGGACTTTGTGACACGCTCCTTGGTGTTTCGGAGGATGAACCTTTCGGGGTATCCATTTTCGCGGAGTGTGTTCTGTAGTTGTTGCAATTCTGCTTCCACTGTTTGAGGAGAGCAGATGCGTCGTATTCTGGCTGCTAATCCCTGGACTAAGTTTCGTTTGAGATTAAGAGGAACGAAACTATGAAAGCTAATGTATTGCCCCGTCCAGGTTTTCTTTCTCAATATCCTGCGTTGTATTGCACCATCATCTTGTCTGTGTAAAAGGACGTCTAAGAAAGCGAGTTCATTGTTCACCTCCATTTCCGCAGTAAATTTTAGTGCTGCGTGGGCCGTGTTAAACTTTTTAAGTAGAACATCGATATCAGTAGTGTTATTTGTCAGGCAAAATATATCATCAACGTATCGACCATAGCTAATTATTGGTTATGATACTTATAATCGAGAAATCAGTTTTCTAGTGGCTCAACAATCATCACCTTATCCTCAATATCGGGTAGCAGTGAGATAAATTTGCTTTTGCTCACAGGTGAGAAAAGCTGTTTACAGACTCCCTCGCAGTGACCTGGTAATCATCGTCAACACTGTGCTGGGTGTTTTTAGTGCCCCTTAAGGGTGCTGGGTGTTTTTAGTGCCCCTTAAGGGTGCTGGGTGATACATATATCGTGTTGTGTTAAGGCTATTGAGATTTTAACCATAACGGCTGCGATATTCCAGACCCGGTTCCTTAGGAGATGGAGAGAAGACAGTGGGAAGGCCAGAGTGTTAGGAACAATATATAGTGTACAAATGAGTTAGGAGGAAGTAACCATTCGGTCTGGCATGGCGTTCGATTATGAGGTCAGTGTGAGAGCGTGGTGTCGTCACAGCGGCCAACGATGCTGCCTAGATCCGTCACCGTCGAGATGGAATCCCAAGTGCCATTAGGCGGCAGCCACCGCCTTGAGTTCTTGTGATAGTCGGCCTGTGATTGGTTGCACCGCGCAAGACTAAGCCGCAGTGTGGGCGTAGCCGAGACTGCGTGTGTTAATAGGTCGCGCAGGGCACTAAGCGAGAAACGTACAGGGTGCAGGCAATCGGGGTGACTGCGACTTTGGTGTGATGAGTCAGCCATCACAGGTTTCAACAGAAGCGCCAACGCCCACTATAGCAGGGGGTTAAGTGAGTCAAACCCAGCAACTGCGATCTCCAGACCATGGTTACTTAGTAGAAGTCCGTGAAGGCCAGAGGAGATGGAAGAGTATATTGTGTACACAAGGAAAAGGAGAATAGATGGAGTAAGTCTGACTTGGCAAGCGTACGACCGGCAGGAGAGCCAGCCGCAGTCCAAGTGCCGTTTTAGCAGCAGGCATGCAAGTGGCAGCGAGAACGGGCATTGTCTGGTTGCCTTCAAGGTTATTCGCCGGACAAACTGCATCAACCTAGAAGTGCCTGCGTCCTATTCGCCGGCGGGAGAGACCTGTCTTTGCGGATCTGTGATTGGCTGTTGCAGAGGCCGCCGTAAGTGCGGACGTACGCGTTAGCAGCAGTGGGCAATCGTACATGCTCGCCTATGTTGAGTGAGTCAACATACCACTACAGATTTGTTGGTCCAACGCGAGGAGTTGGATCACGGCCCGGCAGGTGTTATTCGAGTTGCGCTCTCACATCAAATGACGAACATGACGGGGGGTCATGGTGGCACGCGAATGTGCGGGTTAACGCCATGCCCACCACCTGCGCTCGATCCAGCCTCCAGTCTTCTTGTCTTTATCTTGACACTGGACAGAGGTGAGTTGTGGAAGACTGAGTGCAATATATGCGGCGCAAGTCTACTATACTTATTCTCGCGCAATTCACCATACCTGCACCGCCCTGCTCTAGCGAATGGGAATGAACCCTTTGAATTGGAGAGTCAAACTGTTAGATGATTCTTCAAGCAATCCTATAATCAATTCTTTCGGCCTTAATTCTCTGTCTGACAGTGGTAAACCTCAACTAACCTTTGTTCACCAGAAGCCGTTGCTGGTGGCAAACAAGAGCTTTTGGAGTCACCCTACCTGCAGAGTTGGTTACCTGCGGGCTGGATTTCAATCGGCCATCCAGACTATATCTTTATCTGCTCAGGGTCCGACAGGCTCATTGAACGTAAGTCACACCAGAGCCCACCTTCCATTTGCATCTAGAATTTTTCTTGATGGGCGCTTTTGTGCTCTAAATTTACGACAGCCCATCAGCCATTCGCCTTCATAAACATAAATTCGTCTCTTGTGCGACAAATGGTTCTCCCCGGAGTCTACAGTGCGGAGGGGAGGCGTGCGAATTGCTTAACTCATGCCACGGTAAAAAAATAATTCTGTCCTTCCAAATCTCCGCAGTTGTCAGTATATGCGGCTCTAGCTGGATCCTACTATAGTGATTCAATTAAATATAAACGAACCCGGCTGGAGAATCCACTGACGAGCCGAGCATCAACGCAGCCATGACATACAGTGACGAAATGTCACTGAAAGACGTGTTTGCGCTTTTAGTAGATACCTGCACTCTCAGTATGGTAAATATTGTAAAATATACTTGACTAGCGCGGAAGCCCGGCTTCGCCTTGGCTTCCCTACCCATTGTCGTCCTTTATGAAGAAAAAAGGTAAGTGTCCTCTGCAGGAAAACGTTGTGATAAATCAATACCTAAGAAGGATAAGCAAACAGTAATTTAAGACAATGTGTAAAGACTGAGAACTGTAAGTGTGGCACCGGAGAGAGAGCCGTGTGTAACCACTAAGGGAGAATGTGGCAGATGGCAAAAGGAACAGTAAGGAGGACACACGTAAAAGTAATAGTGGGAAGGACGGAGGTATGGTAAAACGGCGTGGGAGGGACAAAAAGAACCGAATTTTGAGTGACTGAGGAATTACAGGCGGGATGGTCATAAGTGGGGTATTCATAGGAACCGTCAGTAAGTGGAAGAGATAACCGTCAGACCAACGCTTCATGGTAAACAACATTCTTCGAAATCCCTTTAGGTGCCCAGACGTATAAATTCCGGTTTGAACCAACTCGAAATATGGCAACGTAGAGTTGGCCGTGGGAAAAGCACGATTCTTCAATATGAAGTTCAGCCTCCTTGAAGGTTCGACCTTGGGACTTGTTGATAAACATTGCAAAACAAACCTTCGCGGGAAACTACAGTCACCGGAAATTGGAGGTGGTATCGGACGGGATGATGGGAATGCGGGGAATGTAAACGATTTCCCCTTTCGCACAACCGCTAATAATGGTGGCCTCTAACAGACGCAGAACGGCCAACCTAGTATCATTGCATATGTGTTGGCGTCCAGATCTCTCATGAGCATAATCGGCGTGCCAACTTTCAGAATCAGTTTATCGAAAGGGACGCAAAGGTTTTTCAAACTGTTCAGGAATTCAGTTGGATAATCAACGCAATCTATGGGATCAACTGTTGCATCGTAGAATTTGTACAGTTTTTCACGCCTGGCAGAAGGTGGATGAGTCTCTCGTTGATAGCATTGACGCATTTGTTTTGTGGGGGCCAGAGTTCCGCGTTCGCAGAGCCAGTCAGCGTCGGAGAAATTTGTTTGGAGGTTAGGGAAAACCTTTTCTCTAAGCTCTTCGCCTCTGGCCACCAAATTTGCAAAAAAAGCCAGGGGTATGCGTCCAGTTGCATCGGTTTCGATTTTACCTTCACCAATCTTCAAGATATTAGTAGAGAACTCGCCTGACTCATGGTAAGCATTGAGGTACACTCTCATATTGCTTGTGAGTTCCAATGGTTTTACCGTAGACCATAACAGTGAATATTTCAGGCAGGACTTTACCTGGTCACCTCTGGTGCCTCTTTGAATCGCAGGTAGAGTCTGCCGAAAATCATCAGATGAAACCATGTTGATGCCACCAAACGGAGCGGTCTTTGCTGTGATATCAACCAGAGTTCTATCCAGCGCTTCCAGTGCAATTCTTTTTTCCAGTGTGCACTCGTCCAAAATTATTGCTGAGCAACGCTTCAGCAATTCAACTGAACCACTAACTGTGCTTATTTGGCATGCTTCAGTACCATCGTCGGCTAACATAAGGGAAGCTTATATGAACTGTGTGCAGTTCCACCGCAAGGACGCAACGTCGCTGCAAGACCAGCCAATGCAACAACCAAAACAATTTTGCCGTCTTTGCGCAGTTGGGCATGGAGCAACTTGAGGACGAAAGTTTTGCCAGTTTCACCGGGAGCATCCAAAAAGGAAAACGTGAGTACCACTACTGCGACCATGGACACCATCAAGAATAGTGTTGAATGCGTGCAGCTGGGCGACCAGGAGCCTTGCTTTGTTCAGTGTGACTGTCATACGGACAGGCGCACATGCCTGCCTGCACGGGCGAGTCTGTGACGCCAGCTGTGTGACCGACATACGAACAGGCGCGCATGCCTGCCTGAGCGTGCGAGTCTGTGATGCCAGCTGTGTGACCGACATACGGACAGGCAGTGCATATGCAGTGCCAGTCCTCAGCCAACCACGGTCCCTGCGGCCTGGTAGGCGCTTGCACTTTCTCTCAGTTCTGATTCCCTGTTGGTGACTGCGTTCGCGTTCCCAGTGGGTTTTAGGCCCCAGCTCAGGTGCCCGAAAAGCTAGGCAGTCACTATGCGGTGGGGGAGAGAGTGAGGTTGACCTCGGCGCGTTTCTTCCCTCACTATAATAAACATGAATGCGTGAGAATCTATCACGGTGCGCTAAAAGCCGTGGCTTGGAGGGTTTGCCAACTAACGGGGGAACTCCGGCCCCCTACATTGCTGTCCTACGTTAGTCCGCTTGTATGCGTGTGTTCTGTGTGTGCGTATGGGAGGAGAGGTAGGACTGACAGTCATACTACAATGGCTCCCTCTTAATGTGGCCTTTATGGCGCTCCTGCGCAGGCGGGATCATACCTAGCGAGAAGGCTGTGTCAAGTATGCACGTGTTGAGTGATCACCGCGCCAGGCATCTACACCCTCCCTCATCCTCGGTCTTATTGACTTTGTCTTTACACCGGAATCGGAGGTGGGAGTAGCGAGCATGTGGGCAGATTCTGCACGAGTCTGCCTAAACTTCTGTTCTCTCTCATGCTAGTTCTCTGCGTTGCCCCTGCTTGCTGTAGCCTTCGTGACGCTCATTCAGCTCGCCTCAGTGTCGTTTGCGGCTTGCTTCAGCGTTTGCTGCGGCTGTTGGAGCACGCGGTGCCCATCGTCAAAATCGACGGGAACTGTCGAGAGGTCAATGATTTACGGTTAGGCTGGCTTCCTTCCAAACAGTGAAAGCAGTCAGGCGATAAGACGGTAGAGAAACGCACACACGCGCATGCCATTGGCGCGCGCGCGCGTGCCTACAAAGTGAGCCTGGTACAGACCCACGCGCGTAGAAGGCGCTGGCAGTGTTTTAATCTGACCTGCACGTCTGTGATGCCAGCCTATAGAAAACGGAATAGGAACCGGACAGAGCTACAAGATCTCTTTTATAAAGTATACAGATACAGATTGACCCAATTGTGAAGAATTCGCGGCCTCGGTGGGAAACAAACCTGCAGCGATCTCTGCCGTCCCACTTTCTCTATTGCTTTTTCCGGCGTCATTGTTCAACGCCAGCTGCCTCAAGATTATCCAATAGCTCAGTCAGCGCTTCCAGTCGCGCTGGCCTGCGGAGACTTGACCTACTTCCTCTACAGGACACATACATGTGTCGAGGTTCTCGCGGCCGCCAAGCACCCCACGAAAAAGTCCCTTTTTCCCACTCTCGGCCACTAGACGTCACTTAGGACCACGGCGCTCCAGCGGAATGACGTGTGCGCCGAAGTCCAACTTCACTCCATCTGTTCTCCTTTCCTTTGTGTACACAGTATACTCTTACATCTACTCTGGCCTTCCCAAGACTTCTCCAATCTCCTCAGGAACTGGGTCTGGAAGATTGTAGGTGTTAGGGTTAACCGTATTAGCTCTGACTCCTATCAACCTACACAGCAAGGAAGGCTTTGGCGCAGCCAATGCTCTACCAATAAGCTATGAAGCTCACCATGCGCCATGAATTTACTCACACTTGGGAAAAGAAATATATACTACTGGCTATCTGTCGACAGTTCGTGAATATTACGGATATGTAAACTTTCAGCTCAAATAGTCATACCAATTTTCAGACTTAATCTATCAGGCTTCCTTCAAAACCATGCAATGCAAGTTATTAAATAATCTCTCAGAGCAGTTGATATCTGAAGGCCAGATTAGAAAAAAAACGGTTCAGCTGACGTAATGACTGTCATTAGAAATACCTCTGATGTAGCGAAGTTCGAAAACCCAAACATTTGATCTGTTAGTTCCCTGAAAGGTAGTTTTTTCGTCGATTGGCTCTGTCCATGAAGATGGTGGAAAATTTGTTGCGGACGACTGCCTCGGGCGTTGCCGCTAGCATTTACATCAGTATGGCCTTAATAAGTAACCAGTCCCTACTTCATTCTCTTCTCAAAAGGAGGCTTCTTTCTTCTCCAGCTCAACCACTTTCCTGTGACAATACATCCGTGAAGATGCCACTGAGGCAACCCCATACTATTCATAACAGCGCATTCGTGGAGGATGGCATCCTCGCTGAATTACACTCCTTTTAATCGGTATTCCAACTCCCTGACTCCTGTGGGGCTTGTGAGAAAACTGAATATTTCTCGATTAAGGGTTTGACCGTTATTTTGCATGTTTTAGGACGAAAGGCCGAATAGAGTGTCATTATTACGAGAAAGTTCTCATTGACATTATCAGACCGGCGTTTATCGTTGTCCACACACCAGGAACCCCGCTACGACCAATCGTTTCCCTCAGAGGCACCACAAGGTTTGGCCTAGCCAAGCGGCTGTTTCAATGTCTCCACTTTCTAATTCGGGGTTCCACAACGACCGTCCACTCAGCTGAACAGTCCACACAAAAATTGCAGGGTATTCGACTGGCACATGAATAAGTGATGGTATCTTTTGATGTGACCTCACTTTTCAGTTTGATATCGCAACATCTTGCAGCTGAAACCATCCAAACCCTGGTTGAAGAGCGGTACAACGAAGCGGACACGAAGCTCAAAATAAGTCATTTTGTTGGAATCCTAACATACAGGTTGTGCAGGTTATTCACCTTAAATGGAACCGGCGCTCAGGAAATAATAATTCCTGGAGCTGACTCCCACTTCACCCTATACCACAGTGGCCCACATGACTCCTCCGGCAGACATGGTGTGGCAATTGCCCTCTCGCAACAAGCGAGCGTGCACTACTTGCCTGGGAACCGTTCAATGAACGCATGGCTTGTTTACGCTTGAAGGGTCACTTCACAAACATCTGTTTGGTCGCTGCATGTGCACCAACGTCCGCTGCTGATCAGCGTGATAAGTATATGTTTTACTTACGCCTATGGACATTGGTTGAAAGGCTTCCTCGCCGCGATATGTTGATTGTTGCCGGGGATTGGAATGGCCGAACTAGGCCGGGTGACTCCACAAACAGCCATCTTATCGGCCGCCTTGGTCTTGGCTTTCGATATGAGAATGGTGACAGATTACTGAACTTTGCTGAACGGAACCGACTGTTTGTAACGTACACGTGCTTCCAGCACCGCAACAAACACTTGCTGACCTGGTACTCCAAGGACATACAGCCAGTCAGATTGACTATAGTTTAGTCAGCTCAAGATTCCGCACCTGGGTTCATGATAGTCGGTAGCTGCGCGGTGCTGAGACTGGTAATGTCCATGGCTCTGAACAGGTTCTTGTTCGGACATGCTTGAAAGCTCACCTCTCATCTGCACCCAAAGTGCCCCGCGCTAGACGCCTCGATGTCGCCAAAATCCGGCAACCCAACACCGCTGAGGCTCTAAGCAGAGAAATTCAATCCTTTTTCATGACCCACGCCGACAAGGAAAGTGGTAACCCATGTTCCTTACTGACACTTCAGTCTATGGAGCAGCCGAGAAGATTCTTGGATGCAGCCAGCGGCGCCACAGTGATTGGATTAGCGGACGCACCCTGCAGTTATCTGCGGAGACAGTCCAATCTAGGGGCCGTAACGACGATTCCTTTCGCCATTTAAGAAAGATGACAGTAAAATCGGCCAGAGAGGATCGAAAGAAATACTGGGCTGAAATTGCAACTTCCATAGAGCAGGCCTCAAACGTTGGTGATACTCGAAAGCTCTACCAACTTATTCGCCAGGCTGGTGGTAGACTGTCTCCACTGAGTGACTCAGTTCGTGATGTGAATGGCAGCTTTATTGCTGACAACACAACCAAGATCGAACGCTGGTGTGAGCATTTTGAGCACCTCCTAAACTTCGATACGGAGCCAACCACCCTACTGCTCCCATCTACGGCAGAGTCTCCTCCATCTTCCACTTACCCGGTGTAATGCACCCGTCTTCTGAAGTAGAAATCGCCGATGCCGTACAAAGGTTGCGCAACAACAAGGCACCTGGAGAGGATGACAAGATGTAAGAACTACTGTGGCATCAGTCTTATTGACATTTCTGCGAAGATTTTCGCTATCGTTCTCCTCAGGCGGTTCCAGTCTGTGCGCGACTCCAGGACGCGACCCAACCAGGCTGGATTTCGTGCTGGGCGTGGATGTGCGGATCAGATATTCACTCTGAGGCGGATCCTTGAATTCCGCCATAGCTACCAGCAACCAACTGTAATTTGATTTGTTGACTTTGCCGCTGCGTCTGACTCCGTCCATCGGGAGTCTCAATGGCGGATAATAGCATTTGATGGTTTACCACCAAAACTAATCGCCATGATCAAGGCATAATACCGCTCCGCCACTGCGCGGGTTTTAGTCCACAACAACCTCCCCGAACCCTTCGCTATTCGGTCAGGCGTTCGGCAAGGCTGCGTCCTGTCACCCATCCTCTTTAACTACGCCATTGACAGGGTTCTCGGGAAGGCCCTACAAGAAAATGACAGTATTGAGCTTGCACTCGGACGCCGTTTGACTGACCTTGACTATGCCGATGATATCGCCTTAATAGCGTCAAGCTTTGGCGATCTCCAGTATATGGTGTCACGAGTGAACGATGTCGCGAAAACGTTCGGCTTGTCCATAAACGCTGGGAAGACCAAAGTGTTTTCATTTTGCATCCCTAGCGAAGAGAAGGCATCTCTCGAGATTAGTGGCTGTCAATTTGAAGAAGTCGACAGTTTCAAATACCTCGGAGCGAGATTGCTGCCAAATGGACAGAGAAAGGATGATATTGTCTCCCGAATTGATGCAGCGTGACGAGTGTTCTCCAGCCTTCGGAAGTGCTTATGAACCCGACGCGATATCTCTATCTAAACAAAGATCTGCGTGTACCGTGCGGTTCGTTCTCCTATACGGATGCGAATGTTTGGCTACACAGAAACTGGACGTCTTCGACCACTACTGTCTGTGAGCATCCTTCGAGTGAAGTACACCGACTTCGTCTCCAATGAGACAGTTTGCTCTCACTGGGACAAAATCACAAGAATATCCCAGGCCATTCAGGAAACACGGCTGAGGTGGTTTGGACACGTTCTTCGTCGCCAACTTTAGGAGCTCAGTGTTAGTGACCTCGACATAAAACCGTTGCCTAATTAGAAACGTCGAAGAGGGGGTCAGCTCAAAACCTTGCTTGACTCAGTCCGTCAAGGCATGAACGTGGTTCTCGGACCTTCGGTATTTTGTCTCCGGCGCTGGCGAAGAAAATGGATTGAACTTTCTAGGTCTGCGGCCATGGATCTTCGCGCTTAGGGAAGCACCATTCGGGATATAATTGAGGCCGGCTAGATCAGTCATGATCGCAGCCGTAACAAGTACAAGTAAGTAAAGTAATGGAACTGTGTACGAACAAGTAAAAGGTACACCAATGGGGTTGCCACTGTCCGTCCTGATTGCCGAAGCAGTATTACAACGACTGAAGGTACCGGCTTTCAAACACTATCTACTAAGATTGAGGATCCAGTATACAGATGACACGTTCGTCACCATTAATCGAGACAGGATTAGGGACTTCACAGGGAAGCTGAATTCGATCTTTTCTAACATCCAGTTCACGAGGGAGGAAGATCACTGCCAGTTGCCTTCCTCGATATGCTGGTGCGCAGAAAAGGTGGTGGGAAACTCAAAACCACCATTAACAGGAAGGCGGCAAAAATGGATATCTTAGCAGCTT
Organism: Ligula intestinalis; assembly: GCA_036362985.1. Taxonomy (NCBI): domain Eukaryota; kingdom Metazoa; phylum Platyhelminthes; class Cestoda; order Diphyllobothriidea; family Diphyllobothriidae; genus Ligula; species Ligula intestinalis. The sequence goes on along the minus strand of JAYGXS010000003.1, from coordinate 70,854,931 downwards.
CGTCGAAAAATGCAAGCAAGGAGCAAGAAGAAAAAACCAACGGTGCAGCCAGAACCAACACGTTGGCGAAAAAATATCCTGTATTGCTGGTGTATCCGAAGAATTCGCTCGACTGGTCAGCGAATTTGGGATTGGCGTCGCTCACCGACTGGAGAGGACAATACGCAGGCACCTCGTGCAGCCTAAGGACCCAATACCCCTCAACTAAAAATCCGGTATCATCTATCGAAATCGACTGTCCTTGTGGTCGAGCCAATTATGTTGGTGAAATCAGCAGATGGGTTACCACGAGCACGAACTCACCATGCGAAGGAATGACAAGCTGCCCTTGGTAGCCGCCCACGCATCCTTGCCAGGACACGGCTTCGACTTTGAATGCGTGAGAATACGAGGCCAGATGGACGACTGGACTTCACGCTTGCTGCAGGAAGCATGGTGCTCACGTGCGGATTCTATTAATAGGCACATCTTGCGTTGCGCGAACAGATTGATGGCATAGCCCAAGATCCTGCCTGGCGGAGCGAGCAATCGCACCTCAAGGTCACTCATGGCAGAAATGAGCTAAATATGCTGTGAGCTGTACACTTTCTTATTTCTTGACAATGGGCTCGAGTGAAATTCGAAACGTGGGGAAAATAAAGAACTAGTCCCAGAGGACGCTTTCCCATTTTCTATTCAATTTCCCGGGCCTCGAATCTTTTCGATTATTCACGAGATAGCATAATGTAAGAAAGAACTGAATTCTGATATCGCATACGGCTAAAAGAATACCATCTTTTCTTTCTGTTCCTCAACCTTGTCTGAGAGGCTTGGCTTAAGTTAACCACAATGGCTGCTTGTATTCTGCTCTCCCTTAGCTATGCCATGATTATGTTGACACTCGAGTTGTGCTTGAGAGGATGAAACCGAGTCTGCAACCTCCACCTCCACCTCCAAAACTCTTCAATGCATTCATCGTCACTATAAATTTTACGCGCTTTAATCTATGACGAAGCGCCAAACGTCGTGGCTTGAAAGTGTGCCAACTGGGGAGTACTCAGCCCTTGTAGTCAATCCAGTATATGTGTGTGAGGTCAGACTGACTGGTGGACTGAGAGTCAAGTGCCTGTATGACATTCTCATTCATTTGCAATCTGAATAGCTCATTCCATGTTGTGTGAAAACCTAATGGGTATGCTAGGGTCCAGGTCGTCTGTGGCACACAAAGCTGGTTTTTTTAGCTCTGTCAGTCACTTACGCTCAGTTATTGCCCCGTATGTCTGACCGGCTTACATAGTGGCCTGGTGCCTGGGAAAGGGGAGAGGGAGAGAGAGGTTGACTCTGATGACAGCGTCCGCACGGCAGTCAGAGCATACTCCTCAATACAGACCATTTCACCCGCCTCTTAACCATCATGGTGCGCTTAAACCCCTGGCTTGGTGGGTTACCAACTGGTGGTATAATTTCGTCCTCTCGAAACAGGTACTTAGACAGCAGTGTCTCCTTCTTAATTAAGCCTCGATGGCACACTCACTTGGTTGTCATCCGAGTTGCCAATGTTTGTAGGCTACGTGAAAACCGGAGCTTTTGTAATGACTCCCTCCAAAATATTAAATTGGGAACGCTTGTGATGACTAGCTCTACATGAAGTGCACTTCTGAACGCATGCTGCTTCCGGCCTCTGTAACAGCCAATCACAGGCTGACTCACACAGGACCTCATGTGAAGGCTGCGGAGCAGACATCACTTCAGATGCCGGCCGCTGGCTTGCAGTTATGCGGTCTTCTGACAGTCCAGTTCCTGTGGCCTATTCTCTCATTCATTCTGTGTGGAATAAACTCTTCTTACTACTATGGCCTCCTATGACGTCTCTTCTCCTAAGGCGCAAGGTCTTAAGATTGAAATTGTCAGGGCTTAACTTACTTAACCCACTGCAATACTATCGTAAATCGACTAGACGTCTGGGGAGTGCGTAGATGGATTGCCAGCCCTGTCAGCTTGTGTGTTTTAATGAATTTTTCATGACGCCGAGCCCGGGAGAGGTAGGGAGGAGAAAGTGCGGTGGGTTCAGCGCAAGTACAACATCGCTATGAAATACTTCACATGCACGTCACCGTTCCTGTGCCCGCCATGATGTGGGGCAGACGGTGGGCATCATCACTGACGATCATCGAACTGTCAGAAGCGTGTATGTGTCTGAAATGTACGTTGAAATTGTGGACTCGAAAGCAGGGATTGAGTGTTGTGTACACCCTACCTGTATCTGCTTGTGCGCTATCATTACGTCTCTGATGATGAATCCGCGACGGATATAAAAACGTCAGGCAAATAAAATTATTGCCCCAGCGATCGAGTCGTCTTCTTCTGTTCTTGCAATGTTAGCCAAAAGTATAATCACACCTTGGTTGAACCCCTAAGGAAGAACGCAATAAGAAGTGTCGCAAAGGTAGAAATCTTCCAGCGTTCCTAGTACAACATATTTAGGGCAAGCAAACACGTTGACAACCATGCCCATCAGCCAATCAGATACCGTTCTCAAGCGAGTGGCGACTAGATTGGTTTGTAGCTCATCTGGCTGGCATGTAGAAGCCTAGCCTGGCAGTAGCTTTGAATTTTAAATTATTAATTTGTTGCCAGTTTACGTGCGCCGCATGTAGGCGAATCGATAGCCTGGCGGGAGCGCGACTCGCCCCCTGTCTACTGGATGCGTACCAGCGCGTCGGCATCAGCTTTGCCGCCAGCTGACTCGATTAAGATTATTCCTAACAGGTGTTGACATCGTTGAGCTGTAACACTTGGATCATGCTGTCCTCGCTTTTTGTAATGGCAGCGACTATTCGATCGAATTCCAAGATGACTGCTCTAGTATGCACTAAAGTGTGCCATGTCTGTCGACTCTGAATAAGGCACTCCAAACAGAAGCATTTTATATGCAGGTGCTTAAGTTAAGTCTTCAAGGCATCCTTGTAACGGCGTCCATGTTCACTACGTCTACAATCGACCTTAGCTATGTCACCGTAGGATAATCGCTTGGGCTGGCGCTCGACGAAGTGGCCATTGTAGCGCAGGTTTATCCGCCACTGCAGGGTACGTATACAGTAGACGCCGTTTCTGTAGGTGTCTGCTCTCTTTTCCTGCCATTTTTCATTCTTCGAACGCACCTGAGGTGAAAGTGGTTATCCGAGAACCTTTTTGTGCTACCGGGACGAGGTTTTTTCTTGTGTCAAAGCGTAAACTGCCTTTATGGATCAGTGATTGGAATTTGCGGCTGTATTTGTCAGCTGTAGACTAATCGATTTTTTTCTCGTTCGCTGTCTTGGCCTTCTTGTGGATTTTGGCATAGGCTGACGGCAATTGCTGTTGCGTTTCGCATCCACCGTAGAAGATGCTGGTAATCCTGCTTTCTATTCCGGTGGGTTCACTGAGGGGCCGTCTTTGCTTGCATTTCCTAAGTTTGGTGTGACCTTGTCCTGGCCTTTATTCACGTACTGGCGTCGGATTTTGTAGGCAGCGAGAAGGTCTAGATGCCCGTTGTCGGAGTTGGCATCTTAGTACCAGGCTCTAAGCGTCGGTCTTTTCTGCAACGGACCCACCTCACGATTACCAGCACTCTTCACCTTGGAGATGGCGCGCAACACCGACTACCGTTAACTTATACTAGCACGAACAGCAAAGCAGTGCACGAGTAAAAATCGATCAGCCCACGGCTAACAAACACAGCTGCACATTCAAATTGCTGATCGATAAAGGCAGTTTACGCTTTCACAAAGGAGAGTCGGCCCAGCTCTCTGAAAAGTAAGCGAAGACAAAATCTCGTTGCAGTAAGCATAAGCATATTCTAAGCTTCCTATCTCAGAACTCTTAAACGAAAAAATGATTCAAATTAGTTTTTTTAGTGGAAATATTGCAGCTTAACTCCTCCCTAAAGTCAGACCTTGACTGTTTCGCTGCCGAAAAGGTGTTCAGCGCCGCTGTCGAATGTCCCGGTAAGATGATCTTGCCATCCTCTCAAGGTACCGTCTCCTACATCGTGTTCAGCTGTGTTGGCGAACGATATCCCCTATTCCATATGGACTCTCCGTCTCCGTATCTCATCTCGAAAAAGACTTGGCGACATGCTCTCATGTCTTTCAGTGATTTGATTGAATTCGCCAGCCCTTGATATCACCCTACAACGAGCCCTTCCGGGTTGTCTCTCGAGAGGAGAAAACCTTAAGAATCCAGCTTGGCACTCGCGAAGGAGACACGAGCGTAAACTGCCTCAAAG
>JAYGXS010000003.1:70822568-70845685 GCA_036362985.1 Ligula intestinalis | reverse complement strand
TAGGCATGTAAATATAAATAAGAACATTCGTGCGCTACCAAGGAAACCCCTGCCCTAGAGCATGCCATAATATTTAAGTGCGTATTGTTTTAAACTATTAGATAAATTATATATTATGTTATATATTATATTACGGTTACACTTATAGGCAGGTTCAATAAACTGTCTAAGGTATAGGTTAATTGAGAAGAAGAAGAAGAAGAAGAAGAAGAAGAAGAAGAAGATTTGATCGCTAGGAAAACACTTTTATTCGCCTGAAGTTTAGACATCCATCGCGGATTCTTCATCAGAGACATAGTCAGAGAGCTTCTACTCTCTGGATAGGGTAAGGTTAGGGTCAACTTAAATTGTACGGTTGGGCACAGACTAAAGGTTGGTGTTAGGGTTAAAGCTCGTGTTAGTTTCAAGTTTGCCTGCCATAGACCGTGTTTTCCAATCCAACCTTCTTTAACCAATAGTGTTTTACTTTCCGTCTTGCGCCTGTCTCCACACCCTTGTGTTGCATATCTCAGATTGCAAGTCTGTTTCGGCACCTCATTGAGGTAATAAAACAAAATTAGGCCAGAAATGCGAGTAGGCTCAACGCCTTCCGTAGGTTGGCTCAGTCGCCTGGCTATTCTACCTAACTACTAGAACTAATGTAATTACCCATGCAGGAGTCTCCGTGCTCATTTTTTAAATTCGGTTTACATATTACAGTCTTACGTGATTGGTTTATTGATCGAAGTCTCTTGGCTCTAGCACTGGAACTTCCAGTCCTGGGCGTTATGATGGGGTCAGATAAAACAACAGAGATCATACCTTTCTCTTCTGTATTTTTATAATACCTCCAGGAAAGGCTTTTATCATAAAATCTAGTGAATACCAAATTTCCTCGATAACATGCACAAGCGGAAACTTAATTTGAGTAATATTACTATGCCTCGAACTAGGCTAAGTATTTTGTTAATGCAAACATGCGCAATTTCCGTCCGTTTAGACAAGAACTGTTTTCGTGGCTATTCTTTTAGTTTAAAAGCCCACAGTGGTAAAAAAAATTCTGTGACTTAAAAATGACCATAATATTTCCTACTGTTGATATTTTAAGAGTAAGACGAATCTTCAAACTAGATACTGTTTAGTCTGTCGTGTCTTTATTGGGTGTACGAATCCTTCCACTATGGGCTTTTGAATGTTCTTTATTCAGCTAAATTAGCTAACGTATGGAAGCAACTATGCGAGCGCCAGGTATTTTGCAAATAAGATGATAGATTGTCCAAAATCCACAATCCAAACGCTCCCTATGGGCCAATTGTTACCCTGAAAGGCAGCCCTTCCTACAATCTGTCCAAATCAATTTTCCGAAAACCAAACTATATATAAGAGGGCTCTAATAGCTCAATAATGTCGGCCTCGCAATTCCATCCAGGGAAAAATGGTTCAAACTGACTAAATCATAGTATCTTTCGAAGTGGTTGTCTTATTCACTTCCAGCCCATCGCACCTGGTATGCGACGTTCTATGCATCGAGGGGTCCTCTACAAACTGACCACTTAATGCAATTCTTTATTTTCTGCTGAAGAAATTTTTTTCATCTTCAGTGGTAGCACATACGAGCAGATCCGAGGGAGGCCGGGGTTCTCCAACATTCAGTTTACATTCAGAACAGGACTTATGAGAGCTGGAAAAATTCACTTTCAATCATCAAAAACCTACGTTCTGACACCGATACATGGACAAAACGTTTGCTTTAATCGAACAGAGCAGACTAATAGGCTTTCAAAGCCTACGTAACGGCATCTTCTTCGGCATTCAGTTCACAAGGGAAGAAGAGAATGTCGAAAAGTTGCCTTTTCTTGACACCATCGTCACAAGAAAATACAGCGGAGAACTCAACGCCACGATATATAGCAGGACGATTAACGTAACTCAGGTGCTCAACTATCGTAGCAACCACCCAATGGTGCTTAAGTGGGTCAGTGTTAGGGCACCCTTCCAGCGAGTCAAAAACGCATAACAGTGAAGCTGAGAGACGAGTGCGAAAACTACGGCATCTTCTGGACCAACGGGCAATGAATGGATATCCGAGCAGCTGCCTCAGTCGCTGCCTTCGTACAGACGGAAAAGAGCCATCAACATTCTGGTACACTCTACTGTACACAAAGAATGTGTCAGACGCGACGGAAAGTGTCGCTGTGGATTTCAGCGTGGGTATTAACCATCTTTCGGCAGCTACAATGCATACTCGGGTCGTGTAAAAGAAGGATGGACTAAACGCAGGTGTGCAGTCTGGTGTCGTTTATCAAAAACCCTGCCGTGACTGTTCTTGGCATTATACAAGGCAGACTGGACGATGACGTAGTTCACGAAAAATCAAATTGGCAGTGCAGAGAGGGGAACTACTATCCCACATCGCTATCCACAACCTAGAGGAAGGTCACAACTTTGGCTTCACAAGTACGCGGATAATGGTGCGTGCCAGTTAAAAGACAGGGCGAGAACTTTTGGAGGCCCAAGTATCTGACTTCAACCCCGTCAACAGACATGTTGTTATGCCCTCTGCTATCACGTAGTTTGTTCACGCGACCAAGAGACACGGCCTAGTTCCCAACCAAGGAGGCATGCTGTCGACGCCGTCATAGACGTGGAGTCATTCTCATCGCGGATACCAACCGTAACCTCTTTCTCTTAGCTGAACTGAGAAAGGTGCTCCATTGTTGCCACACGCCTTCAGTCTCTGAAGGTGGCCTCTTGTACGAGACTGAAAGTTCAGACAAAAATAATTACGGTCGCAGTGATCGCGTCGTAGCTTATTTCTGCGTTTTTTATTCCCAACCATATGACTATATAGCAACCTGCCATTTCCGGCCATTTCTATCGATATCCAATGTGAATCATCTGGAATTGGCATCCAGGATCGTCGAGCATTGAGTTAAAGGCAGTATTGATGAGTAAGGCCCCAAAAATATCGTCAATGTATAATGAAAAGCTACTACCTACTGTTCAGTAGTCCAATTTTCCTACTATTTCGAACCCACCACCACGAGGTCCCACTGGGCCAACGACGAGCGGGTGTAAGTTGGGGGGGGGGGTGTTTGCTGACCTTGGACGAAGTCACTGAAGTGCATTTTTTATACCATTAAGAGCCCGGTGAGCGCGTGTGATTTATTTTAGTTAACACCACATAGGGGGAGGTGTTCGCAAGCCCGAGCAAGCTAAGACAATGACTGGCGGCGAATCGTGCGATTTGATGGCGAACGAAAACTGCGCGCGAACCAACTCCTGCATCTTCGTAAATCCGCGGCTGAAAAAAGGGAAAGTCGGCCTACTGAACAGTAGAAAGTAGCTCTTCAGTATAAGTTGACGATATTTTACGGATCACTTATCAATCCTACCGAGTTCAATAATGTATCACTAAGCCATGGGCCCTTTTACCTGCCAGTTACAATCAGTAATGTTACACGTTATAGCAAGGCTGCTTTCAACTGCCTCCAACTGCACAGCGGGCCAAGTGCTCAATTATAACGCATTGGACTCAAGTAAAAAGACGCCGAATGTGAATTCAAAGGGCGCATAATTTTAGGTTGGACGTGATTGACTGGTGACGTTTGATAAGCCATAAATAGTCATTCCAGTATCCTAGGCCCAGTAAGTAATCCTTAAAGATATGGCAGATAGATTGTCACCGATCGCATAAGCGGATATACTCGTCTCGGTGTGTCTTGGGATTCACTCTCAAGCCCACCAGCCACCGCATTGCGGCTAGTATTATAAGCAGAACAGCATTATTAACAGAGACAAGGGAAGATAGAATGGTCATTTCTGGCTTATTTAACGTCACAACTAGTCATACCCGACCCCAGGTTGCGCAACCTCCGAGCATCTAAACCGCTCCTTGTTGCTCGCTTCTATTTTCAGTGCTAGCCGCGCCACACCCCGGTGAAGTATTAGTAATGGCGTAGTGCTTAGAACTAAGCAAAATGAGCCAAAATGGTCAAAAAACTAGCAGGACGACAGGTTAATTTGTCAGACATTAAAACTGCCACTTTATTCACTTTATGGTACGAAGTCCGAAAAAGAGTGAAGGTTTTTGGTCTTTGGCAGCAAAATGCTATGAGAAAGCTACTGTAAGTAGAAAACTGATTGAAGAATATTTTTTATTTGCTCACATGCATATTGGTCGCCGGCGTGCATTCTGGGAAAGTATTTACATTCATTATGTGGTCTGATTTTAGAAAAGCCTGCAATGCACGCCCAGGTGGGCATATGTAAGTAAACCTTCTCCGAGAGCACACTTTGTCTACAAAAACTTTCAAGAGCTATCGATTTCTAATTGTTTGGATGGCCAGTAAATTAGGAGAGCGACCTAGCTGGCGGTCGAAAAGGGAGACAATTAACAGCAAGGTGTTCACCGACATCGTGAACGATGTCTTCGGATATGCTGATATTCAATTTCGAATAGGCACTGTAATGGCACACATAAGCGATAGGTTTCTGATTTAGCTTACAATTGTAATCTTATATTTTTTAGCCTACAGAGTGCCCTTTTACATGTGAGCTGCGAAGATTTCTCATTCCTGTTAACAGCCTGGACCTCAACTTTCGTAACACAACCCTTTGCCTTTATCAAAATAAATGGGGACAAGCCCAGCAGTTTTAAATGCAAAAATGCAATAAACAATATTGGTATGACGTAGTTGTTAATGGTTTTCATGGCTTCCTCATTTTATTACATTTTGTCTGCCTGCTTTCTGTTAGCACATATATGTTAGATTACACAAGGCCTCAAATGACTGCCATGTCATAAAGTCAATGTTGAAGGTGTGCGCAGCGCGCAGCGCAGCAGCTATGCTAATCTAACTCCAGAACTGTAAGTTGGACCTCAGATAAATTGAATTACACCACCTCCTAACCACCATTTCTATCTTTTCAGGAATTTCGGGAATCCTGCATTTTTTTACATAAGGGTTTTTCTGTAATACGGTGAACGATAATACAGATAAGGAAAATCGACAGATATAAATCAACAGCATTTCTCAATACAATAAAATAAAAATACATACGGCATTTATTTAAGTATATTTCGCTGCTTATCCCAACTCGCTACCCATTAAAAGTCCTGTAACTCCCGTTTCCACAGGAGTAGATGGGTAGATGGGTAGATGGGTACACATCTTAAACTAATGTTGCCTTTTCTTCTGCTTAAACGTTTTTTTCTCTTAAGTCAGTTAATCAACTTTAATGTAGTGATGCCTTCTAATAAAGTCTCATCAGCTACTTCAGATATTGGGAATAAAAATGGTGGTAAATAAACACTTGCAAGTAAAATATGTTCCGTTCATACGTTGTTTTGCCAGTCAAAAGTGCAAGTGATAGTTCCGTCCGGATCGCATATCGGTGGTTGTCTCTTGCATGGATCATGGAGTAGGCAAGACATGGAGACTGGATCCCATTCGTAATTCTTTTTACACCTACAGCTATATTGAAAGTCAAAAAATCCCTCCTGTGTCATTTCACAGGACCCTGGCTCAGTCCCCACTCCACTGCAAAGAGAAGTATTGTGACAGGGATTTGGGCACAACTCAGCCATCATTTTACGTTCGTCGCGCGGCATCTTTAACATGGTATGACACCAGTATAAGCAGCTTAGGACGATAGTGCGTCCTGAAGGTATGTCGACGTTGGGACCGTAATCACTTGGGCGCGCTTTGTAGTTAAAATAATGCCCTTTAAGCCAATCATGCGTCCAGCTAATCGTTCTCTCCAGTGCCTTGGTAAAGGCCACATTCATGCTTTCACGGCAAGTGGTATCATTCCTCATAGTGCAGTTTTCGTTTTCCTGTCTTTTTGCAACAGACCCTTGCAAGGATTCCCGTATATACCCTCCAAGGGTCGCCCAAAAAGGTTCAATATACGTTTTTTTATCCTTCGATGGGATTGCCACCCGAAAAAGATCGCTACCATAAATTTCCAGAGGAATACCAGCCCGAAAACTGTTTGGGCAGACATATTCCAAGCCTACAGTTGTTGATACTTGTGTGAGGAATAGAAGCCAACGGAGAGCGGCCAGCATGACGTGTTTTTCACTCCACGAGGACAATCGACTCAATGAATTTCCGGCGATCATTGAGTTTTACCTTTCGAAGTCGTGTTAATTCTGTGAGCCACCTAATTAATTTGTTTATTGATTTTCCCACACGTCGATATAACCTCATTTACAGCAACGTTAGTAGACGACCAGATGTTCGTGCGTCAGCGCGCCTAGTGTCAAGTTCCTTGTGTGTACGAGCCAATATACGAACGGGTAATTTCGCTGCCGAATTCATGGCAGATTTGTCAATACCGTTCGTAGGAAACAAAATAGACCATAGCTTTCGTCTGATTAACGTGGTTATCCTGCTTTCCTTCTCAGAAACATGTTGCTTACTCAAGGAAAGCAATTTGCCCTAGGCTACGGAAGCACACAGCAGTGGGGTTTCGTTTCGCCGAACCTCTCACGGATTTCTCATGTAATCGCACAAAACCGGTGAAGAAAGTGGGTCCGGACTTTTGGCTAGAGATGTGCTAAGTATGGCTACGGGTTAAGTAATTGTACGTAGCTATTTAACACTACACGTGGTACATACTATGTCTAATGTGCCTCATTGTGGTGCTACTAGTCCGGCTGTAGCCCACATAAGCGAGTTTCAGTACTGAATAATACGGTACGCAACTCAAAAGCTTTTCTGTTGATGACGTGAGCGAAGTGTTAAGCACTGGAAAATTGAAATTATCAAGTGCACTTCCGGAATTATTGTTTCATCCATTATTAGAGGGAAAAGAAAACGCCATAGCAAACAAATGAGATATGAAATTTACGAAATTAAATCCACCTCTTACCAATCATAGCCCCGAAAAAAACATCAATTACTGGAATATTGGGCTTTTCTAAGCTGTCTGCATAGATTCTGGTAGGAGAAGACGAGCCTGAGGTTTTTGGTGCTTACTTCCCGAGCGAAGGCTCATTGCTCAATCATTGACAAGGGAATCGTGTTCCTTGTTTTTCAATTACTTTCTTAAAAGTAGGATCGAAGATTTCGATTTTTCCAAGTTTAAGACGCTCACTCAACTACTGTATGATCCTGTCAGCGCTTTAAAGCCATGTCTTGGCGTGCGATTACACTGGCAACGCGTTCCATGAACACTAACCCCCCTTTTCGAGTAATTTGCTTTTCATTCACACGGGAGACTGCGTTCAGATTCAGCCCCGTGTTGCTTCAGCTTGCTGAAGCTTGTGGTGGACATAGACGAGAGTGACGATCAAACTGTCGTGTGTGTGTGATCCCTAGAAGTACGATCTTGTTTTCCTTTTTAGCACTGTGCCAATCCCACTCCAGGCGGCCGATCAGATAGGAGACGGCCTGTCGTTGGTGGTGGACGAGAGAGTGAGGTTGACCCTCAGCGCATTTCTTTCCTCACTAAATAAAAATCTGATGCGCTTGAAGCTATCATAATGCGCTAAAAGCCATGGCTTGGAGGGATGGCAACTAACGGGATAACTTGAACACCGCTGTCAGGCAAGTGTGTGTCTAGTCATGTGTAGTGGCTTACCGCAGACTGAGAGTCCGGCTCAATGACTCCTTCTTTATATGGCCTTTATGGCGCTCCCAGTCGGGAACCTACCTAGCGAGACGTGCTGTTGGTACGCGTGTTGATTGTTGGTCGTGCCAGCCGTCTGCGCACTCCCCATCTCAGGCCTTGACTTTCGTCTTAACATCGGGTCCTGGTGTGGGGGTGGTGAGAGAGTGGGGTAGATTCCCCACGCGTCTACTTTCACTATAGTCTCGCAGGAGTCACCACGTTACCTCAACTCGTTGAAGATCGTGGTGGACATCGTCGAAATCGACGGTCGAACTGCCGTCGTGTGATGAAGCATAGCCAGACTACATGAGACGAGATCTGTACTGTATAAATGACTTGTAAGCTTCCGGGAGCAAACAAGACAGGCACTCCTCACCTAGATATGGACTTACATTGCTGGCAAAATATACTACAAAAATTCCAAGGTAATCAGTGCACCTGGCAAAGTGACCACGGCCGCTAGTTCAGTTCGGCCTGACGTTCAGCGCTTCTCGGTTAAGGATTTCCTCACTGAGCATTTTATACGTTACCATGCTCGCCATGCCACTTATTCGAATTCGACAACATGAAGGCCATACATTTTAAGCTCAGTCCAAATACTGTTTAACTGATGTGCGGGTGTCACAGAAGAAAAAAATCTGCATCATCTTCAAAATTCTAATAAATAATCAATTTTGGTTGGAAGAAATGTATAAAAAGATTTTTAGGCAAATGAATGTTTGTTGGTGAACTACATTTCTCACTAATTTTTTGACTTTTGCGACGGGGATGTACGGATTTCCGTCTGGGCGTTTCACCGTTTAGGTTGTATAATTTGCACATCAACTGGAAGGCCACAGACTCCAGATGATAACGCCGCTGTAGAAACACGGTGGGATCAACTACGTAACGCAATTCACTCCACCGCCCTGGACGTTCCCGGGCGGACACATCGGAAATACTATGACACACGTAATGAGAACGAAGCGAATATCAACAAGCTACTCTCAGAATATGAGAAGTTGCACAAAGCCTAGGTGAGCCACCTGCTCGACGTCAACCAAGAGGCTCTCTGTCACCCATAAAGCATCTAAAATGTCCATCAATTCTGCGACAGGAAATTACTGAGATCTGACGCAATTTCTACTGAGAACGACTAGCATTTAGACTGTGGCTGGTCGAAAATGGGTAGGATTTCCAATTATGTATTATGGCCACCTACTTCAATGTTACCCCCAATCTTCCAGTTTTCTACGCGCCATCCGTCGATTTAGCAAGGATTTGATGATGGCATTGAACTGCAGAGTGGTCCTTGGAAGGCCGCCGCATATAGAAACCACTTTAGTCAGTATATTAAGCAAAATTGACCTTTTAAATTAACCACGGGAATAATCGCTTACTCACAACATTTAAGTAGAGTTATTTCCATCATCTCCCCACTTTTGCACTGCGCTAACCTTTTCTCTAGTTGTTATGGTGATACCACCAGCAAATTACCTAAATTACCTCGCCCGGGGTTAGAACACACTCCCCCGACATACACGCGTTCGCCGTTGGTCGGGCGGGGGTGAGCGATGGTATCAAAGCCTATTTAAGTGTCTTCTCCCAAGGTTTGAGTACGCGACCCAATATGTCCTCGTAACTTTTTTTTTATTTTACAGGAATATTGCGATCTAGTTTGCTCCCTGACATGTTCCACCCGTCCTCTCCCCTACAATCAGGTGTCCGTGAGCCTGGAGGCACGCTTCACACGCTCCCCAGGCGTGCCCACAAAGAATCACTACCGAAAAATCTGCCAAGTTCTTTCTGAAGAGGTGGCACCACGGACAAGTTGCTAAGGCTTTCAAGGACACCGCCATCTCTCATCGCTACAACCGGCATGGGAACCGGCAAATTCGTGATAAAAACAGATTAATCTTATTGCTTAACGTCGCTGGAAAGATTATCGCTCGCATCCTTCTCTATCGTTTCAACGACCACCTAGAAGGAGGGCTTCTCTTAAAATCCTGCTTGACTTTCGGGAACACTGTGTTACGAGGCGCAGGATCTTGACTGCTCGCCAGCTGCAAGAAGAATTCTAGGAGATAAGGACCCACCTCTAAAATTTTTGCTTGGACTTGACAAAAGCCTCCGATACGCTGACCGCAATGGACTGCAGAAAATCATGCTTACATGGTATGGTCCTGAATGATTCCCGTGTATGGTACGGCAGACACGCTGACGCACGTCACGGAAGCACACTCAGTGACCAGCGGAGTGGAGTAGGGCCGCGTATTCGCGCCCCTCCTCTTCAATCTCATATTTTATGTTATGTTGATGGACGCCTGAGTGATAGGCGCCTTGGGATCCACGTCGCCTACATGATCGACGATCATCCTCTCAGTAACCGACCCATGCAGGCTGCACTTCTTTTCTTTACGACTACTGTCCACAACCTACTCTTCCAAGACGAATGTGCGCTCAACACAGGGACAGCAGAGGATGTGCAATGAAGCATCAACACGGACAAACCGGTGGTCAGATCTCAACCGTCATCTAACACGGTCGCTCCCAAATCACTGTCAGCAACATCGAACTTTCAAGCAGTAAACAATTTCGTCTAACTGGGCAGCACACTCTCAGTAAGTACCAACATCGGTGAAAAAGCTGCTTGCCGGATCTAAAAATTCAGCCAGACCAGCTACAAGCATATCCTTGGAGGAAGTCCATTAGAGCAAGCGGAATCCATGTTTGTCTGGGAGAAGGGGGAGGGGGCGTAGCTTGAGCATTTAACTGTGCCAGTCACAGTGTGCGGTCTAATAACCATTTGAGCGGCAGGTTCAGAGAGTCACCCGGTACAAGGCAGAGGGAAAACAGGATTATGTCAAAACTGGGAAGCCCACTACCGTAGTCGCCGGCTATTAAGCCCACCTCGGGCCCAGACCAAATCGGGCTTAATAAGCGGCGGGCGCAATAACCGGAGAGTCCCAGTTCTTGATTAGACAAGGCTGGATAGGCACTATACATTACATACGTATTTTATTATGTGTAGAGCTTGGTAATATATAAGAAAAGAATGCTGTTTGTCTGTATTTTACGTAATAACAAAAGCAAAATATGATTTGCGACACGTTTAAAAAAGCGGTCTTGTGTCCGTTGTTTTGGGGGGAACTTCACTCGCGAGTGCTCTTTGATGTCCTTCTCCAGGCACCAGAAATCGTTGAATTTTGTGAAATCAACCAGTTGCGCACGCAGAGAGATAAGAGTCTCACTCTATCCTGTTGGCAAACTGGGCTGTGTAGCCGGTGACTGGGATTATTAGCCGGCGGATTTTGCTATGTAAAATTCCGTCCCAAGCTGATTTGGGCTGAGTACACGGCTGGGCCTATTACCCGCGGACTCAATAACCGGCCACTACTGCATTACGGTAAGTCTGTGCATCATTTATCACGATAACGTCGATGCGCTTGAAACTACTGCCACGTGGTAAGTGGCGGCTCTCCCTATTGCAATCTACAGGGTGATTCAGGCCCCCAAGGGTTGAGCTTCAAACCACAATGGGCCCATCGAAGTGCCATAAAGTCCACGGGTGGCTGATGACTGAGCCTGAACCTACATGTGCTATCAACCGCCCCCCCCCCCCTCCTAACTGGAATTTGCAATGGGAGCTTGTAGCGGCGCTGAAGCCCACCACCTCCAAACGCTAGATGGCGCCGACGTGGTCTTGCAGCGGGGACAACCTTGGCCGCCCAATCCCTCGACCCAGCACGTTGACCGATGTCTGAATGCAAGGCGTGACCGTTACCCTGGGGTGCACACACGCACGCGAGGCAATCGGGCGAATGAGCTTCCTGTATCACTCTGGGCCAATTAGCGTCCTCAAATCCTCTGCGGCCCTTGTAATAATTACTGCTGCCTAGCCCCAGTTGGGACGTGGCTAATTTCCTATCTGGTCATGCTTTCCAAGTCAAACTTCTTCCGCCATCTATTCTCCGTTCCTTTCTGTACACAATAAACTATTCCTACTATTCTGGCCTCCATCGACTTCTCCAATCTCCTAAGGAACCGGACCTGGAAGATTGGAGGCGTTAGGTTTAACCGTCTTAGCCTTGACTCCTATAAGCTCAACCCGAACAACGTCTTCTGTGCCCTGATATGGCCTCCGTGTTGGTCCAGCGTATCAGTTGCACGAGCCGCCTGGGGTACTTCCGTGTCCACCACTTTGTCGGATACACAGTGGACGCCAGTGCTCACAAAATCTCATCTTTAATCGCAGACATGAACACCGTCAATCATAACATTACTGACTACACGTACACTGGACTATCCATACTCCTAACACAGGTGACTTTTTCACCCGTCGCTTTCGACGATGTCCATTACGAGCTTCGGCAAGCTGAGGGCAATCGCGGTGGCTTGCGCTGGATTATAGTGAAAGTAGACTCACGCAAGATCCACCCCACGCTTGCACCTGTACCCGAGGTTAAGTAAAGGTCGAGAAGATCGGAAATGCGGAAGAGCGCAACCGAAGTCGCCCCTAAGATTGCCACCACGCTCAGGACAGTCAGTTTCGTAAGATAAGCACGGAGCGACTAGCCGAGTGGCCTATCGCAAAGGCGCTAAGGCTACGAAGGTTTAAACCTAACAACTGCGATTTTCCAGGCCCGGTTCGTTAGAAGAAGATACAGAAGTCTTGGGGAAGCAGAGTAGGAGAAGGTTATATTCTGTACAGAAAAAGAAGGAGAATATTCAGTAGAAAAGTGGTTGACTCGGCCTGGCTTTGAGTTCGACCATCAGCACCGTGAGATAGCACTGCAGCGTCGCGTCCGTCTCGAGCCGAGGCGGAAAGCCGAGTAACTCCAACGTCAGTCACCGAAGACTTTTGTCTGTCTGATGGCTTTTATGGTGATTGGTGAACGCCAAGGACAGACACCAGTGGGGGAGTCCGTCTCGCGCGATGGTTGCCGAGTTTGCGGCAAACAAAGGCAGACACAGTGCGTAGGAGTTTAGTCGGCGCGCGTAGCCACTGCACTTTCGCGGCTTTTGGCAACGAAGCCGGCATGAGCCAGCGAGGTTGGCTCCCACAGGCCCTTGCGACTACACAGACGAGGGCGTGGTAGCCACCGCCGCTACCACGTCGCCCGCAACTGCGCTACCTGCCACCTAACGATATTCACTCCTCTTGATCAGCGAGAGAAGATACATTTAACTGGGCAGCCATGCATATGGTCTGTAGACCCAGTGGGAGCGCAAGCACATACACCGACAGGGAATCAGATCCAAGGTGTTATAGGGACGCGAGTGCCCATGCACTCAGAGCCTACGGCCTGAAGTCCTGCGCACGGGCAAACAGCGAATGCTAAGGACCGGTCACACTACGTGAGCAACTATTGACCAGCATGTACACGTGATGACCGCTCAAACAGTGCGGCAAACTTTCGATCAACGGTGGGCCAAAACGGCAGCCACATGCTATTGGGCCAGGAGTATTCTAGAGGGCCAGAGCCTAATAAATACGCTGTATTGGGGGGGGGGGGGGTCTAAGGAATCCGTTGTCTCTGTACCGTCCTGAATAAAGGCTTGCTATCAGAACCCGCTGTTAGCCTTTCTTCTGCATAGTAGTCGGGGATATAACAACTGGCGACGCAGGTCGTACCTGCCTCGCGGACGTGAAGTCTGGTTGGCTCTCTTGCAAGTTAGCCCGGATGAAACCGAGGACGCGCGTAAGCTCTTTTATTTTTTATTCTTTATTATAGCCTATTTTTTTTAACCGCGACTTCAAATTTGTTTTAATAGTTGCACATAACCCTTATCTAGATTACCTTATAATCTCGCTGGTTACAACTGTCTTACTCAGTTTAGACAAAAATGTACCTTTAGAGGAGAATATCCGAGTTCCAGTAAGCAGTTCAGAAGAAGAAGCGATCACTGGAACAAGAGTTTTATTGTCCTGACATTTCGGATTCCGTCGGGAATCCTTAGTCATAGGTAATCGTAAACAAGTCTGAGACATGCGCAGATAAGGGGTGATAAATGCACAGATTGCACGATATCTATAGTTCACAGCGGTCACCCGCATGCGTACTACAATTTTCAGTTCCTATAGCCACCGCTTGAAGCCTTAATTGGTGCGACGGTTGCTCACTAATAGCCACAGCGTTCTTGTCCGCATCGGATGCGGGTTTGATAATGGCGCGACAATTATGCTCGCTGTCGTCAGAGTTTTTGTTGCGCCCAGTCCTGCCCAAGTGACTGATTCTCTTGCTCAGGCAATTTCTCAGTACACCGTATGGGAACGCCAAATCGTTGCGCTTGTTGATGGACTGGGGCCTGAGAACCATGACTCGAGTAGCTCGCGGCTCACGCGGTTGTCCCCCTTTGCGAGGAGTTCGGCCTCGTCAAACTTGAAAATATGGCCGGGTCCCGTTGAGTGAGCTGCAACCTGGGAGTTGGCGTCTTTCTTCCTCACCGCCGCTGCATGCTCGACCATTCGCGTCCGGATGTACCTCTTCGATTTGCTTAGCTTTGATAGCGTAGTTGTGGGAGCCTGTCTCGCCGGCTCACGCTGGTTTGTTGCCAAAAGCTGCGGAAGGTTAGTGTTTGCGCGCGCCGGCTCAACGCCTACGCACTGTGTCTTCCAGCAGCTACGAGACGTCCCGCGCTGTCCTTCTGTCCTGCTCCCCCCGATTGTCACGGCTCAGTGCGCGCGTTAGCTCCAGCCAATAGATGCGCGCATTGCCACCTGGCTGAGTGCATCGCCCAGCCGTCTCGGGTCCACTGCACCGAACACACAAGTTGGCGTACTGGCTCGGCGTGCATAACTCCGCCTGTGTACTCGCTATTTTCTGGCTTTAAAGCTTCTGTCCTCCTACACCATCTTTCTTGACTTGTGATTTGGGAGAACCTTCTGCTTGTCGAAATCACTACCTGCGATATAGTCTGGTCCTCGAGCTTTTAGCCTCTAAGCTTTTAGCCTAGAGCCGAGTTGACGAAAACCTAGGAATGCCCTGTTTTAGTTCGTTTTTCAAACATTTACTCACTGGAAATCGTTTTGTCGAATTTCGACGTCCAGATTAACTAACAAAGCTCCTATGAAGTATTATCCAAAAATAATGAGGAAGTAACACACAAAGTGGTAAAGAAACGAGCACAACCGTAATAATTGTCGCCAAGTCCGGCTGCGTAGGTGTAAAAGTGTCTATGTCCGCGGGTTTCGCGAAGCCGTCTAGTCATCAGCCAATCATGAAAGGGTGCAGGTATTGGCGTCAGAGTTCGCGAGGAATCGATTAGATTCGGCATACGCGCGGTGAAAGCGGGGGCGAAAAAGTGCAAGAGCGCGCACAGGTTAGAGGATGATTCAGCACTGGGCGCACGACTAGACAACGGTTTGGCAGATGAGAAGGGGTTGAATACGCGCAGGACTATCAAATTCAGGCTGCCACGGTATAATTCAAGGTTCACACTTCTGTAAATTCTAACGCTACCGATAGATTCTGTAGTAAGCTAAACTGTTAGTCAATAGACAGCAAACTGCACGACATAAGGGCATGATATGACCTGTGCATTATTTACAAACGCTCCATTATTATTATTATTATCCAAATTTAATCACTTCACCCCACACGGATTTTGAGTGCATACTGGGTGCGACTTCCTAAAAAAGCACACACGGGCCGTGCTAAAGTATACTCTTTACGGGTCTTAGAACGCATGATTACTAGATTTAGCACTTTAGCATAGGCATGTACTTCTAGCAGCAGTATCGTTGTCCGAACCGAGTAGGCACGATTACAGCATGAGAGAGAGAGAGTTGAGAGGGTGGAAACTAAGGAGATCTCTGTCGTGCTCAGGGCCCCAAACATACACTTACTCGGAATAGTTGAAACCAAGATTCACAGCCCTAGCGTGGCTGAATCAGCTTCGTCTCCAACAAATGGTAGCGTTAGTGATAGCGCCAGTACTAATACACTTCCTGTTGAGCTTTAGGGGATATGAGCCCAGTACTGACTTTAATTATCGTCACTTCTGACTTACAATACAGTCAGTAATAGTACCAGCAAATACTATCTCTCACCTGCACCCTAGTTAGCAGCATTATAAATAGCAGTAGTGGTAGAAGCAGTACCAGCCCTGGCTTCTTAGAGTCGGGCTAAACACCTTTTGTAGGTGAGTGAGGGTAGACACTGCAGTAGTATCCATGCAAAGTCTACTGTCAATAAAGGCTAAGTTAGGCGGTGTTTCAGGCTGCATTAGAGAAAGTGGCTTCCGCCCAAAGCCTGTTTCGGTTATATCAGATACGGTCTTGTCACTGGTTTAAGTGGTGGAGGGTGAGAGTGAGGTAGAAATTTGCGCGTCGATTTCACTAAAATCTCATACTTAGCTCCATTTACCGTCTCTGCTCTTGAGCACATGGTGAACTTCATCTAAAACGATGGTCATACAGCGCCGTCCTGAATAAAGGCTTCCTATCAGAACCGGCTTTTTGCCTTTCTCCTGCCTATTAGTCGGGGACATAAGAACTGGGGACGCAGGTGAGATCCAGTTGTTTCATACGGGACAAAACACTAGGAAAACTGCCAGCGCACACCAAGCCTCAGAGGTCATGGTTTGCTGAAGCGTGGCATTGCATTCGCGCGCAATCCTTTAATCTCAGAAGGATCAGGAAACAGCCCCGTGGTTAGGCTAGGCCATCACCCATCAGAGACAACGAAATCATCCACTCATCGACTGAGGTACTACCCATACGCATCAACCACCGCAAACACTGGGCTGATGGTGTGTCTGATAAGCGCGTCGGCTGACGACTTAGTCAATGTAAACTGATGGATAATCAATCTCGTGACCGTTCAGTGTTCTTCGCGCAACACGCACTGATAGAGTGAGACAGGCGATCTAACGTCACATAGCAACACAACACAGGCAAGACCGACTATCGACCCAGTCCTAGGGGTCAACAAAAAAAACAATCAAGTTTGAGAAGAAGAAGAAGAAGAAGAAGAAGAAGAAGAAGACTCGATCTCTGGGATAATGTTTATTCGCCTGACGTTTCGACATCCGTCGCGGATTTATCATCAGAGACATGAACAGTAGCAGAAACGGGTAATGCATGCACAGAAGTTTGCAGTATTTATAGGATACAGTCATTACTGAAAACATACAGCGAAAATTAACGTTAATTGCCTTCTTGCGCATGAATAATTTGTTGGACGGCACGCGAGCTCAGACCTGTTGAACTTTCATCACGGGCGGTGGGCTCGGGCGTGATGATTGTTCGGCCAATCAAGTTTTTCTGTCCCTGCCGTATATTGCAAATGCATCGGGTGCAAGTACTTGTGCCTTGCATTCGCAGGGAATCAGCATCGTCAACAGGGCAGAGGCTACAGTAAGACGTCTGTTTATGGCACCTAACCCACCTCAGTCACAGCAACGTTGGTCAACCTTTCGAATGCATCTCCTGTGAAGCCAACTATGTTGGAAAAGCGAGCACGAAAGGGTAGCGAAAAGTAATGACTCAAATATCATTGATTTCAAAAGATTACGCAACCACAGGACACGTCTTTTCTGTCCAGAATAGCGAAGTCCAGAGCCGAGAGAATGAGCAAGGCTAGAAAAAGACCAGCATCTTGGTACACCGCAGCTGCTTCTACCAACCACTGAGGTTCTTATCGTGGCTTGCCAAACCTTACATATGCAGTTTAATTAGCGGAACCAGCGGGGTGGTAGGGGGGAAAAAGACGCACCGGAACACGAGGCCGCGGACGGACCTGGACCGAGCGTTAAGGTACAGCAGACACAAACGTAGGCAGAGGAGAATAGAGGGATAACGCAAACCCACAAGACCTGCTGTCGGGCTTAAACACACACCGTGTATGAGGGCCAATAATGAAGATCACCAGCCAATAAGCAGAAAATATGCCAACCATTAGCGTAATAACAATCAGCCCTAACTGAGCGGACAGGGGTAAACGGGAGAAAGGGGCAGGATACATGGACGAGAACGGATCAAGCCCAACGGAACTAAGAATGTTTGTGGGGATGTAAAAAGCTTTTGTCTGCGGCAGTGATAAAACCCCCTAAACCCTAATTTTAGGCACGCTTTTTTGACGATACCTTCGTTGTCATCAAATACAAGGACCGACTGAACTCCAATATTCCCGAGCTGTAGTTAACGATGGAAGAAGTGGTGGGCAGACTTCTGTTCCTAGATATTCTCATCTGCCGCCAATCGGACGGAAAAATGACGTCTGTCTACCGTAAACCGGCAAACACTTCACAAATATGGAGTTACAATAACAACCGCCCGCTGCAACACAAGCAGTTGTATACGCATGGTATACCGACGGATAGAAACCCACCACAGTACGCCAGCCATCAAACGGGACGAAGTGAAGCTCCTCCGGAACCTTTGAAGAGTTAACGGTTATCCACGAGCATTCATTGGATAGAATCGAATTCCACCGAAAACGCGGACCGAAGAGCGTTGCCCAACGAAATCCTGGCGGGGAATCGCGTATCTAAAAGAGTCGCCGAAATCGTCGCTAGATCCCTCGCACCTCTTGGAACAGGTGCACACAGGCCTACCTCTACAATCCGGCAACAAGTAATGCGGCCGATAGAGTCTATAACGAAACAGGAACAATTAGGCGTGGTCTACCAACTTCACTGCAGTTTCGGGATGTGTAACTACGTGGGAGAAACCGGCCGGCAACTACAAACATAAATGTACGTAAGAAGGCTAGACCGAAAGTCGGAAATAGCAACCCATGCTGCAGAGATGGGGCACGTCTTCAACTTAGACGCTGTTTTAATTGTAGTCCGAGGTGAAGAACAAATTTCAAGGCAGATCAAACAAGCCTGGATGTCGACCAACCTGTCGGTAAACCACCACATAATTTTGCCTCCCTACTATACTGTAGGAAAAACATTCTTAGCAGGGGACAGCCACGACGTGGAGCAATCGGTGCCACCATCCACCTCTACGGCCAGCGCGCGGCGAACCACAGCAGACGCGTCTACGAATCGCGTTCCCACCCGCCCTCCCGGCGGCCAAGGTCTGCTACACCCATCTCCCTACGTTGAATCAAATCTCCCCTCCGCTCCGCTCAATCCATATTTTGATGACGGAAAAGGCCCTCTCGACCACGCTGCTTCGACTCCTCCTCCGCACCGCCGGAATTGAGGCCAACCCCAGACCTCTCTGGTACTGCTCGTTCTGCCGAGTCCGCCTGGGCCGCCGCGACTGGTCTGTACGTTGCAGCTCCTGCAATGGTTGGTGCCATCTCCGCTGCAGTGGCCTCGCCACGGTTGCCGATTGGTCGCCCGCCTTCGCGTGTCCCAGCTGTCCCGTGCCCCACTGGTCTCTATGCCTCCAGCCCGTCATGTCCTGAACCCAAATCCTCTGGTCTCTGACCCTGCCTCGCCGCCTGGTCTTAAGATCCTCCAGTTCAACGCCAACGGCCTCCTTGGGAAGCTTGAACAGCTCCTGGCCTTCATGCGCTCGCACAGCCTAGCTGTGGCGGCTATCCAAGAGACAAAGTGGTCTAACTCCACTCTAACTCCCTTCCTGTGCCGATTACACGATTGTCCGTCGCGACCGCGGCCGCAACAAAGGCGGAGGTTTGGCCTTCCTGGTGGACAAATCCATTGCCCATCACCAGCTACCCCTGCTTGGGGCCGATCCCACGGAAGTCCTGGCGACGAGAACAGCCAAACGCGGCTCCCAACCAACGGCGCTTCCAGCTCGCCCGATGTTTCCCTCGCCAGTCTCAGTCCGGTAGCCTCCACCATGTGGAACACGGAAATCAGCCTGGGTAGCGACCACCTCCCCATTGTGCTCGAATTGGCCACCGCCGCCGAGCGTATCAAGGCCCCCAACCGGCACTTCATTAATTTCAAGAAAGCCAATTGGGCAGCGTTCACGACCGAATGCGAAGCCGAGATCGATGGCCTACCGCCTCCCACCTGTGTCCACACGGCGGAGTGAGCCCTTCGTCGACTACTCCTGGCAGCAGCAAGTCACCACATCCCTAACGGCCGCATTCCCCTTCTCCGTCCTAACTATCCGCTCGAAGCCTCCCGCCTGGAACGAGAGAGAGATGAAATACGAGCGCGTGATGCCAGTGACCCGCGCGTTGGCGAACTGAATGGCTTAATCACTAAGACTATCAACGATGGCAAACGCCAGCGCTGGCATGAACTAGTTTCAGATTGTAATTTTAGCGGAAACTCAGCTGCCACTTGGAAGCTTTTACGCAACCTGACCAAATCCCGGGCTGATACATCTAACCAGTGTATTAGCTTCGGGGACGGCAAGTTCATTTCCAACAACGGTAAGATCGCCGCGAAGATGAACAAGCTGTTCTCGCCCCGCTCGGCGCCCAGTCCCAAAAGCCAGCACCCCCTTCTTCGTCTCCTCCATAAAGCCCCGCCCCCAGACATTTCGTTTTCGGCTGATGCCATCCTCACCGCCATCAAGAAAATGTGAGCTTCGAAAGCCTAAGGACCAGATGGTCTAGCGCCTATCCATGTGCGCCACATCGGCCCAGAGGTGGCTACCTACCTTGCTGTCCTCTTCAATCTTTCACTGGGAACTTCAATCATCCTTGATTGCTGGCGCCAGTCGATCATTATCCCCCTGATCAAAGCGGGTAAGGACCCCTGCCTTGCGACCTCTTATCGTCCATTGGCGAAGATCCTGGAACGGCTCGTCCACCCAATTCTAACGTCTGTGGCGGAACTATCTTGCCACCAACAAGGTTTCCGATCGGGTCGTGGGACTACAACGAGGCTTTTCGAGCTCAGCGACGCTATCCTCGAGGGTTTCAATCAACAGAAGCCCGCTTCGCGGACCGTGGCAGTCTCAATTCACCTGTCACGAGCCTTTGACTGCGTCCGCCAAGATCAGCTCCTGCAGGACTTGGTCTCGTTGAACGTCCCGACTGGCCTGGTCCGATGGTTGGCGTCTTACATCCGTGGCTGTCACGATCGTGTCCTTTTCCGGGGCGCTCTCTCTAAGCCCCGTAAGCAGACCTCTGGCGTCTCTCAAGGCTCTGTGCTCAGCCCGACGCTATTTAACATGACATCGATTAGGCTGCACAGCTCCTCACGGAGTTCATGCCTGTTGTCGAAAACTTCCTCACCCAGCGCGGAATGACGATCTCGGCAGCCAAGTCGTCCGCAACTGTTTTCACGCTTGATCCGAAGGAGTTAAATCGTCACCCGGTCATCACCGTCAATGGGGCGTCCATACCACTCGTCCGCAAGCCCAAACTCCTCGGTGTGCGTTTTGATCCGCTCTTCACGTTCGCAGACCATGCCAAGGAGACCGCAAGCGGTAAACCGCTGCACCAAGGTCCTCAAGGCTCTAGCAGGCACATCCTGGGGCTGCGCGAAAGAGACTTTGTCGACTGCTTTCAAGGCGCTGGCCAAGCCGCACCTCACTTATGCGGCATCAATCTGGTCTCCTACGATGAGCTCTTCCAGCCTCCACCGCCTCCAGTCAGCACAGAACGCTGCCCTCCGCACGATCACGGGTTGCTATAAAATGCCGCCTATAGATCATCGTCATGCGGAGGTTTCTGTTCTACCGGTTGCCCATCACAACACTCCGTAGCCAGCAGTTCTGGTGGAGTTGTTCGCAACCCGGCCATCCCAATCATCACCGTTACACCGCTCGCGAGCCCTGCCGCAACGTCCGGCCGTCTATTCAAGCACTCCACAAGGAAGCTGTTGCCTCGTCTCTCGCGGATCTACCTGTTGATAGCTCTGCCACCAAGACAGGCTTCCAGCGTCTCCACCAGACAGTCGTTGTCGAGGAGAAACGAGGTTACCGTCCCCCGGTGCTTTTGGATGGCTATCCACCTCCGATTGCGGCCTCGGAACGACATCTCCCGAGGTTCACTCGCTGTACCCTGGCGCAGCTACGCAGTGGCTACTGCTTGATCCTTCGCCAGTACCAACACCGGCTCGACCCATCCATACCC
The DNA here is from genome assembly GCA_036362985.1 of Ligula intestinalis. Lineage (NCBI taxonomy): Eukaryota > Metazoa > Platyhelminthes > Cestoda > Diphyllobothriidea > Diphyllobothriidae > Ligula > Ligula intestinalis. The sequence continues at coordinate 70,824,146 of JAYGXS010000003.1, read as the reverse complement.
GACTGCTGTTCCGACTGCGGCGTCTCGCCGCATGACTGCCGTCATCTGTTCGCCTGCAGTTCTCGGCCAGGCACCCACCTCACTCCCGCGGACCTGTGGCTCAAGCCGGTCGAGGTCGCGGCTTTTTTCCGCCTCCCAACTACTCCCAGTTTGGATTCCGGCGGGGATTCCCGATCCAACTATGGGCTACGACACACAAACACACACGGCCAGCGCGCATGTCCATGTTACAGGTCACAGTGAGACCGCTGTCGCTTTAATACAGATGGGTTGGCGGGCTTTCGAATTTGAGCTGCCGGTTTTTTTTGCTCTCCATTCACGCGGGAATTTATTAGTGTATACCAGACTGTCTACTTCTCTATTTTGTTTTTCTCTCCCTCTTATTCTTTATTGCTCTCCAGTTACTTTTCCAGCACTACTCAAGAAAGACTTGCTTATTATTAAACGTATTCTCCGCATGCTCTCTTCAGCTGCCGGTTATTCCTATGTTTTTTTAGCTGACCTCATCATACAGCGACATTTTAAATCGGTCAAGAATTTCGTGGACCGTATTCTAAGTGAGGTCGCTCACCCTCTCCACTCTGAATTAATGGCTGCGAAACCTTCTCGTACCATGCGCCGAAGCTTCCGTCATATGACCTGCCGTACATCGGCCTACCAGTACTCGGTACTCCCATTCTTAGCACGATTCCTCACGTGTGAAGAAATGGAAATTGAGAAGCTGAAGGCAGACCTGTCTCCATAACAGATGTGGTAACCGTGTCGACTTCTTACTTTGAGCATTTTGTTATCTTTGACCGCTTACTCTTGAGCTTTTTGAACCCCATAATTGATCTTATTTTTACTCTCCGTGAATGGAGCCACTTTTTTGCTGAAAATTTTGATATTATCATCAAAATATAGTTCTCTATCTATCTATCTATCTATAGATGACAAACGGGCCGGGGGACGAAATAAACACCGGCACCCAAGTAAGAGACATCGTCATTGCGGACGTCGAAGGCGAGACGCATGACACACATAGTCTCGGTCTGCATTGGTAGACTACGCACGCGGAAGAAAAGAGGGGAATATAGAGAAAACCAAGAGCCAGAGTATTCACTCTCGGGTAGATGGGTAGACCAGACAACTACCCAAATCCTCCGATACAAAATATCACTTTCCCAGTGAACGCCTTTTCGCCTTCTGACCCCAAAATAATAGAAGACATAAAATACTGTTTCCTCTCCTGGCACTTGAATACATTAAAAGAAACTCTTCATTTTGCGGTACTTTTATTTTCTCCCGTTTAAGCAAGCAAAGAGGGCACATGAATCCAACACGACAGTGCGCCACGAGTCCTCTGCTGTTCATCAAAAAGTGCAAACGGATGTTCCCATTGCTAGTAGAAAAGGAATTAAAACAAGGACAGAACAAGGACAACAGTAAAGGCGGCAGGCTGTTGTCACAATGACAAAGATAAGAGGCAAAATGTACATGTGGTGGTCTTTATCCGAGTCCAACAGCCTTCTCTGAAAAAGCCCAAAGTGATTCACCTAACTTGTCGTCCAGGACAAGTTGATTTGGTTTCTTTGGAGC
>JAYGXS010000003.1:70805349-70817173 GCA_036362985.1 Ligula intestinalis | reverse complement strand
GTTTGGAATGTTATCAGTTCCTACCGAATGTGAATTTTTAAGACGACTGATTTCTTTTTGAATACAAGCGGGTGAGAAATTAAGGGTACTGAGATTTGAATCACACAGCAGGGGGATTACAGGAGTGGGGCTAGTTTCGATGGTAAAGAACTTGGCGAAAAATGAATTGAGCAATGCTGCTTGCTCCAAATCCTCTGTAGCAAAATGATTGTTGCCATTGAGTAAGAGTGGAATCACTTTCTGAAGCTTAGCCGACGACCGAAGACAGAAGACTTGAGCAACTGATCTGGAAGAATTCGCATCACTTAATGCTGTGGCCTCTTTACGCCTATCTCGTGCAAGCCTTAATTTAAGCGCTAATTCAAATATTTGCGCTATTCTTAAGTGAACTGATAAAGAGCTATTAGACGTATCCTTAAGTTGTTTTTGTAATTTCTTAAGTCTATTTTGGAGAAAATGTGGCACAGTAGAAGAAGCTGAATTTGATTTAAAAATCTTAAGTGGGGTAAGAGCCTGAAGATTTTCTGTAAGGTTTTGCAATAGCTCCTGGATGAAATAGGGATCGTTAGTTGAAAATATGCTATGCCAATCATTTACTTATTCATGGTTCACGTTACCAAAGTCGAGGTTATTGCATTTTAAATCGGGTTTTTTAGAGACTGGAAAACAACAGTGAATTAAGGCATGGTCACTATTGAAAATATCACGATGAAAATTCATAAAAAGAGGGTGGACATCATTTGTAAAAATTAAAACTAATATGTTGTCATTTCTGGTCACTGAACTGACCAGTTGTGACATGTTTTAAAATTTAATAGTGTCAACCAATTTCTGAAATCTTGGTGGACAGGTATTTGCATGCCAGTAAATGTCTGGCAGATTAAAATCACCTATAATTATTCTGACATCGAATTGAGTCTCTGCAACATTTTCAAACATTTCACACAGCTGCATTTCATTACTTGAGTTACTGGGAGGATTGTAGACACACCCAATTATCGCTTTTTTATTGTGTGGCAGGATGACTGAAATAAGACAAAAATTTCCAGAAAATGACGAAATGCTCAGGTGATACGGGAAATGTACAAAGGATGATTTAATATAAAGAAGGCAACCACCGCCACGCTTTTTAATGCGGTCTTGTCGGTACAAACTATAATTATCTATGGCGAGTTTCGAGTCAGAAATAAGAGAGTGTGTCCAAGATTCAGTGACACAGAGCACATCTGGATCAAGCTCAAATGCTACTGTTTTAAGTTCTGTCATCTTATTAACAACTGATCTCGCATTGAGTGAGACTATACTGAGCGTATCCTTCAGATTCAGGTTACGCTCGTCAGTATTTATAAAAAAGGAAAACTTGGTGGCGGAAAGGGAAACGGCATGGGAGAAACAAAAGGCGGAAAGCACATTGGCCCTGGTCTACAGTTTGTCAAGTAATTATTATCAAATGAACTGTGCATATTGTAGAAAAGCATATTAGAGGAGGCTCCATAGAAAGGGCGGCTAAAGTGTGGCATGGGAAAACCAGGAGGGGGCATAAATATAGGATTTTGAGGCATTATATCAAAATTTGACGGAATATTGGCCTTCGAAAATTGCATGACTGGTTTTGAAAAACGGTTAATTTTATAAGCTGTCTGAATTATTTGGGGATGTTGATGAGATTTGGGGATAGGAAAAGCGCTAGCTTGAGCAGTTGGGTCTTTGTTAGATACTGAGTTATTATCGGTAATCATATTGCCGAATTTGAAAACTGACGTAGATTTACTAGGGGCGTTCATAGGTTTATCGGAATTTAAAGCTATCACAGACGTGGTTGGCTTAGAAGGAGAACGACTTGATGAGGCTACAATCTCACTCGAATCACGAGTAAGGTGAATGGGAGAAGTATCAGGGGAAACTGACATTGACCCAGAGGGATGTGGGCTTACCTGAGCGGGAGGGCCGGCCTCAGAGACAACTTTTGGTTTTGTTGAACCGGAGCCGGTGTTCTCATTTGCTACTTTAGATAAAACCCGACGCTCCATTGGCGTTTTATCCCTGCATATGTAAAGTTTATTTTCCTTTAAATGGTTGGCTGACCGCTCATGTTGAGAGAATATAAGGTCTACATCTATCGCCGAAAAAAGTTTTACGAGAATCGGCGGGTTTTTACTTCGGGATGAGAGTCTTTTAGCTTCTGCAACTTTAAAATTAAAGAAACTGAACAGCAACATCTATAGGTTGTTTATCTTTTGAAGCATTTTTCAAAAGAAAATTAAAATTCCTTTTTTGCCGATCACGGGTCTCAGTAGACACCATATTGACGAAGGCTCTAGTTTCTCACATTGCTGAGAAGTGAGCGTGGATACCTTTCCATCAAAGATGGCACCAAGGACCGTAAACAGGCAAGCATATTGGTTATAAAGCTTACTAAAGTTGTCTAAAGCATCAAGATCAAGTTTCTTCATGCTTAAGATGGGTTTATCGTTTGGAGAATTGGTATTCCGGGTTAATTTACGTCTCAGTTGTGGCTTGGGTATCATATTGAATAGAAAGTCAGTGATAGCATATGTTTTAAGCAAAGTTATGCACAAATTTGCGACAGAAAATTTGAATTACCGAAGAGGCTACGCAGGGTGAAAATTATCTCTTATGGTATATAGAGTAATACAAACTATTTCTTGCTGGAAATTGATAAAGTAACAAATTGATATTAGATACGATTCGGGAGATGACCAAGGATCTGTATAAATGATCCATTTGGAGTGAGGGATGATCACAGAATCTTATTTAGATACCGGTGGGGGTGCAGCACAGTGGGCAACTGCGGGTGAGGGCCATGGTGGTTCTGACGGCATAAAGAGCGTGTAACAGTGACACGAGACGGCGGGAAGAGTGTGTTACGGTGACACCCGAAGGGGGGGGGGGGTCGCAGGAAAATAGTAAGCGGAGGAATAGAGAGGGAAGACCGGTATCTTCACCAACAGACGTTGACACGATCCTCATCCTCATCACCTACTTCGGTGTCCATCCAGTTACACTTAAATTTATTGACTTAAGGGTGATAAGGGAATAGGGGGAAATCCGGGGATAAAGAAATTTGATTTACGGGGCTAAAGCCAGGATTTCAACCCGTCCTCTGGCGCCGGAAACAAGTTTTAGCAGCGGAACCCCCTTTTTTCTCATTGTAAGCTACCAAACTGATCGTTTTGTCAGATGAGAAGGGTATTATATCGTTCTTAAATCAAAGTTTTTTATCCCCGGATTTCCCGCCGCCATATGCTGGTGTTTTATATATTCGTTTGAATGAATAAATATTCTTCAATTCTGAATTTTCAACCTGGTTCCCCATCTTTATTATGAATGTATGTTACAAGTGGTTTTGTTTATATTGTAGATGCCCGAATCGGACAATGAAAGCTCTCCTGCCGATATCACATGAGAATGAAAAGGTACTTTCTGTAAAAGTATATCTCCTCTGTCAATTAATTACCCAACACCATGCGTTCACATCAACAGTCCTGTCTCATTTGCCCTACAATCAATCCTCTCAACCAACCCCCTTAATTTTGTTGAAGCAGTTTTTTTCTCCTATGTTTTGTTTTTTTAAGCGGGGGTTCGCTGAAATCTGCCCCAGCTTTAATGGTAAGAGTTTTTTCACTGCTTCCTTCTTAGTTCGACATGCGTTTCAGAAAGTGTTGCCTCATATTTAAAAACGACGATATGTTTATGAATATGAATTAATCTACCAACACTACTAAATGCTCCCGCTGCCTATATGGTTGTTTGACGGAGAGCAGCATTTATCAACTTTGTATTCACTTTCCCACAGCACTAAGTTTGCAATGACGAGGCCTTCCGGGCCTAAAATATAAAATATAAAATATATTTATTTATTTATCATTAATGTACGACTGGCTTTGTATGTTTTGCGAACTGATACAGCTGGCTGTGCTGAAAATGATCCGTTAGCTGTTTTAAGGGACCAATATAGGCCCAATGCACTTTTTTGCACGAAGAAGGGAGCAAGAAGAGCCCAAATGAGTGAATTACCCCACAATATCCCTGCCTGTGCCTCCTCTCTTCCAGCCAAATCCCCCTCGTGCCCCACAGGGTATGGAAGGGATTGGAGGGGCTTATGCTAGCAGGGAGAAGGTTACCCAAATAAAGAATGAGGCAAGATGGATTTGAGACAAATAGCTTTACTGGTGAAAAAAGGCCCTACAACAAGTTGCATTTGACGTCCAGAGCAGCACTACATTGGGTGAGGACACAGAAGTTCCATCGACGAAATGGCGTCCATGTGGGTGGTGGGATAGGAGGAACTGAGTGGTCGAGAAATATGTTACAAGACAAAGTGGAAGAGTGGTGATTATCTGCCGTACAGTCTTCTGCGCACTAGTGAACGGAAGAAAATAGAATCGGTGCAGCACTTCTTCACTAGAAGATTTTTCACTACAGAACACCGTAACTTAACCTACCAAAAAAGGTGCGAACTTATAAAGCGGGATCCCCTATGGCTTCGACGATTGCAGAAGGGTCTTTTTTACTGTTTAAACTTTTGAATTGTCAAAACATTAATCCTCTTAGTACAATAAGGCAGCTTGAGCACTCTCGACGCGCCAGTCATCGAGACGTATTTTTATTTCTTCCTATGGTGCGTACAGTTGAGTACCGGCAATTCTTTTCAGTAAATGCCATATCAATCTGGAATAAGCTGCCCAAAACTATTAAAACCCAGCAAAACTACCCTATGTTTAAGAGAGCTATAACTGTTTTTCTACATTCAGGACAACTTTCACGAATTTTGGGTGCTGACTCGGTGGAATCTATCTTTCACTCTGATGGCGTTCGTGGACTTTGAACCCCGCCAGGCTTCATGCTGAAGATAATGCTGCTGATGCAGCAGCCCGCAGTCTCCTAACCCTTCAGCCGATAGCGCGCAACTTTTGCCGACAACCATTGAAGGAAGACTGAGAGCACTGTGTTCTTTTGCCAACCCTCTCCGTCTGGAACTAATGTTTTTAAACGATATGAAACAGTTCTCCTGCCGATGAGTCAACTCAGCTTACAACTGTACATTTATTCCGTTTGTATCATACCTTTGAAGGCAGGTTTGTTTCACTTGAAACAAACTCCCTATCTCGCCCAGTATTGACAAAACAAAAAAACCTGAAACAAAACCAATACTAGCTGCAACATAGGGAGTTTTTTTTAAAGGTTTTTTTCTGGTCTTCGTGGTGTTGGAAGGCGCCCAAGACGTGCATTACCAACTCTTTACAATTGCCTGTAAACTGGCACAATAAACATATTATTATTATTATATTATTATTATAAATTGGAAGGTAGGTACGTTCTTTGGGAAAACAAAGTCAATTTACCTAGCAACTGTTCTTCGGGTCGTCGTCAGACGAGTAAATGTGCAAAGGTCAAATTTCTCTACAAAATCTGTTTAAAATATATAGCCATTGGGCATGAATTTTAATTAGCTGCTGCTTGTGCTGCCATATATTCTGGTCAAACGGAAAAGTTCACCTCCATACATTTTCATGAAAAACTGGCGTGTAAGCAGCGTGATCACCACAAAGCCTTGATCAGGTTACACATAAACACGGGATAAATCGCACACCGTCAGTGTCTGCCCTTCCAAAAAACCAAGTTTTTCTTAAAGTCATATCCTCAGATTTTTCACAGACTGGTCGACATGTTGAGAAGGATGCCATGTAAAAAACTGACGGAAAACTGGTAGGCGAAAGATGATCAAAAAACTGACGCAAAGCGCAGTCAGTATTTAAGGTCCATTTGAACTTTTTTTTGTTTCTTAAATGTACTCGAATCTGGTGGTAACCTAGGAAGTAAGTGTCGGAAATTTGTTAATAAAATGTTTTAAGAGTATACGGAGGCCTTTGGTAAACTATTGTTGGACCAGTGCATATATATATACTGGAACGGGGTGCCAGATAACACAGGCGGCTAACAATTTTCATTTTAACATTGTTTTCCCAAAGAACGTGTTTGCCTTCAAATACGTACATGGCATAAATGAGAAGGTATGGCGATCAAATGAAATAACTGACCATTCCGGCATACATGTTGTGTGCCATTTCTCGCTCACGTACATATCCTATTAGTCGGTATTGACTGCTTGCAATAGCTGTAAATTTGAGCCCCAATGGGGCGAGTATTTTCTGTTACATGGTCGGCGAGCCCCCCTCCTCATTATTGGCACTCTCAATCATATTAACCAAGACAACGAACCAGTGGTTTGTTGGTAGAAGGTTCGACTGAGTGATCAACGATTCCGAGTTCGAATTCCGGGTTGTACAGAACTATAGTAGTGCGGTGAATTTTGCCCTTGTTGTCCATATACCACGGCAAATGTGTGCGACAATATAACGCACACGAATTCAGACTTCCATACGCTAATTGGTAATTATTTAGATATTTCCGTCATGCCATCTAACCCACCGTCTCCTCCCGACTAAACTCTTGTCATTCACGCTTACACAAGGCATTACTTCTAGAATGAAACATCTCTAGACTAATCTGGGATAATTTCAGTAAGACGCACTTACACGAAAAGCGTCTGCTGGTATCTAATCTTCATTGTCAAATGGTGAGGCAATGTGAGACAGAAAGCATTTTTTCGTGAGCCATTATCGTTGTTGCTAAATGAGCCGGGAATCCAATAAATGCATTGTTTAGTTCCTTACAAATCGGATTCTAAGAACCCATGATTATGGGTATGTAAAAGTTAAGGCAGACAAATGTGGACTGAAAATGCACCTTAAGCAGTGGTTCTTTGGTTCCCGTGGTAAAAAAACTGTTGAGAAAATAATTTTGCGAAAAGACATTTTAATGGGAGCAGACACGAACCACAAAATCGAATAAGCCTTGTTTTCTGTTCACTACTGACTTACCTTAAAGCGTGCAATGTCATACCTGTCAGTTATGTCTCTACAATTTTTTGTCACGCGTATACCTCAGTGGAAATTGCAATCAGTGGATAAATTTACCACAGTCGACATCAAAGACTTTGTCCAACTCTGTTGCACATTAGGAGCCGCTGCACTGGACTTAGGCTCGTGGAAATATTACCTGGAAGACCGTACTAACAAATACCTTGAAACGTTTTTAACACGCTAAATCATAAATAGGCTGTTAATTGTTCATTTTTAAAATTCCAGGATGACATCTGTTGCCGCTATAAATATTTACATTGACGCTATTATTGTAATAAGTGTTTATTTTTATTCCTTTAGGCTGAAATTGACCGTGCGTGTGGTCAGAAAAAACCTCAAAAGTGGTTAAAGTTGTGTGGTGCGAATATTTCAAGAAAGGAGGGCAGTATATACTGCCCTAGTGACGCAAACTTTGAAAATACCGTAAATTTTGCCGAAAATGTCTCGCAGTCGATAGATACAGTTACTAAGTGTATCCAAGTTAAGATGAACGAAGTTATCACACAACTACGTGCAGTAAAGTTATTGAGCTATACCGAATTACCAAGGCACGTACAAGAAGGTAAATAGGGCGATTTCTGGCCACTTCTTATGTTTAATTTATTAAATGTCATCAAGCTCTGTTAAGATGCTGGTATTTTGTAGATCAAGTAAGAGAATTCTCTGTTCTTAGCTCGTTAATCATGTGATTAAGGGATGTGTGGTGAACAGTTGCCGCGCCAAAATTTATACTGACATTGAGAAAAGAGCGTTTATTCCAACTGAAATCAGGTTCCACAAGAAATTTCTGCGGGGAGGTTTACTCTCCACTTGCTTTACATGCACTGTCTCTAACCATCAAAACAGCTGTTTTTAAAAGTATAATTGCAGAATCAGATCAGGCGGAAAACCTGAAAGATGTACTTCGGATTTTAGAAATTATTAACACGTCAGACGTTTGTAATGGACCTTCCTTGAAATAAGTTTTTGGGGAAAGCTCTTAGGGACTCTGATTAGGAATAGTCGGTCTCCATAACATTCAGTATTTGGGGTTGTAATCAACCGGTCATTATCAAGCTACCTAATACGAATCTCCGGTAGGCTTTTAGCATTTTGTGCGGGGAAGAGAACATTTAACGACGGAGGCCAATACTTTATCATTGAATTTTAATGCGCATTTTCGTTCAGATTTTGCAACCACACATTCTTAAACATTGCCCCGATTCTACAATAATTTAAAAAGTAGGACGTTTCTACGTCAATATAGAGTTTCTAAAACAAGGTCTATGTTTTGTTAATCCTATATGTAGCATCTGTAATCATATAAGTTTGCGCCCACATGTCAAAACTATCACAAAAACGATGAAAAGTTTAAAATCAAGCAAATGATTTCGAATAATCGCTAAATTCCCAGGTATAAACTTTCCATTTTTGCTTAAATCAGAAATAGCTGGACTGACCGTCATCCGTTGATTATTTTAAAGGAAACATAACATTAACAACATGCATTTCAACAGAAGCATTTAGGCCTCACTTACTTTTTTCAGACAATTTCCCCGTAAAATACAATCAACAGCGTACTCCACGTGGAATAATAGTGTTAATAACAAGAAAATGGTTTGCTAACAATTCTTGCCGATATGAATAGTGTATCTTATTAACTTTCACACACTCTTCAACTTCCAACTTTGCTAGTTTAGTTTGCATCGTTTGAATCCAAATTTATTTGACCACTATGCCAGACGGATCGTTTGATTCATTAAATGAACAATAGCTAAGAGCTATGCTGCCCTACTTACTTAAAACTTCTTACCATTATCTAATCAGCTGGTCGGATTTTTTAGTCAGCTTCCCCTATAAGCGGCTTCTACTTTATTTGTGTACATACATGAAATTTGCAGCAAGTGCTAATTTTAACCAAAACTTGAATTAGTTTTACTTTTAGTATCCCATATTTGCTAGGTAATACAATGAAAGAACCCAGAGTTGCCAATGTCGCTCTACTCTTTTCGAGTTAAAACTTTCTGGTTGCTGTATAATCAGGCATATAGCATGTAGCAAAGCTCTTACTTCATTCGTGTTTCGATAAAGAACTGTTTATTTCTAAGGAACAGTTCTCTGTATCAAAGAAATTTCCAGTTAAACGCCAAAAAGTCTTCTTTATAGACGAAACAGCTATTTTCTGTGACTTTTTGGCGCGCCATGCCAGAATGTTACGTATGGATTATAAAACCGATCACTCTACGGCAACTTTAATTTTTGAAAATATTGGAATTCACACCATAAACAAGATAGCTATTTTGCTGCTATGTTCATACCGGAAACAAGATAGCTACGCTGCGGAATCAAAGGCCTGACTTCCAGTTGCGAAACTCTTTCCTTAAATAACGGTTATTTGCACGTACATATGCTACTTACTACGAAGGCTCCGCTACAAAGATATAGTTTTATATAAAATATATTTGAAAGAAAAATCTAGCGACGAGTAGAAGACCCATTTTCATGAGAGTGCAGTGTCTTCTTATTTCATAAGGTAATTTTCATAGCGTTTTGTCAATAATTCGTGTAATTCAGAATATATAGGTATTATAACTTCAAAAAATGACCTTAGTAATATTTTTATTTGAATTGTTTGACTAAATTAACCAACATTGCAAGTTGATTTACAAGAAAATATTTTTGTTGACTTATTTTTATTGCCTTCTGCTTTTAACCGTTTTTGGATTTATGAAAATTTTCTATGTTAACTTATTGTATATTTTAGAGCACAAAGCATGTGATGAGCACTTGAGTGACATTAAGAAGCGTCAACATATGGTTCGACAGACCTATGAATATACCCAAGCCGATGTAATGAAGATGCAGGCTGAAAAAATGAAACTAAAAAATGATGTTGAAAGAATTACCTCCGATGTGTAAGAATTGGTTTGACTGTTTTTGTTGATGCAATTGTCCAGCACCGTGCACTTTGGCACTATGAAAAAAAACCAGAATGGTAATCTGATCCTGTTTACTCCGATTAACGATTGAAAAAGCACGATGATTTTGAGGGTTTTACACGGGTTCTTTTAGTTTACATTGGCTCATCGTGGAAGAAAGTGGCTTTTGTGGTGATATGCATTTAGATACTTGTCCTTTTGTTCGTTAAAATAAAAACCAATATAACGGAAACTGACAGCATACTCAAGTTACTTTGTAATACTTTCCAAAACAATGACTAAAGCGTTAAGTCGGTAGTTTTTTCACAGTTCCACCGTTATTGACTTCGATGTCTGCCATGGAAGACATAAGGTTCTGGAAAAGGTGGCATATCCTTGAAATAATGTAGACTTATGCAGCATTTACTGCGCTCTCTCCTTCCTCACCCACCTGAGCCTTATGTAATGAAGGAATTTAGGCGACATTATGTGGGATTGGGAGTAGTGGTTAACAGAGCAAAACATTCCGACTTCGTGTGCCACGCTTGATCTGGTTCACTAACAAATACGCAACGGCTTCCAAAAACAGGGCTTATCGGTTGTTTAATATAACAGTTATGAGGGCGTGGATGGTACCATTCAGTAAACGCCGAAACATTCTCTGCATAAATTGATTTCGATGCCAACACCAAAAACACGCCGTTTTTTAACCTCCACTTAAAGCGCACTAGGGTTGCTGTTTCTTCTGATGTTCAAGACAAATTTGCCAGCTATTGTTAGAGATTTCTAGAAACTTTGGCTATATTTGGGCTGGTAGCGCAACACTCTGAAAGATGTGCCGACATTCATCAGAATCCTGGGCTCAAGCTATAAATAGGCAACCAAGCCTTGACTTTCGTTTTACTACGTGCAGTTCCTGTTTTATCAACTTTTATTCAAGTTTTGCAAAATACGGCCTCCATGCGTCAAGGTATGCTTACAGCTGACGGATCGCCTTTGAGGGAATGGCATGCATAAATCACTTAGCAGGACCTGTATTCAATTTTTATCGCGTTTTATCCTTTGTTCCGAAATTAATGCACTTCCTGAATTCTCTTTGCACCATTCCGGTGGTTTCTTGTGCCATAAATGGTTTAACGATGTCATTTTCAGCGATTCTTGTTTTCGGGCCGAGCGTTAACTTTATTGAATTGCCTGACGAGATGTGTAACTTATAATTGCAGGGAAATAGTCGATCAAAAGACACAGTTTTTTAAAGTACGTAGACAAAGCGTCTCTATTTGCTCTTTTTAAATAGGTTTTGTGTTAAGTAAGGGTGGATAGAAACCCGCTTTCCTGAGAACGGTCGAATAAATGTCTTGTAAAGCGTGCACAGTGCTACACAATTTTTTTGAGACCCTCAATAAAGTCCCCCCTTTTTTGTAGGACATTTTCAAACTTGGGACTTTTCTTTCATAGTTTTAGCAGTTAAGTAAAGACCATTGCAATGTTCTGTACAATCTAATAAGTAATGGTAGACGGGCATTCCGGACATTTTTAATGTACGCGTCAGTGCCATTGTTCCTTAGGATGCAATATACAGCCCCAGTGGCATTTGTACAGCGGCAGGTTTTGCAACTCCTGAGACTCGAAACTGCGCTCTGTTGGGCAGCTGTCCAACGCAATCGCCCTTGATCCACGGGCTCGATGTACTATCCATTGTGATCGTGTATGTAAAGAATGGTAAAGGAGAAAGAAAGGCCACGAAATTCGTACAGAACGTCCATCCCGTATCACACACACCGATACTTCAAAGACAGGTCCTGCAACACGATCCGTGTGAGACTTAACCACCATCAACTCTCAAGATACTCGCAAAAAATAATTCTATTTCTTTATTTATAGGACAAGCGCTGATTTCCCAAAGCATTACCTGTGTTGTACAATGTCTTATCTAGTGTTTCGTTAAACATTGATTTTTTGTTGTCGGAAACGGAAGGG
>JAYGXS010000003.1:70667931-70803383 GCA_036362985.1 Ligula intestinalis | reverse complement strand
AGAGAGGATTTTTAGATTAAATACAAAATATAAGAGTCGTTTCTTTTCTTAAGTAAATCGATTTATCGAAATCTTCCACTGTGTCTCAAAATGCAGGGGGTACTACAGTAGGTAAAATTATGCTGGCGATCTCCTTATGCCTTTTTATGTGCGTATCTCTCCTGGTGCTATTTAATCTATTTTGAAAATCGGTGGTTGTATTAATTTCGTAAAAAAACTGAAAAGTTAAGGTTTAAGTCTGCATTAACGTGCCCAGGTTCAAATCGAAAGCTCTCGCAGCCGGACATAATTAATAAGTAGCATTCATTTGAAAACGATTGCGGCACTATTTCATCCTTAAAAATGTCTACGTTGGTGGGTTTTTAGCTCAAGTATTCTGGAGCAATTAGTAGTGAAGGAGGCGCCGGCGGCGGCTATTGCATTCCATGTGAAGGTTGCGGCTTAAAAAAGAAAATAAATCCAAATTCTTAGAGAAGACGCACCGATGCATTATCCATACCCAAAATTAAAGAGCCGAACAGCGGCTATGATTAGCGTCATGCAGAAACTACTTATGCCGTTGAGAGAGTAATTGGTTGAATACATATACCTGAATAGCCAGAAACCGGCGAATTAGCTAATATATTTGTATAAATGAAGCCAGAAAATATAAAAATGCAGACATTTAAAATGTTTTTTTTTGAGTAAAAACATAATAAAACTTCGAGCGAGCTGTCGCAGTACAATGCGAAACATTATGAAAAAAGCAGACGTATGACGATTTTTACAAGGCTGACATTAGGAATCGTGCTGTTAGGGTCGCCTTTTGCAAATATAATAACGTCAAGACTTACTCTTATATCGGCGATGTAGTCGGTCGTAACCGCCTTGCTTGGTATCGAGTTCAAAAGTACGGTATTTCATCCCGACGTGGCGTCCTGATTTCTTGAAGCCTTAGAACTTCTTGCAGTAGCGTAACTTTCGTGAGGAAAACTGAGTCAATCGTCGTGATCGCATCCCTACTGAAGTTGACAGTGGAAAGCTTGGCATCTCCGGCAAAAACCGACTGAAAGAAGCATGGTTAATGTGGCTGCTGTTTTCTACTTCTCGCAATGTTCGACACTGTCAATGGGTTTCTGCAAAGCTCTGAGGTCCCTATTTCCAGTGCAATGCTTAATGTGTGTGCAGAAGTGCTTCGAATTTCATTCTGAATGGCTTATTAAGTCCTTGCGGAAGCTTTGGAGGAAATTTGTACAAAACACTGTGCGTAGGAGGCAGGGAGCAATGATTTTCTGAGCCTGGCACAGAACAGAAATCCCGATCGATATGTGGAACGTTATCGTGACATGGTATCGCGCACTAAATAATTGTAATTCCTCTATCACATGAGTGTCCGACAGCGGGTCTTTTGACATAATTCAGCACGTCGTCGATATGTCAAATGCTTGTGACTCCGGCATACTAATGAGGAGCAAAATAGCATCTATTTCGCACGGGAGATTTCCAGTTTTTTTGTTGCACAATCAGTGAGCACACCCTTACCCTAACAACCGAAAACTGAGGAGAGCAACTTTCCGATCATCTACCCTCATGGAAAGCAATGCTCCTCTTATAGGGACGACTTGGTACAACTTGGAATAATTGCATCTTAAGTTTGTCCAATTTATAGAGCAGGCTTTAGGCTTTAGCAGTTCTTTGTACGTTGTACAGCGTACCGTCGATGATCTGGGCAGATATTTCGGTTTTTCCAACCTGTTGGTGGGCTTTGCAATCAGAAAGATAGTATAATTTTACGCATCTTACGCACTCGGTGATGATCCCGGTGACCGCTGCCATGCTGCCTTCTCCCCTCTTAAACCCTCCACCCAAGAGCGGATGCTTTTTCTCCTAATCCTCATAACACATTAGATCCCCCCGCCGCAAATGCTAAAGTATTCCTCTTTAAAAATACCAAGGAGTTTTTCACTGTCTGCTCCAAAAAATATGCACCACCTCATAGGTCAGAACAATACATTTTCTACCGACACAGTAATTGTTCAGATTCGTCTTAATTTTGTCTACTTTATCACATGCTAATACAACCAACTGGCCGGTCAAGCAACACTAGTCTACCCTATCAAGTCCTGCTGTTCAGGTTTGACGAAGTCATCCATGTCTTTTGATGCCTTTAGATAAAATACTGCTTCAGTCGTATTTTTTTATATACAAGAGTTATTCAAATCCGTTTATAGAGGTATTTATGTACAATTTCATGAATTTCATTAATAGGAATAGGAAAATAGTAAACATATCGTAAAATTCGCTGCACAACCATTATACCCTTCTTTCTCGTGAAATAACGGCCCACAAATGCGCTCGAAAGTAAATTATACCTTGTTCACAGTCAGTACGTAGCACCATTTTAAGTAGCTCACATGTCACGTTGAGAGCCATTTTAGAAAAATTTATTTGAGAATTTCGGAGAAGACTCGAGCTTTAGCGGAAAAGCCTGCACGAAATTTTAACTTTCTCTCCGAAAATAAAGCACGACTTTTACTGTTGCCCAAAAGGGAGCTTTATTCAAATTCGTAGATATTCCAACGTTGCCTCTCGCAGGTTGCCTGTGTAACGAGCGAAAAAACTGAATGATTGTTTAAGTACACCAAGGTCGTCACTTTTTGGCGCGGACCCAGGATGGAGACGCGGTGATCGAGTGTCAGTGAAGAAACTAGTGCGCTTCCCCTCACAGCCGCTGACCCCCTTCCCGCCGCCGTCGTCGTCAATCGTATCGCAATCCCACACACAATGTCAGCACTTCCGTCTCGCCCGTGCAGTCGCCCACAGCACTGTATTTCCCACCGGTAACTGATCAGACATAAGAGAAAACACTCCACTCCAGATGGGACTTTTATCTATGTAACGCCGTTCCCTATCCCCATATTATTTTCTTACTCTGTACGTATTCTTTATTACTAGTAGATTCTTCGCCATATATTCGCATTTCCTTCTACTCCGGCCTTGATATTTGTGTGCTTGGGTGATGCTTATCAATCCAATTCCGAGTTTCCGCTGCAGAGCCATCTTCAGGTCTCTTATCCTTTAGGTGTGTGCCAACCTCGACATCCCCGGCCCGCTACACCTGGATAGTTCATTGCCAATCGATGGGCAACGGCAAGAGCCGGCAGCTTTTGCCTGCTGTGGTTGCCGACGACACAAACCCAATACTTGAGAAGGATTATGGTTGCAACGATGATAATCTCTTTATGGGGGAATCAAAATCAAGGCAATGTTTACGCAGTGATGTAATCAGTCCAACTCGTGTCAGCCAGTGCAAAGCTAGTCTTCTGAACAAGCGTGGTTACCGAGCTAATTCGGGCAAACTGGAACTGGCGTATTCGGATCTGGTTTACCATTTTAAGCAACGAGGATCTGTCAAGCAGATGCGTTGGCAACTGAATGGTCTACGGTGGTACGGATATAAGAGGCACTTATTCACATTCGAGGCTGGTCGACGTTGCCAACACAGTAAGTAATTTGATAACATGGTATATTCTATAAAATACTTATTTCTCCCATTTCTTATATTTTTTCAGAGCTATTGAGTATAATTTCTAATTTGGCATCTGTCGCCTAACCTTAGTATTAATTTTTGCTTTTCGATCGCTTCACACCGACACTTAAAGTTGGAGGCGTTTTGTGTGCTGCTCGAGACCATTTGATTTTTAAGAAATCGCTCGTTGCCTTTTATCTGACCAAAACTTTTCTTTATTATATTAATTTCGGCGATATTTGAAGGTCATCCACCCTCAAAAGGTCAATGGAATAGCTGTACAAGTAACTAACACTCAACAGACACTTCGCGCGGCTTTGTCGCATGCATCGTGTAGATTTTAGTCAAATTTTACACTGATTCAACCTCCAATAGGGGGATCTTATCCGCGTTCATCTGTCCTCGATGGAGTGAGTAGTTCGCATACACTACAGTCCACATGGAAAGTCTTAACAGCAGTTCTCCATGGTTTGTCGTGCAGGCACGATTAACCTTGTGAGAAACTGTGCAAAGTCCAACATTTACTGTCTGTGTGTATATTAATGGCTTATTTCATACACCTTTGTTTCGGGTTTGGCTTCACGCTTCCTTGTAATGGAGGTAAGAGGAACAGACAAAACTGTTTGTACTGCTCGAATCTACCTTGCTGTTTTATTTCGTACGTCATTTCCTGGCGTGATGAAATTGTTAGCTAAATTCTTCCTTCACACTGAGGATCAGATCTTTATAGCTCTGTTCTGCCGCGCTTTCATGTTAGTTCTTGAAGAAGAAGAAGAAGAAGAAGAAGAAGAAGAAGGAGAAGGAGAAGAAGAAGGCTTCCGATAGGCGGAACTTACTTCCTTCAGTTGAGTAAGACTCGCTTAACACTTAGATGGATGAATACTACACCAGCTCACATAATGGGTTGGATATCATCTCGATTCAACTTCAGCGGAAACTGTAACTAGTATCCGGAGAGTTAGATGAGTCAGATAAGCTGATTCATCATGATTTATTCCCACCGCAACACATTAAGGTTTTTAACTATAATGAGGCACAGATAGTCACGGTTTAGGACGTCAGTTGGTCGGAGTTTGAGATAAATATTTAGTGTATTATTCATGCAAGTCACCCTCGCGGGACTCAGGTGAGTGAAACGGGATTGGTGTGAAAAGACGGTCTGGTATACGTATGACGCGTAAACGGCGGCCTTATGTCATTTCATTCATGGCAAAAGTGAGGTCTGCGTTACACATATACCTCTTCTTCCTCCGAACGAAACCCAAGTCAGTGTACTCACCCGTTTTGGCGGGAAAAATATATTTTTTGCACTGGCTTTGGGTATCTTCAGTCTCCTTATTTGGTCTGTTTGTGTCCGTCTGGTTCCAGTTTTTATGATTCCTGTCTTCCCTATAGTCTCCCAACCTGTTTATTTGTTATAGCTCATCGTCTCTCACTATCTTCGATAATTCTACATGTGAATTGTTTGTAGGCACCTTAATTTTTTCTTAACGCAATAATCTCAATTTAACAGTTAATGGCAATAATGAATTTAGTTCAGAAGAAGAAGATGCGATCACTGGAATAATGAATTTAGTCCCTGTATTTGCCAAGTCGCCTTTTACGTCAGATATATAGTCAAGGACTCCGGTTTTGGTCAAGTTATTACCGTAAATATTTTTTTTCGTACTTTTTTTTTCACGCCTAACTGCTGACAAATGGGATCTTTTTGTGCTTTTAGGTAGATCATTGTCTTGCCCGACGACGTGTCCGGACTCGACTCTTCTGCTTGTGCATTCTTATTTGAAGATATTGACCAATAATTTTCCTAACAAAAATTTACATTTTACGGGTAGTATAAGAGGTGTTGCCAGCACTTTCTTTTTGCATCGACGAATTGAGCGACGATACGATCTAAAGGCAATATATGTCGGTATCTGACCCGACATTTAAGACTGCAATAGGCAGGAGCGATTATGAACTGTTAATTAGAAAATCAGTCAAGAAAGTTCTTTCCGTGCCTATCAGTAGGATGAGTTCCGGATTTGTCTAATTATTATCACATTTACCATAGCAAATTTAGCCACCGGCATGGTAGCGCCTCTTACGATATCTTGATAGCAAGGTTTTTCTGTCCGTTGCCTCACTAAGTCGGTGCTGTTTGGGCTTCACAACTTTGACTGTGACCATATGGGTCTTCTTGTAAACAAATTATTTGATACCAATCTTATGTGAATATAGTAGCTTTAGTGAAGCGTCATAGGCCGTAAGTTTTCTTCGATCCAGAGTGTGTGGAAGACACCTCATCCTCCTCTGGACTGTGGAAATGTGGGGTTAGTTTCACATATATATTTCAAATACTTGGCCATTGTTAGCCACTGTTTTTCTACTGAACAGTGATGCCATTTTCCGTTATGCTTATTGGGCAGTTTTAGATAGTTTTTTACTTTCTTAGTAACTCGCGATCTTTACCTATTGTTTATAGCGGGAATCTTCCTTTTCAAATGTAAGCAGGCATCCTTTCTGAGCGCTTTGCTCAGAAGACAAGTCCATTGGTTAATGACTCTGGCCCCATCTATCATTGACAAGCCTGCCGATGTTGTAAGTTATCCTGTCTTTGGCCTGTCAGTTATTTTGTCGCAAGGCAATTCCGTCTTAGGGTTTGCATTTGTTTAAATTCGGAAAGGCCGGCATCTTTACACACAGTTTACACACAGTTTACACTCGGTAATCAGCGTTTACTGGCTATTCTTCATTTTGAATAAATTCCGTTATTTTAACACGGAAAGGCTTGAGAATAATCTTGACGCTTTATGCGTCTCACATAAAAATGCAACCATAATGATTTTTTCCAGAAATTTGAACGAAACTTCAGAAAAAGCTCATAACCTAAATGTAAAACTGATAAACCTCATTTACTCAAGATCAGTCATACAAAAATGCTTATCCCGGTATAGTTGTTGTCTCCTGCTCATTTGATTTTAATCTCCCCAGTGGTAACAGTGCATGTTTTTACCTTTTACCATCTTGCTGTTTGTGATTTGTCACTCCATTTTCCATACTTTTTTTATCCTACAGCATGCAGAGAATAGTCCGAATTCCCGTATCTCCCAAAATACTCTTGCCTCTGGGGGCAAGTGTTGCGTTGGTCCGAATCCTCCCTCATCATCAAGGACTACAGATAATTTCCTAGAATTCATTGGTAGGCACTTACTCATTTGTGCTTAAAAGTTTAAAACGAAAGGAAAGAACCTGAAATGTTCTTTGATTGAAATTTTTTCATTAGTCACAGAGACACCACAATTCAGCCTGCCATCTTCAGATTTTTGCTTTATAAAATCCCTTGTTTATCGGTATCCTTTGACCAAGTATCATGTCGTAATGGGTACGTTAAGTCAAAATGACAACAACAACTGTGAAGAATAAGCCAGATACAAAAATCAACGGTAGATAACCCGTAGTAAATGACAAAGGAGTCGGGCAAATATAGCGCCTGACTCGCGACAAGAGAAAAAAAACGCGTGTTAGATAACTTCACACGCGTACAGGAGAATAATTTAACAACACAAACGCGTCGTAGTTTCGAGGTACAAGTCTATGTGAAAAAAGATCAGGGAACCATATGCATGTAGGTCAGATGGACGTGGAAAATTATTCAACCAGCCCCTCCCCCTCATTTTATGTTGTAGGCAACGCTGACACAACTGTCACCAGGTGTCAGCGACGCCATTCCTCCCTTCCAGCAATGACCAGTCAATCGACGCATAGTTGGATCCAGAATCATTCCATTTCTGACTCTCCTGCTCTCGACGAGGGTACTGGGGCCTCTTGCTCGCCCAGCCTAAATTCCTTCCATTCTGGGTCGCTCAATCCCGCCTGCGGTGTTTACCTGTTCGCTGTGCCTGATCCCCCTGTTGCCCACTGCTACGAGAACCAGCATGCAATGATTGGCTCCTACTATGGGGAGAACGCGGCATGCTCATAGGACGCGCTAATAGTGAAAAATCTGTATAGCAATTTTTGTGCACTCACAGGCGCCATTACATATTTGGCTCTCAAAACCGCGTTGACAGTCTCTGCTAGACATCCTTCCCCTCCCCCAGTGATCACTTGCATTTAGGCTCCTAGTCAACCGTCTTGCATGGACCGCCTTTCAATTAATTTATACTTTTGATCTGCTGTTCTTGAATTTAATCCTAATCTATCGTATCCTCTATGCACTTTTCATATTGTCCTCAAATATGCTGCTGTCGTGTTGCGAAGGACCAGCTCCTTCTGCTGCTGTTGACTTGTGGGAATTTATTGAGTGGCCAGCCTGATCACACTAATAGGTTGTGTTAAAATTCCACACTTTGCGTAGACTGCATTTTCAATAGATAGACAGATGAAGGCATAAAGACATAACGGACAAAAGCAAGGGAGACTAGGATGGCCATTTCTGGCTTATTAGCTATCGTCAGCTAGTCATATCCAACTCAAGTATTGCCCCAGAAATCGATACAGCGCTCGAGCTTCGAACCTGCGTAGTGGTTAGAGTGGTGGACTTCTAACTAACAAGGTCGCGGGTTTGAAGCTCGATCGCGGTGACACTATCTGGGGCGATGCTTGAGTCGGGTATGACCAGCTGATGATGGCTAATAAGTCAGAAATGGCCATCCTAGACTCCCTTGCCTTTGTCCGTAATGTCATTCTGCCTATATCATTAGCCGCCTTGCAGAGAAGGCTCGAGTGTGAGCTCCAAAGGCGCCATGGACGGACGAGTGTGTCCTCTAACTGATCGGTGTATGCCTATCTGCCACCATAGATGAATACAGTTGTACTTCATCTCGGTCATACAGTCAACGGTCACTGTGGGAGATAAATGACTATGTTGAAGCTCTTCTGAAAAGGTGGAATACAGGCAACAGGAACCCAGATTTAAAGGCTCGCTGTGAAACTAGCAGACTCTTGATCTGAGGAGCAGTCAGTCGCGGACCACATGGTGATATCCTTAGACGTGACTGATTACCAGTCCTGATAATTGGTCTTCTCTGAAATATCACAGGTTGGGGTAGTATTACGGAAGCAGGATTACCGGCACCCTTTTCCGTGGGAATGAAGCACAACACCAGCGGCCTTCAAACAAAGCAAACACGAAGGTCGAGGCGGTAAACGAGAGCAAACAAATATACTAGCTGAAGTTCAGCCAGACATTCAGGTCACTAATTTGTAGTGACAGTTGACCTTATAACACTGGAGAGCCAGCCAAGCTCTCCGAAAAGTCAGCACAAAACAAAAGTTTTTCCCGTGAACAAAATTATTTTCCCTGAATTAGAGTTTTATTATCGTATTAAAAACTTGAGCACGACACGTCCATGACTGAGCCGTATCTGAAGTTTGCCTTTTTAACTTAAGGTACTATTAACTGCGTCTGGAGTTGTGCTTTTTTATGTGTTGGAAATGCATTCATCGATCACCAACTAGGATTGCTGTTAGTTGGCCTTGCTCAACTCCCTGCTTTGAGGACAGCTGAGGTTTGCACCCGGGTCTGGTAGTGATCTACGGTGGGGCCAGCAAATTTTAAAAGCCCCTGCCCAAGTTTCCTACGGAAATCATGGTTAAAAGTTAATTGCTGGCGTGGAAAGTGTACAGCAGGAACTAAATTAAAGCCGATTGTAATTGTTTTACTGAGCTAAAAATATATATGAAAAGCATCAGGAAAGGAAAAAAATTGACCATCATAAACCCCTGTTGGTCAGCAAATGGCGACTAGTGACCAATAAGAATATTAGAGTAACCTATAGTGGTTAACATAATGAAGGCTGCGTTGGAAAGCCAAAATTCCGCCTACTGAAAATGTGCAAGTAAGTGGTTATTATCAATATCAAACCCAAATGGACCTCACTATGGATCTCTGCCCCGGACCACTTTTGTTTATGAGCGTCCTAATGCTCTACCCGTTGAACGATTGCCTCACTGTCATATAGGTTGCAACCGAACTCAAATCTCAGGTGTACCCTAAACCTGGATCTGCGTAAAGTTGGCTAATGACGAGAACGACGATTCCAGTCCCCCTTGTTCTTCTCGGTAATCACCTGCTTATGAATTTACATCCATCGGAAAATGTGTAATAGACCTTTACGGGCTGCAGCCATAAAATGCTTGGTTTGGATTTGCTTAATTTGTTACTCGGTAATCCAGCAATATTTAAGGTGACTGTCTCCTTGAAAAAAACTTATATATTCGGGTACCAGAGACAGCAGGAATGTAATTTGGTGACCATAGTAACTGGTAGCGAACATAAAGGGGCATGATGATGATGGTATGATTATCAATAGACGAAATTGGATGCGCACACTTCTTAATCATTGGAAGTTATTCCTCTTTCAAACGCTCTATAGAAATTAGTAGACGTATGTTAGGGAGAGAGAAATGCATAGAAATTATGACTGGGTTCGAAGAGAGCTCGCTTCTGCGATTAAGTGCCGTGAAGGTGAGTTAACCAAGTCCTTCCTTAAAGAATCGGTTATTTGAAAAGCTCTATGTTTGCTAGGCTATTAACTTTCTTCAGTGCAGAGGAGTATATTGATCTGTTTATCTTGGTAGTTGTTAGTTGTGTACTTTGCCAGACTGACTTTTATGCGAAATATCTAGAATCTTTAATGCGTGGATCAGCCAAAAAGGACAGTTTTTATAGCCATTCTGAGATGAAGAATATACCTAGTTTCCTATATAAAATAATATTTAAGGAGCCTGCGATACAGACTCAACGGTGCTGTTTATGGAATTTGATTTTTGCGAGGGTACCACATCAACACAATAAGCCAACCAACTGGTAACTAGTTAACAATGTAAATAAAATGATCTAAATATATTGTCAGACTGGAATTGTTCAGTATTGACATACCCGACCACAACCGAAATGACAGCATTGACCTCCGGCAAAGGTCTTCTCTGATGCGCAAGTTCAAATCCCACCAAACGCCTCGAGTTTTTTCACAATTCGGTCAACTCAAACTCAGATTGCTTATATGTCAGAAGTGACCAGCGCAGTTCTCCTAGACTTTTTCGGTAATGTCATTAACGTTTTTGTATAAACGGGGCGCACTTAGCGCCAGTGGAAGGCTTCTGGATCGGATGGAAGTATTCCTGCTTGACGTGTCTGTGCAGGGGACGTGCGCCTACAACGTGGCTCACATAAGATTCGCAAATGAACACAGGGCTATATAGGGGCATGAAATGTGTTCATTGGAATGCACACCCATAACACATGCCGCACACATGGGCAGGGTAGCAGGCCTAGGCACATACTCGCGCCGAGACAGTCACTAGCACGCAACTACTGCATCAGATGACAGATCAGCTCGCACCAGGAATGGCGCCAAGGGGACAGAAGGTAGAGCGGGGTCGGCTCTGGGCACTCCGTCTTGATGACACTCAGTTTATTACTAACTATTAACATTCTGACGCACTTTTAAACTATTAAGATTCACCAAAGGTCCTGGTTTGAAAGGCAGTTAAACCCTAGAAACTGCGATCTTCAGGCCCCGGTTCCTTAGGTGGAGAGAAGTCATGAGAGGCCAGAGTGGTAGGGACAGTTTATTCTGTACAGAAGGAATGGAGAATAGTTAAAGGGCAATTGACTGTCAGACGAGCGAGCAACCCCCGGCCACCACCACGTCTGAAGTGAGGTTGTAGTGGCAATTTGCTGTCTAATGTCTGGCCTTCCTGTCGTGACCTCAATCTGCCTAGACTTCAAGGTCATTGCGGTCACCAAACTACTGGCGCGCGTGACATAGGCCAACCACGTCAATTTATATCCACACGCTGTCCAACCAATCACAGGCCGACCTAGCCAATGAGCGCTCTTTCTCGGTCTACAGGCCTGACTGCTCTCAAAATGGCACTTGGGACCCGGTTTATCTCCTGGATGGTCGTTTTATCCCAAGTCAGACTTCCTCCATCTTTTATCCGTCCTGTGTACACAATAAACTCTTACCACTACTTTGGCCTTTACTGACTTCTTATCCACTAAGTAATCACAGTCTGAAGATCGTAATTGCTGGGTTCAACTCACTTCACCCCCTGCGATGAGGTAATTGCGGGAATCGCCACAGCGTCTGGAGCGGCTTTTGTGTGAGTCGGCCTTGACAGGTGATTGGTCTGACGAGTTGTATAGACGGACGGGCGTGGGCGGCCAGTGCATGTGCACTCGTTGACAGCGGTGAGCCTTTGCGTGACTTTCGTCTGCGTGGAGCTAGTGCCCACAAAGCTGCCACCTGACTAGATATCTCGGTCGTCTAAGGACGGAGAGTCAGAATGCAATGGCGCCGTCCTATTTTAGCCTCTATGGCAATTGTCAGTTAGTACGCGATTTGAACACTTGTGATTTTGAAAACCTTATCTACTCCGTGACGAGCAGGTCGTGTGTTGCACACGTAAGCGGACTGTTTTACTTTGTCAGTCACGGTACCCTATCCCGCCTCCAGTCTTCTTGAGTATGCGGTTAGAACACTTTGACTCAATGTAAGTATACCGCCTAAGCCAACGTAGGATATCACGAAGACTAAAACAGCAAGTCTTCAAAGGTATGTAAAATACGATTACGAAAATAGGTACAACCTCAAGTCCTCGTGTAAACAGGGGTAAAATCCTAGCGGTGATGTCAGTGCATTCGAACACTAGGGTCAATCAAGGAAAATGGAGGCCAGAATGTTAAAGGTAACAAATAGTCCAGGACCGCCACTAGTATGTGTTGACACTGAGTACAAATTGTTGAAGGAGGAGAGAGTCAGTCAGTATATTTGACGAAAAAATAGGCTTGCGCCTTTGAATTTCCTATTTGTCACAGCAAAAGCTTAAGAATTAGAGACAATATTAGCAAGTTTTCAGTCAGCGAGATATAGAGAGTCGCATGGCGCAGAGTGTGGCAGTTGCAACAAAAGTTTTCTATTGCTCCACTGCAAGTCAGCGTCCATGTGCTTGCAGTGCTGCTAAGCACAGGGTGGACAGCATTGTTAATGATGGCTGAAATGAAGTTTCGGGAGTGGTCATTTAGATCGAGTAAGATTAAGTTATTGTATAATCGGGGTTTCCAACGTGACTAAACCCAGGTAAACAACTCGAAGCCCAGATGAGTCAATATATACTCGACTAGGGGATTTTTCGATGCAATAGCTGCTTGATTTCAATGTGTGAAAGTGCGCTGTCCCCGATCTGCGTATAACCTAGCCCAAAGCATGGGGTCGACTTTTGAACAAAGCATTCCTGTGTCACATAACGTTTCAACAAATGGATCATGGAAACCTTCGCCTTAATTGAGGAGGGCTGCTGAAAACGTCGTGAAAGTCCTACAAGCTATTAAAATCATGTTTGCAGCACTCACCGAAGATCTCAATAAAGTTACGGCCCATTTCTTCGTCCTAATTCAGAGTATGGTGCACAGACAAAGATAACGTGACACAGAAGGAAAAAGTCACTCTGGAATAATGCAACCCCGCATCAAAAATGCAGTATAAGTTCAAAAAATTCAACCTCCTGACCCTTAAAGACTGGGGCACGTTCATATATACAATTTTCATAAGAACATTCCGGCATAGACTCTTGGCGTACCGTGATATAGCTATTTCGGGCTGTTGGCCCTCATCAGCCACGGGCAGCCAACTCTAGTGTAGCAGCTGAAATTGCGGCCGCACCCGAGTTTCGAAACGGACAGTTGGCTAGTAACATATCAATTATTAGTAGCTTTGCGGAGCAATCGGTTGATCCGACTCGCAAAAGCATTATCACAGGATGGGCATATCCTGAGGAACTGATCGGTGCACAAACAAATAATATATATTTAATTTCTGCTGTAGGTAACATATGCGCGACACTGCAGTGGTCTATAAGACAATATTCAACCTCAAACGAAGATCACTTCTTGAGCCTCTATGCTTGTAATAGTCGCTGTTGATGGACGCCCTCCTAACTCTTGACGCCACAGACGAGGTCACTCAGAGCATAGGACCTCACGCGAAGGCAGTTTCCTGCGTGCCTCGGGCCATACGCAAACGTACGTGCGACCACACTGCTAGCGAACGCACGCAAGTGATCTCTCCGGTCATGATCCAGTAACAAGAGAGGTCGTTGTCTGACCAATTACCGTCAAGGCTGACTGAGACAAAGACAAATTTCGGAAGCCGCCCGGAATTACTACTACCAGACCACACTCCGGACCCGACCCGACTAGGCAACGGATGACTAGTTCGCGAGTCAAACCTCCTTCTAACTATCCTCGAATCCCTCTGCACAGAATACACTCTTTCTGCCACTCTGTCCTTCCCATAACTTATCTCTCTTCTCCTAGGGAACCTGGCCTGGAACATCGCAGCCGTTAGGGTTGAAATTTCCTTAGCCTTAAAACCACAAGATGTGTTTAGCTACCCCTTTCCCGTTAACTTTCCCAACTCAAAGGCCAAGGTTACATTTTGCGTCGGGCTTCTTCATTAAGCACTGAAATATTTGTGGAGGCTATTGCAGGGGGTCAAGTAAGTTAAATCCTAGAAACTGCAATCTTCAGACCATGATTACTTACAAGAGAGGAAGTCAGTGGAGGTCAGAATATAGGAAACAGTATACTGTGTACACAGAGGAACAGGGAATAGATGGAAGAAATCTGACTTGGGAACACACGACCAGCCAGAAGAGCCAACCTGGTTCAAGAGTCAGTTTGACAGCAGTCAGGCCAGTGGACAGAGCGAAAAATTAACGCGTGCAGGCTAGCTATTCGTCGCCGTGCTAAGAACATAGGTTTGGGGCAACTATGATTGGCTGTTTCCAGACGCCGAGAACTGCAGCCGTGAGACTCTAGTGGAGTTCACTTCGACGCGAGCTAGTCACAACAAGGCTTCAAGAAAATCAAAATGCAGTTGAATGTATTTGCTTTCCCTTCACGAACCAGGCCACGAGTAAAGGCAAGTGGCATAATGGTCTCCCGTTAAATAATGCTATAAGTAATGCAACGTACATTATGTCAAGAATATTTTTATTGTGATAATTTATTTCCGATGGATGCGTAGTTAGCATCAAAGCCAGGGACCTGTGAAAGGGGGAGGGGGTTCCAAGGGCATTGCTTCCTGTCCTCATTAAATATATCAGAACACGATGAACACAAGTTAGCCATGGGAGCAGAGCCGCAAGCAGGCATTTGCCTCAGGCATTTGGGGTGAGACGGAAGCGCTCATAAACGCGATGCATCCAATCACCGACGTACCCAAGGATGCCTCGGTACCAAGCAAACTCCTGATTGGTTTCAATCCCTTGTCTGTCAGTGTCCATTTTTCGTTGAAAACTTGAAGCATTAAGCAGGAGCGATGTCTGGAAGAGAAAGAGGTTGTAGCAGGATTAAACAGTTTTTTTTCTTACGCAGTTAAATATGCTGCAGTGTACGGTCGAACCCCCCCCCCCGGAAGGTCACGGTCACGTGTTCAACTTCTCTTTATCATGATCAGAAATCCTGTAGCGCTGGTGCCAAGCCCGCAAAGCGCACGTGACTTCGCTACTCTACCTCCTTCTGGGCCAGCCAATCACAGGTGCCGCAGACTTCTTTTGTCCAAGTAGTTGATCAAGTGTCCAGTGACTCACTCTCGCATGAAAATTATTCACTTACGCCCACAGCGCACTAGCAGACAGACGCGCGCGAGTGCAGGGCCCGGGGCCAGCCGCGCGTCTGGGATTTAGACCACAATTGAGTTCCTGTACATAATAAATAACTCCTACTGGTCTTATCCATCTTCTTCCTGTACGAAACTGGGTGTGATAATTGTAGTGTTCTGAGCGCACTCACGGCTTAGACTCCTACACGTAGTCCAGCAGCTGCCTGCAGCGTGATAGGTAGTGCATTCACGAAAACGGTGGGTGTTGGTGGGGAGCAGGTATCGCGGGGGGGGGGGGGGTTAAGTAAGTTAAACCTAGCAACTGCGATTTTCAGGCTCCGGTTCCTTAGAAGAAGAGCAGTCATGGGGGCCAGAGTAGTAGGAACAGTAAATTTTCCTACAAGCCTTCAGCCTATTATGTTGAAGCCTCGGCCAATCACCGTTTAAGGTTGACTATCGGAGGACCTTGCGGCGGTGACCGCCTACCTTCTCGCTCCTTCAGGTTGGCCAACCTTCACGGTCGGACGTGCACTAGTTTTGACAGTCAACGACTCCCGGACCCAGCGACCTCACTGCCTGACTGCGACTCCGAACCTGGATCACTCACGGCTGGACTGCACTTGCCCGAGCGTTAATTTTATCTTACCAATACTCTATTGCTTCTGAACTTAATTATAATAATTCTACCACGCTGACCTCCCACACTGAGATACTACTATCCTCTATTACCCAGCCGGACCACATCGTATCCTACAAGGTCATGAACAGCTTTAGTGGCTTGGAGATTTTAAAAATTACGATATAACCCATGCATGCGAAAAAGTACAATTTTGAGGTCAGTTTTACCTACCGAATATTACATGTGTTAAGAAACAGGCTAGATTGGCCTGCATATCTCATCCGCCAAAATGGCAGTTATCAAGAACATAGTCGAGAGGCAGTAATTTCCGTGAAAACATAAAAAGGCAGTTGAAAGTCGAGATCTAGAGTCATCTTCAGTTATCAGTGCTCCGACTTGTCAACTTAGGGCTAAACAATGAACGCATTTATTACTTGAAATGTACAGTATTCACCCGTGGAGCTGATTTGCTGGAAATTTTATCCTGCTGATGGAACGAAGAGGATGCTAATTCAAACCCTCAATTTGTTCGTTAAGAGAAGTTCGAAGGCACGGTCGTTGTCAAAAAGGCGTCGAGCCACATTTCGATAAAGTTCGACACCTGTAAAAATGACTTAAACTCACCAAGTACAAAAGCAGACCGCTGACAGCTACATACAATTATTTGTTCTATGAAAATGTGCACTTTACAGAAGTCCATTCTTACGTCCTTGAGGAGAGCAAGTTTACGCTTGGCGTCAGAGAGTTCACGAAGCTCCTCATTGAGCTCTTCAATTTGTTCAAAAATTTGGCCCTCGTCATCGGTAAATATTTTTGCCAGCTGCCTATTTTCCATCAAGCTTTGCCCTCGCTTTGTCTGCAAAGGCGAAAAACATGCAGGATGAGAAGAAGCTCCTAATTTTGAGCTTCTCGCAAACAATGTTCGACATTCCCATTTTGAAACAATGATCTAAATATCACCACGCTAAATATTTCACTGAAATAGCCGGGTTCATTGGTCAGTCGATGCGTATCGACATAAATATAGAAAAATGGAATAGGAAGTTAACTTAGACTGCGTCGGTAATAATTCTTCATGGTTGATTAGACGCTGCTCTGCGATCGCTAGCGAGTGATGCACAGGAAAACGTCTGTGAGCGAATCTGCATTAATTTACAATCGGTGACTGCCAGGTCGAGGAGGTTTTATTAGTGTCAAAAGGGTTGGAAACTGGTATAAGCACGTTCACCCCGTATGTATTACCGGCGGGCTTGTAGTGGTCTCTGCCGTCCGACGCCCTCTATTGTTTTGTCCGGCGTTATTGTTCAAGGCCAGCTGCCTCAAGGTCATCCAATACCTCAGTCAGCGCTTAGACGCGCTGACCTCCAGGGACTTGACCTACTTCCACTCGGACACACACACATGCGTCTAGGTTCTCGCGGCTGCCCAAGCACCACTCGAACATGTCCCTTTTTTCTCCCACCCTCGGCTGCCAGACATTACTTAGGACCACGGCGCTCCAGCGGAATGGCGTGTGCTCCGAAGTCCAAATTCTTTCCATCTCTTCTCCGTTCCTTTGTGTACACAATAAACTATTCCTACTATTCAGGCCTTCCCAAGACTTCTCCCATCTCTTAAGGAACCGGGCCTGGAAGATTGTAGCTGTTAGGGTTAACTGTCTTAACCTTAACTCCTATAGTTCGACCATCGGTAACAATGATGCCCACCGTGTGCGCCATACCAAGGACGGTGACTAACGCGTGAATTAGTCACGCAGGGGGGGCTGGCTTCTCCTCTTTACTAAGTAACTATGATCTGATGATCGCAGTTGCTAGTGTTTAACTTACTCAACCCCCTGCGATAGGCTTGCCTTAAATTCCAAAGGTACTCATTGGTTTGTCCTAGCTTTAACCCTTGCTGTAACCCCAACGATAACTCTGCTAACCCTGACTCTGAACCTTGTTCTTGCAGGTCCCCTTTACTTTTTCCATTTTTAAGTTTGTATCTCTGATACCTGAATCTGCTTCTATACATGAATGCATATTGTTGTTTGAATAAATAGTTTTCCACTAACCTTTGCTAGCGTGCGAACTTGGGGCAAAGCGACTTCCTAGGCGTAACTGCTGACTGATGTGAGGGTGGGCTTGAGGTGAACAGGCGGTGAAAGCGACCTTCCATTTTAAGCACCCGATCAGTCAATTTCTAGATCTTCCTCTTGTTGGACGAGCGAGTGTGGCTAGCGAATTTAGCCAAATACTGCTTCAACGCAAGCCATTTCTCTAGCTACTGCTGAAGAAGACTAACAGTATTTTTGCGAGTCTGTACCATACGTTCCTTTATTATCCTTTTTATATATTTTTTCAGGTTTGACTCTCGCGATACTTAGGAGTATTTTATCTGCCCATGTCTCAGACTGTTCTACTATTACTTATGATTAAGGATTCCCGACGGAATCCGAAATGTCAGGTTAATAAACCTCTTGTTCCAGTGTTCACTTCTTCATCTGAACTGCTTCCTGGAACTCGCATATTCAATTCTATTGGCAATCTTTTTGGGCGCGAGGCGCTCCGATCGGCACGATGGTGGGAAAACATTTACCCTTCGAGAGTCATCTACTTATGCGCAGATTCGATTCCTGCACAGATGCCTCGACAACAATGTGTTACCGAAATTTGTTTGGTACAGACCTCCGGTTAATACAGAGTTGGCAAGACGCAAACAATTTAAGTAGTAGTTTAGTTGCTACCCTCTAGGTTTTGCGATATACCGTTTTTAACAGATTTTATTCGTTTTGTAGGCATTTACTCTGGTTAGCCGCTACACCCTCCCAAAAACTACCTAGAATTTCACACAATCCCCCCTCTGTAATACGGGGACTATGTATAACCAAGCAATATCATTAAACGAATCCATTTTGTCTGTAGGGAGTGATATTTTATGTGCCTTGAAATTAGTACAACAATACGCTTTGTTCAACAAAACAGAAACGTCAAGAGAGTTGAAAGACTCAACGAAACCAAAAGTATTTGCGTCAGTTCTGTAAAAGTGGGGGTTCCATAAAAAAACACAGTTTGACAGTCTCACGTACATTAATTCGATCCAAAACAGCCTGCCTCTCCACGAGCACGTCTGTGAAATCCGCCCATGAGCGTTTCAGTTTTGTCGCCTTCACCTCCGTTGTTTCATTGAGAAGTTTGGTTTTATTGGTAAAGGTCAGACATTCAAATAGGATCCTCCTCTGCTCTTCGCTGGAGGATTTATAGAAAAGGAACAAAGAGGTCGCTGAAGGAAAATGACAGAATTATCGCAGACGGGGCAGAACTCAAAAGCCTTATGCGGGGGACAAAAGAAAATAGTCATAAATTTTCAACCGTAACTGGAATTTTTGCTGGTTCACTAAGAAAACGTTCTGCTTATAAACAGTCAGATAATTTACTAAGGCCCCAAATAAACGTAAACTGAGAAAAATACACCCGATTCCAAAGAAACCCCTCGAAAACCAGTTTTTAGTTGCAAAACAGTGTCCCTTCCGGTGACTTGCTAGGCGCGCGAACTCCTCCAGATCATAAGATTGCATGTCCATATCACGTCGGGGTCACCAATTTTCGTAAGTGGTTGTGCCAACAAGATAAAGGTTTCTCAAGTCAAAATTCAGGGAAGACAGAGTAGACTGGAACAGCTTTTACTGCGAGAAGATGCACTATACAATGGCTGTGTCACGAGCCAGCTGCCAGCTGTGTCCGCATGCCCAGAGTGTCCGTGAAAGTGTGTCGTTATCGTGAAGCTTTGTCTGCGCGATTTGTGCTCTTTCGTATGCACAGCCAATCAGGTGAAGCGGGGCGTATCGATTGATCTCGAGCGTACGCGCGTTTGAAGTAGCCAGTAAATCGATAGCGTTAGGAAGGCCGACGCGAGACAGGTTGTTACGCGTGAGTGCAATTCATGGCAGACAAAGACAGAGTGAGTTGGAGCGGTAGAGCTAGGCGCGCAGGCTTTCACAAGTTCAGCGCTAAATAAACAAATAATCTGGGTTCGAAGCTCGGGTCTCACAAAACCAGAAATTAGGTATGGCTAACTGACGACAGTTAATAAGCCAAAAATGAGGTCGTCTTTGGCGGTTGTGCATAGTTTACGCATACTATTTGTGGCTAGGTGACTGTTTAAAAATAGCATAGATCGGGTCCCAAGGCACAACGGGACTAGCGTGACCTGGTTGAATGTGGCGGCAATTTCAGTTGCAACAGTAGAATTGGGTATCCCCAGCTGACGACGGCAAATGAGCACGAAATGGCCATTCTAGGGTCCTATATCTTGTTGATAATACACAATACTTTACTATGCTCGAATTTCAGTACATTTACACACAAAGTGCACATCTGGAATGATTGTTTTAACTGTCTGATGAAAAGAAACCCAGCGCTTTGCCTGTATGTCCTGAGAAGACGTCCGACTAATTCTATCATTCTAACAACATTGGCCTAAGCAACAGTTTTAGTTCTAAGAAAGGAAACTATTTCACACGGTGTTCAGGTTGAGAGGACATGGATCTACCTCCTTTGGTTCGCAACCAAATGATTTTACTATAATTAACCGTGTTCGGAAAGAGCATACAGAAGGAATATTTAGCAAATTACTTTTTAAAGGATTTTAAATTTCTCAGTTTAAATCGATGCTGATGCTAAAATTATATTGGCTGTTTGATGTCCAGTTGCCAACTTCTGGTTTTTTTCTCCCTTGTCTTCAATAGCTTGGGCGCCTGTCCTGTTTCTTTTCACGAAAGCTACTTGAAAGACGGTCTCTCATTTTTGGCATTTCAAAAGACGTATACTGGGGAAACTAAGTAGACAATGACAATGCTCAGACCTGCATTTCCAAAGACGAAACTAGGCCAGGTGCTTGCGATAACAGTTCTTGCAACTGGCAACAGGAGCTAATGTAGGTCCACTCATTTATCCCTACTCCCTGTATGCTGTCCTACGAAAACGGTGGTTATAGGCTTTTATGGGAAGGAATTAGAACACGCAGTGGAATAAGCTTAAATAAATGCTAAATATATTCTTTATCTTACCGTATTAAGAAGTTTGTTGATTTATATCTTTAGATTCTCCTAATCTGTATTATAGTTTAACTTATTGAGGAAAAACCCGATTATCACATTGCAGGTTTCTTGAATTTCCCAAAAAATTGAAATGGTGGTTAGGAGGTCGTCTACTTCAACTTACCTGAGGCCCAACTTACCGTTCTGGAGTTAGATTAGTAAAGTCCGCGGCGAAAAGCACCGCACACACCTTCAATTTACATGCGGAACAACTTACTCCCAGCGGCCGCGGGAAGCAACTTCGACTGCATTTTATCACTTACTTCTAAAAGTTTCCTTTTCTGCCTATTTTATTCCCCCATTCCCAAAACTCTATAAGCACCCGTTTTGCAGGACAAATGCTGGAACTAGGGGTATATGAGTGGGCCTACATGAGGTACTTTTGTCTTGCAATTCTGTGTCAATGCTGTAAAGTAGGTCAGCAAGACTAATGGTGATCCTTATTTAACCCCCCAGTCGTGGATGGAGTGTTTTTACTCGTGTACATACTCAGGCTATGCCAATCCATTTGCTTAGGATTGGTTATATGTCTCCTGACAGAATACGTGACTAGAAAGTGCCCATATTGTAGCTGTTTTTGAACTAAATTCCAGGAGCATTAGGATCGGGGTAATGTAAGAGTTATAGTCAAGGCTTGGGTTAGGGAAATATAGCCCTCCCTGGAATGTGGCGCAAGTTTCCCTTTGTTGCGTGGGCGTGCAAGTATCTCTACTTCAGTACCTTGTCACAGGGGAGCATATGGCATATTCCGAGCGATTTTCTTTCGCTTGAGAAGCAGAACACAGAAAAAATCTATTGTTTGTTGGTTTCAGCTTGCTCGATTTTGTTCCAAAACCCTCCTTTTCTTGGCCTGCCTGTTGTGCGCTAAAACAAAGATCGTCTTCCCAAGCATCTAAGCAATAGAATCTCCGAAGATGTGATAACACTCGTTTCTATGTTCCTCAATCCTAGCCCCATATCTTTGTAGACGTTAGTAGCAGTCAAGTAGATGACGAGATTTCGGATCGGCGACTGCCACCGATATTTACAAAAACGTTGAAGCATCTT
The DNA here is from genome assembly GCA_036362985.1 of Ligula intestinalis. NCBI lineage: Eukaryota > Metazoa > Platyhelminthes > Cestoda > Diphyllobothriidea > Diphyllobothriidae > Ligula > Ligula intestinalis. The sequence continues at coordinate 70,781,538 of JAYGXS010000003.1, read as the reverse complement.
CTGACCATTCGAAGCAGGCACTCCAGACACTTCTGTTCGTCAGTTTCGTGACAGTATAGTGACCCCACTGCACATATGATTGCAGTCTCGGCTTGCCTCTGGAACAGCCAATCACAGGAGCTGTAAACTTCATGCGAATGCTTGCTTGGCGCAGCAGCCACTAACATGCGTGCACTCGTAGGCTGGTTTCAATTCACCTGACCAATCACCTTTCAAGGTTGACTCACACAAAGACCGCTTTGTGGAGGCTGAGACGACTGCCAGGCTCAGTCACTTCGGATAGCGCCCTGCTCGGCTCGTCGGGTAATCAACTCCCTCCTTCCTCTTCACTTTTGGCACCAACTTCTTCCCTTCCCCTAGGGGACCGGACATAAAACTCACAGTGACAAGGGTTTTCCTGACTAACTCAAGTTACCGCGAAAATGTAACTTCTCTACTCACCGTAATCTTGCATTTTCTCCTTCCGTTATCCAGTATGCCTTAACAGCTGCCGCAGCTTCTTGTGCCAGTTCCACAATGCGTAACGTTAGGGTAGCCTTGTCTGACTGAAGAGATTTCAAGGACGCCAGCAGATTGGCTGCATCGCGCTTCGCCGAGTCCACTTGATGGTTCAGATCCGCCGCTGTTTCAAGCAAAGTCCTGTGTTCTGCTGTCCAGTCCTCTTCAAGCTGTAGCGAAAAGGTGTTTTTGTTGAACCAAAAGGCCAAAAGGAAGACAAGTAATAAGAAGATAATGTGGAATGTCTAGACCTCGAAAAAAAGCATAATGCGAAAGTGAACCATAAATGGTATATTTATTTTCAAAAAACCGACCGTAAAATTCCACCAAACCTCTCTGTTCTGTGATGGCTGCCTCAACTGAAGGCTTACAACAGCATGCCATTACAGCATGCTATGTGGGCTTTAAACATTGGGACGGATATGTAGTGTTCTAACTTAGTGTGCTCCTGTGTCAACACCGGTTATGTCCCCCAGTTACGTCTTGGGAAGAGAAGGCAGAACAGGATAACAGATGGTACTTTACTGTCAGTTGTAGTAGTACATCAGCTCCGTTCCCTGTGTGTCCAGCAGCCTGCCTTCTGTGATCGGTCTTGTCTCGGCAGCAGTCTCTCGTCTAAAGCAAAAGAGTCCCGTTCTGCTCGCAGCCTCGCTATTTAAGGGGCAGTAGTCATTGCACCCCATTGGCTCTCCCTGAGTTGCCATGCGCGCGCTCGCTTACGCACGCCTGTGCATATGTCCTCACCGTGACCCCACTGATAGCAGCAACTCAGCCCCGGGGCAGTCTCGTTCGCGCGTGCCTCCTTTGTCCTGGCCTACTGTCCACCCTTTGAAGGTCGCTTGTTACTGCATGAATCGATCGTCGGTCAGGTCCTTTTATTCTGGTACGCTTAGGATTTCCGAGTGCTAACTCGCATCTGGGCCATCCCAGCATGTAGTGGCCCGACTTTACGTACAACGTTCACCCTCTCGCCCCTCGCCGCTGCTAGCACGCGTCGGTTTTTACCCACCCCAGTTCGGTCTGGCCAATCACCTTCAGGGCTGACTCTCACAGGATCTTACTGTGAGGACTGCCGCGTCCTCACAATTCGGACTTCATCCATCTCGGATGCGGACATGCCTTCTTCTGACTTTCAACTTCCTCCCACCTAGTCTCTCATAGTTCTGCACAGAAAACACTATGCCTCCCTACTGGCGTCACACTTATTCCCCTCTCCACAGAACCGGATCTAAAGCTCGTAGTGGCTAGGCCATGTGACGACTGCCAAGCAAAAATCACTTCAGACGCCGTCCGCTGGCTTGCGGTTGTGCGGCCGTTTGACAGTCAATTTCCTCTTGCCTATTCTGCACTTCCCTCTGTACAGAATAAACCTTTCCTACCACTGTGGCCTTCCCACGGCTTCTCTGCTCTCCTAAGGAAGTGGGTCTGAAGATCGCACTTACCAGGGTTTAGCTTAACTAACCCCCTACGATAGATTTATAGGTGCTGCGAAGGAACAAAAAAGATCGCAACACAGTGAATGTCTGCGGACTGATTGCTTACTTCAGACACTCGGTGGCGTGGTAGTCTACCGCTGTAAAATGCAGTCGAGCAGAATTTAGATGGTTTTGGCAGTCTAATAGGCGTACTGCTGTCGCAGAAAAAAAGTCAAAAGCTAGAATTTGCCCAAATATATGAGGTCCAGATATCTAATCGTTTTCATCATCCCCTGAAGAAGACGAAGAAGAAGATTCACGGACATGGATCGAGTTATATTGGGACTGACGTTTCGGACACTCGTTTGTTTCCATCGTCAGGTGGTTGTTCTATTTTGCCGGGACTGTTTCAGCCTCGCTGCATGTCTGTTATTATATCCGTGCTTGCTGCACGAACTTTGACCTGCTTGTTCGCTGCTGACTGTCCGTGAGATTTACCGCTGGGGGGGGGGGGGGCAGTCAGTATCAGTCAGTATATTTGGAGTAAATGACCGAAGCCCTTAAAAACTCCATTAAAATGGTACAGAAATGCATAAGTTTTTGTGAAATATGCAAACATTCTTACAGATCGCTTTTGTTGTGCAAAACTGCACAGAAATAGTTTGGAAAAATGAATTGTTGAAGAGGTGAGGCGTTTGCGGAATGGCAGCGTACAAATGTTCACTGAATATCCAGTCTCCGTGATCTTCTAGTGTAAATAAATACGCTATTGAAATCGAACAAGTAGTGTGATTGTTTGTAATGTTATGTCAAATAGGTTTTAGGTGTTTACATATGGTTATCCAAACGTCTCTCGAAGACGTCAACCGTGGGTGCATACACAATAGACTCGGGCAAGGAGTTCCACTGTCGAATGACCCTTTGAGAGAAGAAGGATGAACGTTGGTTTGTTCGGCTTAGTTCCTTATTCAACTGGCATTCATGTCTTCGGAGGTTCCTTCTTTGGGCCATTTGAAAGAGATCCTCCCATTTGACATCCAGATCAGTTCCCTTAGTAACTGAAAGGTCCCCTCTGCCTTGTCTAAAATGGAGGGGCTCTTGTGACCTTTGTTCCCTTTGCGGCTGTCGCAATTGTTGGCAAGTCAGTGCGCTTACTGGCCTGTCCCTCGTCCACCGATGAACTAATCACTTGCTGTTGATCGCATAAGTTCATGTCACGTCAGTCCCAATATAACTCAGTCCATGCCCTTGAACCTCCTTGGGGGATGATGAAAACGATAAGATAGCCAAAAAATATCCATATGCATGTTTTTTGGTTGGTTACCTTTTCAATGTCCTTCTCGAGGCAGCTGACGGTGCTTGTAAGTTCCTGCGTTTCGGTCTGCACAGAAAGGAGTAAGTCGCTTGAGAAACTGGCCTCCTTGTTGACTGCGGCTAGCTCTATCTGCATATTGGAATACTTTGGGCCGGCTAACTCTCGGCTCTCTTGAAGGTCTTTGGTGCACTTCAAAGTTTCAGCCTGTAGTTCAGCAACAAATCGACTTTCCTGGTGGCAGTTAAGAATGAAGCCGCAGTCAGTAAGATAGTTGACGGTGCTGCAAGTTTTGCACAAAAATTCTCATAGCCCACCGGGCAACAGTGTACCGCGAAATAATTTAACATTTTAAAACCCTTATGATGACAGGATATGGAGATAAAGGGAATGTCACAGATTGCAGATTTAACGATTGGATTTTGCTGAAACTATACAGTTGATTTTGCAACTAGGTCTTTGCCAAGTTTCATGTTTAGTATGGAGAGGGAATTCAATGTAGTTTCTCAGTTTTATTTGTTTTTGTATATTTCGAAAGATAAACAGCCCGTAAATTGGTCCTCAGGTTTATTGATTGACGGCACTACTATTATTGAAAACATATTCTTTCGCACTTTTCATAAGTAATCCATATGTGCCAAAAAACGCTGTGGTAGCTAGGAAGAACTTGTTTAGACCAAAAATGTAATGATTTGTAGATACGATATGAAGTGCGTATTGTGTTTTGTGGAGTGAGTTTCTGCTTGGGCGAAATCTTAGTTGTGATATGCTGGAAAATCCAAAAAAGTGCAACCTTCATGAAATGCCTTTTTTTCTCAGCGGGATCAGTTGACCTGTGCATGACAGACCAAATCGCTAAACATAAGAATGTTTTGATCAATATGATTTTGAAAGCATTTTTCTCCTCCCCAGTTTTCATCCCAAGTTTAAAGTTGACATAAATATTGACCATTTGCCACGTTAATCCAACCTTGCTAGTATCGATTTTGTGTAAATTCAAATTGATGTGTTCTCTAGCTATTTCGATTTATATGTACAGAGCGGGAGCAGGTGATAAGCGCTCTCGAAATTAATTTGCGCAAATAAATTCTGCTATTTTGGCTTGCTTCAAATATGATTTTTGAAAACTTAAAGAGTCAAAATACGCTCTTATTTCATATAGAAACCTGATCAGATTTAAACGTTTTGATCCATGTTGTCTCGGAAGCATGCCAGCGAGGATACATTACTCAACAAAGATTAAACAAGCATAAGATTATAAGGGCTTCAATGGAGGCGCTTGGGGTAAGCTGCTGTCTTGGAAAAATATTAAGAAAATTTCAGCAGATGTGACTTCTGAACATGAAACTCGGGAGACTACTCTAGGCACTAATTTAAATGAAGTAAGTTGCATTGCGGGATAATGTGATGACAAGAAAGAAGATCTTTGGAAAATCGAGTTGTACTCGTGAATTTTCGAACAGGTATCACTTGTTCGTCGTCAGACTAAATGAAAAGTTAGGACTGGAAATGTCGCACTAGAGATTTTGGGGGCAGAGGTTACAACGAACGGGGTGGGATTGGGTGGAAGGGTTATGGTGACGTGACACCCGCGGCGATAGGTTGTGCTGGTGAGGGGAGGGAGGCGTTAACGTTTGGATTGTGGGCCACGTGTTCGGCGGACTGGGGGGGGGGTGGTTCAGAGTCAGTGAAATTTTACTTGACCGAGCACGGACAGCCTGCTGTTTTTCAGGCTAGACCCAGATTAGTCGACCATGCGCGAAAACCGGTATAGTGTGAGTCAAGCTCTTCGTGTCTGTTAATACTAACCGGGCTCAAGTGCCACGCTTCTCTCGCTTGCCTCTTGTTAGCCGTGACGATCACCTCGGTGCCATCACATTTAAATGTTTAAGCAGAATCAATATTCAGTCTGCCATTGCACAAAGACAAAATTTTGCTAGTGAGTGGATCAGAGTCCGACAAATAAATGCGGGCATTGCAGGTCAGGCAGCTGTCTTGTCACACGAGAGAGAGAGAAATGTTACCTCAGGGGAAGTCAAGCATGCAGGTAGGCAGGAGGATGTACAGAAAATTCTCGTTCTGGTAGATTGTATAATTTCATGCAGACAAATAGGACACTACACAGAGCTACCAGATTGGCTGCTATTAGAATAAACCTGGTTACATGCCTGTTTATCAGACTTAAAGGAAATAAAAATAAGCACTTCCCCTCAATGAGCTTCTCTACAAGTAGAATCCGCAGATGCCTCAGGTACCCTGCATGAACGGAAACGTCGCGCTGGCCATTAAACATAGCATCGCTTTTGATCGCACCAGAGACCAAAACGCGTCTAAAATACGGTTCCAGCTCGTTTCTTCTCGGTAAAAATTTAAATTGCAAATGAGCTAGTGAACGTTAAGATCTTCTGAGTCATGACGTAAGTTCTATAATAAACTGCTGTGTATTATTGGGAATCTTAACTCAAGGGATCCCTAGTGCAGGAGGCTGACACGAGATACTGGCTACTTTACAACGCAAATAAATTTTTTATATAACTTCTCAGGCTGCGTCTGGTGCTGTCTAGACCACCTAGCTACTCTGGTGACGCCATCCAGTACTTAGGCTAGCTTAAATGCAAATGGTGTATTCGTTGTCGGTAGATGCCATCACGTAAACTTAACAGAAGCCCGGCAAAAGTGTCTTTTAGAGCCGCCTTAGTATCTATTCCCCCGCCTAACTGTCTAATATAATTTGTGGTCAAGGTGTTGTCCCAGGGATCGAGTCGTCTTCTTCTTATTTAAGTCTAGGTTAGCAAGTATGAATGAATATTTGATTGCGGTAGAAGTGATCGAAAAATATTGAATAAAATGAACTTATATTTGTTTCAGTGTGCTAAATAAAATCAACTCCATCAACATAAACTCCTGTTGCGCAGAAAACTGATGCCACGTGAGGAATCTGCAACCTTATAATGGCGGAATTTAACAGAAAAAAGGAAATTCAACAAAAAAGGAAAGTGGGGCTACTGAAAATGTAAACTAGACCTTTAAAGATAGTAATGCCCAAAAATTAATTGCATGAACTTTCTTTGCTTACGTCTTCGCACGTTCTCTGTAGCTGTGCCAATTCGAACCTAGCTTCTCTTTCATCCTTCAAGAGACGCTCCCTGGTGCTGGCCAGTTGATCGAAGGCCTTATTGCGATGAACGATAGCAGTCTGCAGGCGTTCCGTCGCCTCAGCGACTTCGGTCAGAAGATTATCTTTTACATCAGTCAGCCTCTCAAACGTGAGCGTTTTAGTTTTAAGCGCCTTCAGGCTGAAAATGCCAGAACAGGTGTCAGAGCAGATGAAGACCTTTACCGACAGGTAGTCTACTCAACTCGTTAAAGTCGGTTAAGTTATGAAGAAAGTGGACAAAGTTAAGTATTTGGTAAGGATTACACAAATGCTTTCTTAACAGAACATGAGCAAGCCTCGCCCACGGACGCCGACCGGCAACGGAGCATGGGTAGTGCCTTTCAGTCGTTGACTGATTGGTTACTCCCCTCAGGAGGGTGTTGGCCCAGGCTTCATGCAGGGCTGCTCTCACCCTTCTGAGATCCAATGGTCTGTATGCACATGCAATGCCAGTCTTCAGCCAACCACGGTCTCTGCGGCCTGGAAGGCGCTGGCGCTTTCTCTCACTTCTGATTCCCTGTTGGTGACTGCACTCGCGCTCCCACTGGGTTTCAGGCCCCACTGCGGGTGCCCGAAAAGCTAGGCGGTCACTATGCGGTGGGGGAGAGAGTGAGGTCGACCTCGGCGCGATTCTTCCCTCACTATAATAAATCTGAATGTGTCTGAATCTATCACGGTGCGCTAAAAGCCGTGGCTTGGAGGGTCTGCCAACTGACGGGAAAACTCGGCCTCCCGCGTAGCTGCTCCTTCCGTACGCGTGTGTCTGTGTGTGCGTACGGGAGGAGAGGGAGGACTGAGAGTCAGGCTGCAATGGCTCCCTCTTAATGTGGCCTCTATGGCGCTCCCGCGCAGTCGGGAGCATACCTAGCGAGATGGCTGTGTCAAGTGTGCGCGTGCTGAGTGTTTATCGTGCCAGCCATCTACACCCTCCCTCATCCCCGGTCTTATTGACTTTGTTTTTACACCGGATACGGAGGTGGGAGTGGCGAGCGAGTGGGTAGATTCTGCGCAAGTCTGCCTAAACTCCTGTTTTCCCTCGCGCCAGTTCTCTGCGTTGCTCCTGCTAGCTGTCGCTTACGTATTGCTTGCCCAGCTCGCCTTTGTGTCAGTTGCGGCTTGCTCCAGCGTTTGCTGCGGCTTGTTGGAGCGCGTGGTGCCCATCGTCGAAATCGACGGGGGAACTGTCGTGTGTGTGTGTGTGTGTGTGTGTGTGTGTGTGTGTGTGTGTGTGTACTGAGTGTGGGTTTTTCACTAACTTTTCGACATCGTCGCACGATTGAGGTAGAATGGCCCATTTTACGGTCACGTTAGCTGGCGTTATTTGAAACCCCAAAGAGCAGTCAATTTAGATATTACGTTTTCCTTTTCGTCTAAGTACCCGTAAGTTAAAACGGTACTCCATAAGCCAGTTCTTAAATTGGAATTTTAGCACTTATCAAAAGTATAGAATGTAAACTAACATTCAGGCCGACGATTATTCACTCGGGTCGGAGACCCGTTAGAGATGGGTAAATTCCGTAGGGAGAAGTACATCTCTCCGGTTTGTCCAGCTCATGGACAGGCAATGACGTCAGCGATGAAAGCTCCAGTGCACATTTATACTCTTTCTTGCGTCGTGTAATATTTGCGCTTGAAATGATGCTTTATTTACGCTGACCCCTATGCTGTTCTATTTTCTAGCGTTATAAGTAGGAATTCTCAAGTTGCACCATCAAAACTAGCAGTCTTCAATTTAGTTGCTGCAAATTTTCCAAGAACTTAATTTTCATGCAGGTTCCCTTACATCGGTTGCACATATCTGTCAGACCTCGGACTTCCAAGAGTACCCGGTGCTTTGGCAGGCAACTGGTCTGACATGATCTAAAATTATCGAGCTGGACTATTGGCAAAGTTAGGAAGGCATGACAGATGCCTGAAAAAGCGCGCCGTCCTGAGTGTCTGCGTAAATGTGCGTATCGGGGACTTAATATTTAACCGTCATTTGTTGGACCTTTAAACTACGCATATCAGGAGAGTACATTCGCGTTTGGCATCAGAATTTGAATGAAACCGTGTCCGTACCCTGGTAAGCGTACCATATAGCACACGTTAAAAATGTGTAACTTATGAAATTTTTCCTTTTAAAAGCACACATTTTCTGATAAATAGGAAACGCTAAGTCGATATTTTTGACTAAACTTCTGTTTAACTTACGCCTCCTACATTGATTCATCGCCTTACAAATCATTTGATTGTAATTTATTATAGGGTCTAGAAGCACACACAGATTTTATTCAGAATCCTGTAGATCTTAAAGATTGCGGTCTGTATTTTAAATTCCGAAGACTGGATGGCACTGCTGACAGTACAGAAACAGAAAGTAGATGTGCTAACTTATTAAGTGTTAACCAAAATTCTGAAATGCGTTGTCGAGGAGAAAAGCTTGCTTGCTCAGAGTTGAAATATTAATTATCTTACAACATATCCCCATGATATGTCAGTCCTATTAGAATTACGGCCTTTGAACACGATTCTTTTGGACTGCCCTCAGTAAGTACACCTCGCAAAACATAACTGTTTGAGTAGTATGGATTTATGTCATTCAGTTACACTGCCCTTATAAATTCAAACACATTTTGCAGAAAGCATGCATAGTATCATCCACATTTGTGTTTAGTTTGTAGACAATAGCGACTTATTTATATTTTATATTTTAAACAATTGTGATGCTCAGTTTTTTATATTATAGCTATTGGCTTTTTTAAGAACATGAAATTTCCATTCAAATAATATCGTATCTTTCCATTTATTTATGTTGTTCATACTATATTCAACTTTTTTGCACAGTGCTGACAGAATTTTTAAACAATTTTCTTAATAGCATATATAGAAGTAAGATTTTTACTACAAAAAATATAAGTCTTGTAGTTTATAAACCCTGGGTGCAGATTTAACAAAGGTCAGGTTAAAATGATTCAGGAATTTAAAAAAAAACAATTTAAAACAGAAAGATACCCTTTCTTATAATAAAACGTTTGGAAAAGAATAACGTTACCGTTAACTGAGCAGAGGAAAAGAATTGTTATGCAAGTTTTCTATGAAATATACGGCAACTGTAGCTTACGTTACCCCACTCATTGGTCCCTACAACCTGCATGTTTTCCTACGAAAACGGTGGTTATCGGGTTTTATGGGCAGGAAATTAGGACAAGCAGTCGAATATACTTTGATAAATGCTAAATGCATTTTTATTTTACTGTATTTTAGAAGTGTTGTTGATTTATATATGTAGATTTTCTTATCTGCATAATCATTTAACTCATTGCGGTAAAACACGATTATCAAATTGTTGGTTTCTTGAATTTCTCCAAAAATAAAAATTGTGGTTAGGAGGTTGTCTTCTTTAAATTACCAGTGGTCCAACTTACCATGCTGTAATTATATAAGTATAGTCCGCGGCGCAAGGCGCCGCGCACACCTTCAATTTACATCCGGAACAACCTGATCCCAGCGGCCGCGGGAAGCAATTTCGACTACATTTGTTCATTTTACACCTACTTCTAAAAATTTACTTCCCTGTCTATCCTATTTCCCCACCCCACCGTTTTTGCAGGACAAAATGCTGCGACTAGGGGTATATGAGTGGGACTGCATAAGCTCCTTTCGCAAAATATACTTTAATATATAGGGACATTGAAATTTAATGACAAAAATGTTTATTACATAAAAAGTTAATTTCTTACAGACGGTTATTCCTGCAGACGTCCGGAAAGAAGTCTACAATAGTCGCCGTTTATTAACCCCACCTCGGGCCCAGACCGAATTGGGCTTGATAAGCGGCGGGCGCACTAACCAGAGAGTTCTAGTTCTTGATTAGCAAACGCAGGTTAGGCACTATACATTACATACGTACTGTATTATGTGAAGAGCTTGATTATGTACAAGAAAAGAATGCTGTTTACCTGTATTTTACGTAATGACAAAAACAATTAGAAATGATTTGCGACACGTTTAAAAAAAGCAGTCTAGTATCATTTTTTTTGGAGAAAACTTCACTCGCAAGTGCTCTTTGATGTCCTTCTCCGGGCATCAGAAATCGTTGAATTCTGAGAATCTCACTCTTTCCTGTTGGCAAACAGGGCTTCATAGCCGAAGGATTTTGCTATCTTAAATTCCGTCCCAAGCTGATTTGGGCTTAATGTGTGGCAGGGCCTATTAACCGTGGGCTGAATAACCGGTGAATACTGTGTTTGAGAGCCAGTAGGCTGATGTATTTGCAATATCTCAGAATTATGTTTAAGGCTGTGTTATATGTGTTATGAACCGTACCCGGTACTTTTAATTAATACGAACGCCGAGCCAAAGAGCCCGTAAGAATGAGACAGAGATAAGAACAGTTGGCCAGAGAGAGAGAGAGAGCGTAAACTCAGACAAGCACTTTAAGCAAGTCAGCGCAAGTACTGGAGTGTAACGGATACAAAACATTTCGGGCAACGAACGACCGTGGGCTAGGTCCATCGAGCCAATCAGCGTTTGGCTACCGGCCTGATTGGCTAGGACTCGGCGGCTGAAATTCAGCTTAAATTTGGAATCATCGATTGATGTGACTGCAAGTTGCGTTTGTTGTCTGTAGGCCGATCGATAGCCTGCTGTGTGCGCGGCTGCTTGCGCAGGCTATCTATCTGTTCGGCATCTCCTACAGAGTAATCGTGGGAATGGGCGCAGTCCCAGCATTCCTAATTGAAATCTCATTTCAGAACTTCCGATAACCTTTAGTGAGATAGCCCATCTACTGTACATGTACAGTGAAAGACCTTTTATTTAAAACTCAAATTTTGTTCTAACAGCAAATTTGCCAGGTTTTATTTCGCTTGTCATCGCATATCATCGCCATGCCCTAGTGGCAGTCGTTCGCTCCGTGCTCCATGTATTACTCCTGGCTAATGTCCACAACCTAACCCCGTTTCCTCCCCTTGCCCAACACCAAGATCTCTAGATGCTGACATCGCAATGCGGGCGGCGGGAAAATGACGAGCACTAATTAGAGTACACTTATTGCCCCTGGAAAACTGTAAATTTTCAACATTCCTGCTAATGTACTGTCCTGGTGAAGAGTTGCTGAAACACAGATGTTTGCCAACTGGACTTATCAAAGATAATAGTCAGCGTTATTTACGGTTTCCTTAAAATGGCTGATCAAGAAAATGTCTAACGTTTGCTCAATTTTATTACCTCAACTTTTAGTTGACCTTATTGTGAAAAAATGCGTGGCCTCACTGGGAGTCGAACCAACACAGAAGGAGAGGCTTTTGCGCAGCCAACATTCTACCAGTGAGCTACGAGGCTCACCGTTAACTGTGGATTTGACCACACTTAGATCGGGTAACTACTCATTTGGAATCTGCCATTACGGATTATGGGTAAATTGACCCAAGTGTGATTAAGTTTAAAGCTCTCGGATTGCCCTCTTAGCTCCCTCGGTAGAGTGTTTGCTGTACAAAAGCCTTCGCTGCTGTGTGGGTTTGAATCCCACAGATGCCGAAATTTTTTCACAAATTGGTCAGAAAAATGAGATGCGAGAACTGGAACAAGAGTTTTATCTGCCTGACGTTTCGGATTCCCTCAGGAACCCTTAATCATAGGTGATGATAACATAGGCATGGTCATGCGCAGATGAGATAACCTTATCCATGCCTATGTTATCAATACCCATGATTAAGGGTTCCCGAGGGAATCCGAAACGTCAGGCAAATATAACTCGTGTTCCAGTGATCGCATCTTCTTCATCGGAATCTGAAACGTCAGGACAATAAAACGGCAACAGTAGATTATGAAGGCCCACTCATTAATCCTTACTCCCTGCATGTTTTCCTACGAAAATGGTGGTTATAGGGTTTTATGGGTGGGGAATTAGGACACAAAGTGAAATATATACTTTAATAAATGCTAACTACATTCTCATTTTACTGAATTTATAAGTGTTTTTCATTTAAATCTGTAGATTTTCCTAATCTATATTATCGTTCAACTTATTGCGAAAAAAACCCGATTATCAAATTGCAGGTTTCTTGAAATTTCCCAAAAAATTGAAATGATGGTTAGGCGGTCGTCTACTTCAACTTACCTGAGGTCTAACTTACCGTTTTGGAGTAAGATTAGAATAGTCCGCGGCGCGAAGCACCGCATACATCTTCAACCTACATGTGGAGCAACTTACTCCCAGCGGCCGCGGGAAACAACTTCGACTACATATTTTCACTTTACGCTTACGTCTAAAAGTTTCCTTCTCTGTCTGTCCTATTTTCCCACCCCCAAAGCTCTATAACCACCGTTTTTGCAGGACAAAATGCTGGGACTACAGGTATATGAGTGGATTTACATAAACTATTTTTGCCAATAAAACTCTTGTTCAAGTGCTCGCATCCCATTCTTCTGTTATGCTTCCTGGAGCTCGCATAGTCTCCACTTTTGGCAACAGTTTGGTCAACCGAATAACTCCCAGTTTTTATGCGTAAAATAGAAACCGAGTAAAATAGCTTTTAGCATCAATTTTGTCTACATCTCACCCAAAATTACCAAATATTTGCCAAAAGAAAGAACTGCTTGCTGTGTCATACTACCAAAGCGATGAATAGCTAAGGAAGAATAATTTATCGTGACAAGAGTGGACTAGGAAGCGAAGCAACAACAAAAACTGTCAAGAGAATTTTGACAAAACTTAGGCTCATGGTGAGCCTTGTAGCTCAATGGTAGAGTGTTGACTGCGCAAAAGCTTTCCCCTACTGTGTGGGTTTTGACTCCCACTGAGGCCATGCGTTTTTTCCCAATTGAGTAAAGTAAATTAAGCGAAGCCACCAAACCCCCCTAGCAACTCACCTTTTATTCCGCCTCTCAACAGCCTCTGTCATCCGATCCTTCAAGCTCTGCAGAAGAGTTGACTGATCACTTTGGTTCTGCAGCAGTGTACGTAGACGCACAGAGGCAGCATCGATTGCCTGTTTCAGCGCACTCTTGTACCCCAGCTCCAGTTGAGACCGGATCACATTTGCAGTCTCCAACAGCCGGCCTGCTTCAGATCGTTTTAACTGCAGCTCCCTACGAAGATTAATTACGCTGTCTGTGGCTTCATTCAATTTGGCGCTGTGTTTGGAGGCTTGTCCTTGCAAGGTCTCATAACACCTGGTTAGACTGACCATTTCTCGTTGAGCATCCTTGGTTCCGTTCTGCAAGTAGACACTCTGAGCGTTGGCCTCTTCTAAACTGCGTCTTACGGCGTAGAAGAATGAGATGGTTGATTAAAACCCAGTGCGTTATAGATAAAAGGCCGGATGTAACCACTTTGGCGTGAAAATTTTGGAGTTTATGTGTGCCTTACTTTTAAGAGCGGGTTTGTGTGGATCAGACAATGGATCCGCTAGAAGAGTACGCTAGCAGCATGTATATCCACTTATATGGATTCCCTGTTAAGTTTTTGATTGAGTTTAGGGTACGTTGTTCAATCTCGGATAATCTGATGGCAGATAGTGAGCTTCTGAGTAAAATAACCGTGTTAACCAAATTGCCGTTATCAACAGCAAAGCAGAAAATGCGAAGCGCATGGGGGACGCTACAGCGAAATTTGATGGATGGATTACTCATTTAAAAGCATCATAATTATGATCCAGGACGTGTACGAAAGCTCGCCTTATCTCAGGACTACCAACCATGACCACATATGAACATATATTCCTTTAGTTCATTAGCGATAACCGAAACAATGATTTTGGCAATTCAGGAGGCACGACATTCTCCCAAAGTTTCCAGATATGCATGCATAATTCTTTAATTTTTTTCGAAGTTCTTGCTCTGAATTATCAATTTTAAACATTGGAGTAAGACCATGATAATTAGCTACTTCATGTCCTGTGGCTATATTGGCTTAAGAGAAATGGGACATAACGGTCATCAAATTAACATTAGTTAATCAGCCGGTCCTTAATGCTTAAAATTAACAATGCACCTTCCACTCTGCCGTCAATATTTATCTCCAGATAATCTGGCAGTAGTAGCAAATAAATAAAAGTAAACATGGACGAAGTCGAACCTCCGTAGACTAACGGCTTCTTCCTCTCCGCGAATTTCCGCCTGTATTTTATTTCGTTCGATCACTGCGGCTTCTTGAAATCTCCGTAATTGCCCTTCCAAAGTTTTACATGCCTGTTCAAAGTGCCTTGCCCGATTCTCGGCCTTTGTGTTTAAGTACGCAAAAAAGGGCATGTGAGTCAGTGCTACTTTAAAATTGTAGCGAATTACGACAAAAGACTCAGTTCGAAGTTGCTGCCCCAAATAAAATGGCAACTGCACAATGAAAAACAAGCACAACAAAGACCTCTAGATCATTCACTTAATCTGACCCATCTAAATCAGGTTTTTGAAAAAATACTCATTGCGCAGGTTTAACTAAAACTGAGTAAACTAATTCGTATTCTTCTACTGCGTAAGATCATTTTCCGGATGTTTATTTGAACTATAATTACAAAGATTTGGAGATTCGAAACAAAATCTAGCGGCCATACTCGTTCTTAAAAATTTCTGTTCAGTACTTTGTTTTGTAATTATCTCGCGAAATTAAGTTGCCTTATTCCCTACAACGGCGACCAATGTAACTGCACTCAACCGCAGGGAATGAGAAAAAATCATGAACCACAAAAATGTATTAACTTACAACCATCATCTGCGGATCGATTTCTGCAATACACTTTTCTTCGATTTGATTTTTTTCGATGAGAAATTCACTAAAAGACGAAAACATTTAGCTAAGTTTTTATTATTCTTTAACAGAGGAAAATACATAGAAATTTTCAGCTGCAGTTAACAGTGAAAAATCACTTAAATCCTGGTATAAGAATCCCCGTACCACAGTGGACTTGATCGAAGTTCCCAAGAAGATACCCCTATCCTGTGTTCTAAAATGAACCCTATCCATAATCCTCACCCTGCCCACGCCCGAAAACTAGCCCAAGGCCATTGGGGCACTCAGAATCATGCCCTTACGAAGACATTTGTGTGAAATTTTCTGACTCGGGTCGTGGCAGTTACTTTAAGTCTTCCGCTTCTTAAAAAAGTACGCTATCCAGATGCAGACAAACCTGTGCATTTTCGTTTGTCAACTGGAATCTAAAACATAGAGGTACCTTCTGAAAAATAAGGCTGATAGTTCAAACAAGGGCTTGTACAACCTCCTAATCAATAAATTGATCACTTAAAGATATGTGCCTAACCTAGGTGACAAGTAATCTAAGACTGGAACATTCGGGCCTACGGAACTTTTGCTATGTAAACTCCCTTTTATTTCTCCTTTGCTACACCCAAAACCACGAATCAAAATTTGATACATAAGTAATCTTAATGGCTTACTGGGGTTTGAAATATGGATGACTGTTCAGGCAACTAAACCAGAATTGGCCCATCTAGAGCCCTATCTCAAGCTTGTCAGCTAGCACAATCGTGGGACTCCTGCGCACTTCATCAGAGGTAGCTGGAAACTCATTATTTTTAGATAAGTGCTGGAGACATTGGAAATTTGTAACTTGTCCAACTTGTCTGCCTCACAATTTGTGATCTCCTTAATTAATGTGTTGGAGCTAACCACATCTAAGAGCTACCAGGCTATTTTTCTTATAACTCGGCATTTGGGTTGTCTTTCTTTCTTTTCCGAATACAGCTATCCTCAGGATCGAATCAGCAATTAGCATGCCTCCCCTTCCGTTTCCGACAACAAAAAATCAATGTTTAACGAAACACTAGCTAAGACATTGTACAACACAGGTAATGCTTTGGGAAATCAGCGCTTGTCCTATAAATAAAGAAATAGAATTATTTTTTGCGAGCATCTTGAGAGTTGATGGTGGTTAAGTCTCACACGGATCGTGTTGCAGGACCTGTCTTTGAAGTATCGGTGTGTGTGATGCGGGATGGACGTTCTGTACGAATTTCGTGGCCTTTCTTTCTCCTTTACCATTATTTACATACACGATCACAACGGATAGTACATCGAGCCCGTGGATCAAGGGCGAGTGCGTTGGACAGCTGCCCAACAGAGCGCAGTTTCGAGTCTCAGGAGTTGCAAAACCTGCCGCTGTACAAATGCCAGTGGGGCTGTATATTGCATCCTAAGGGACAATGGCACTGACGCGTACATTAAAAGTGTCCGGAATGCCCATCTACCATTACTTATTAGATTGTACAGAACATTGCAATGGTCTTTACTTAACTGCTAAACGTATGAAAGAAAAGTCCCAAGTTTGAAAATGTCCTACAAAAAAGGGGGGACTTTATTAAGGGTCTCGAAAAAATTGTGTAGCACTGTGCACGCTTTACAAGACATTGATTCGACCGTTCTCAGGAAAGCGGGTTTCTATCCACCCTTACTTAACACAAAACCTATTTAAGAAGAGCAAATAGAGACGCTTTGTCTACGTACTTTAAAAAACTGTGTCTTTTGATCGACTATTTCCCTGCATTTATAAGTTACACATCTCGTCTGGTAGTTCAATAAAGTTAACGCTCGGCCCGAAAACAAGTATCGCTGAAAATTAAATCGTTAAACCATTTATGGGCACAAGAAACCACCGGAATGGCGCAAAGAGAATTCAGGAAGTGCATTAATTTCGGAACAAAGGATAAAACGTGATAAAAATTGAATACAGGTCCTGCTAAGTGATTTATGCATGCCATTCCCTCAAAGGCGATCCGTCAGCTGTAAGCATACCTTGACGCATGGAGGCCGTATTTTGCAAAACTTGAATAAAAGTTGATAAAACAGGTACTGCACGTAGTAGAACGAGAGTCAAGGCTTGGTTGCCTATTTATAGCTTGAGCCCAGGGTTCTGATGAATGTCGGCACATCTTTCAGAGTGTTGCGCTACCAGCCAAAATATAGTCAAAGGTTCTAGAAATCTCTAACAATAGCTGGCAAATTTGTCTTGAACATCAGAGGAAACAGCAACCCTAGTGCGCTTTAAGTGGCGGTTAAAAAAACGGCGTGTTTTTGGTGTTGGCATCGAAATCAATTTATGCAGAGAATGTTTCGGCGTTTACTGAATGGTACCATCCACGCCCTCATAACTATTATATTAAACAACCGATAAGCCCTGTTTTTGGAAGCCGTTGCGTATTTGTTAGTGAACCAGATCGTGCGTTGCACACGAAGTCGGAATGTTTTGCTCTGTTAACCACAACTCCCAATCCCACATAACGTCGCCTAAATTCCTTCATGACATAAGGCTCAGGTGGGTGAGGAAGGAGAGAGCGCAGAAAATGCTGTATAAGTCTACATTAGTTCAAGGACATGCCACCTTTTCCAGAACCTTATGTCTTCCATGGCAGACATCGAAGTCAATAACGGTGGAACTGTGAAAAAACTACCCACTTAACGCTTTAGTCATTGTTTTGGAAAGTATTACAAAGTAACTTGAGTATGCTGTCAGTTTCCGTTACATTGGTTTTTATTTTAACGAACAAAAGGACAAAGATCTACATTCATATCACCGCAAAAGCCACTGTCTTCCACGATGAGCCAATGTAAACTAAAAGAACCCGTGTAAAACTCTTACAATAATCGTGCTTTATAACCGTAAATCGAAGTAAACATGATCAGATTATCATTTTGGTTTTTTTCATAGTGCCAAAGTGCACGGTGCTGGACAATTGCATCAAAAAAAACAGTCAAACCAATTCTTACACATCGGCGGCAACTCTTTCAACATCATTTTGCAGTTTCAGATTTTCAGCCTGCATCTTCATTACATCGGCTTGGGTATATTCATAGGTCTGTCGAACCATATGTTGACGTTTCTTAATGTCAATCAAGTGCTCATCACATGCTTTGTGCTCTAAAATATATAATTAGTTTGCATAGTAAAGTTTAATGAATCCAAAAACGGTTAAAAGCAGAAGGCAATAAAAATAAGTCAACAAAAATATTTTCTTGTAAATCAACTTGCATTTTGGTTTATTTAGTCAAATAATTCAAATATAAATATTAATAAGGTCATTTTCTGAAGTTATTATACCTATATTCTGAATTACACGAATTCTTTACAAAACGCTATGAAAATTACTCTATGAAATAAGAAGACACTGCACTCTAATGAAAATGGATCTTCTACTCGTCGCTAGATTTTTCTTTCAAATATATTTTATATAAAACTATATCTTTGTAGCGGAGACTTCGTAGCAAGTAGCATATGTACGTGCAAATAACCGTTATTTCAGGCAATATTTTCGCAACTGGAAGTCAGGCCTTTGATTCCGCAGCGTAGCTATCTTGTTTCCGGTATGAACATAGCAGCAACATAGCTATCTTGTTGACGGTGTGAATTCCAATAACTTCAAAAATTAAAGTTGCCGTAGAGTGATCGGTTTTATAATCCATACGTAACATTCTGGCATGGTGCGCCAAAAAGTCACAGAAAATATCTGTTTCGTCTATAAAGAAGACTTTTTGGCGTTTAACCGGAAATTTATTTGATACAGAGAACTGTTCCTTAGAAACATACTGTTCTTTATCTTAACACGAATGAAGTAAGAGCTTTGATACATGCTATATGCCTGATTATACAGCAACCAGAAAGTTTAAACTCGAAAAGAGTAGCGCGACATTGGCTTCTCTGGGTTCTTTGATTGTATTACCTAGCAAATATGGGGTACTAAAAGTAAAACTAATTCAAGTTTTGGTTTAAATTAGCACTTTCTGCAAACTTCATGTATGTACACAAATGAAGTAGAAGCCGCTTATAGGGGAAGCTGACTAAAAAATCAGACCAGCTGATTAGATAATGGTAAGAAGTTTTGAGTAAGTAGGGCAGCATAGCTCTTAGCTATTGAATCAAACGATCCGTCTGGCAAGGTGGTCAAATAAATTTGGATTCAAACGATGCAAACTAAGCTAGCAAAGTTGGAAGTTGAAGAGTGTGTAAAAGTTAATAAAATACACTATTCATATTGGCAAGAATTGTTAGTAAGCCATTTTTTGTTATTAATACCATTATTTCACGCGGAGTACGCTGTTGATTGTATTTTGTGGGGAAATTGTCCGAAAAAAGTAAGTGAGGCCTAAATGCTCCTGTGGAAACGCATGTTGTTAATGTTATGTTTCCTTTAAAATAATAAACGGATGACGGTCAGTCTAGCTATTTCTGATTTAAGCAAAAATGGAAAGTTGATACCTGGGAATTTAGCAATTATCCAAAATCATTTGCTTGATTTTAACCTTTGCATCGACTTTGTGCTACTTTTGACATGTGGGCGCAAACTTATATGATAACAGATGCTACATATGGGATTAACAAAACATAGACCTTGTTTTCGAAACCCTATATCGACGTAGAAACGTCTTACTGTTTAAATTGTTGTAGAATCGTGGCAATGTTTAAGAATGTATGGTTGCAAAATCTGAACAAAAATGCGCATTAAAATTCAATGGTATAGTATTGGCCTCCGTCGTTGAATGTTCTCTTCCCCGCACAAAATGCTAAAAGCCTACCGGAGATTCGTATTAGGTAGCTTGATAATGACTGGTGGATTACAACCCCAAATACTGGATGTTATGGAGGCCGAAAATTCCTAATCAGAGTCCCTAAGTGCCTTTTCCAAAAACTTATTTCAAGGAAGGTCCATTACAAACGTCTGACGTGTTAATAATTTCTAAAATCCGAAGTATATCTTTCAGTTTTTCCGGCTGACCTGATTATGCAATTATTCTTTTAAAAACAGCTGTTTTGATGGTAAGAGAGAGTGCATGAAAAGCAAGTGGAGAGTGAACCACCCCACAAAAATTTCTTTTGGAACCTGATCTTAGTTGGAAAAAACGCTCTTTTCCCAGTGTCAGTATAATTTATGGCGCGGCCACTGTTAAACACACATCCCTTAATCACATGATTAACGAGCTGAGAACAGAGAATTCTCTTACTTGATCTAAAAAATACCACCACCTTAGCAGAGCTTGATGCCATTTAATAAAGTAAACATAAGAAGTGGCCAGAAATCGCCCTATTTACCTTCTTGTACGTGCCTTGGTAATTCGGTATAGCTCAATAACTTTACTGCACGTAGTTGGGTAATTACTTCGTTCATCTTAACTCGGATACACTTAGTAACTGTATCTATCGACTGCGAGACATTTTCGGCAAAGTTTACGGTATTTTCAAAGCTTGCGTCAATAGGGCAGTATATACTGCCCTCCTTTCTTGAAATATTCGCATCACCCAACTTTAACGACTTTTGAGGTTTTTTCTGACCACATGCACGGTCAATTTCAGCCTAAAGAAATAAAAATAAACACTTATTACAATAATAGCGTCAATGTAAATATTTATAGCGGCAACAGATGTCATCCTGGAATTTTAAAAATGCACAGTTAACAGCCTATTTATGATTTAGCGTGTTAAAAACGTTTCAAGGTATTTGTTAGTACGGTCTTCGAGGTAATATTTCCACGAGCCTAAGTCCAGTGCAGCGGCTCATAATGTGTAACAGAGTTGGATAAAGTTTTTGATGTCGACGACTACCAAGAGTGCATTCACTGTGGTAAATTTATACACTGATTGCAATTTCCACTGAGGTATACGCGTGACAAAAAATTGTAGTTAAGTCAAGTCAAGTCAAATTTATTAAAGGAAATATAGGCAAACGCCTTTGAACTCCCTCTTGGTACATAGGATTTAAGAAATTCATCGGCAAAACCAAACATTCTAAAGAAGTCGTTGACACAATTTCAAACGACTACTCGCTTGTTTCAAGTAATAAACTCACACTCAGTTCACACGAGCCAGCAGTGTAACTGAGAAAGAAGAGCAGACCGTGAAAAAACTCCTAAGGCTGGCTCATAATTCAAAATGGAATGTCATTTTTGGTTTTTAGGAGAAAAACTGTCGCTCGTGGGGAAGTATGTGAATGATAGGGGCATGATGCTTCTGTGAATTTGGACGGTAGCCATGGCGTCCATGACGAGTAATATCTACACCCGAAGGACCATACGAGGAGGAGACCTTGGAGTCACGTGAACGTCCCGAAGACCGGAGATGCGACCATGATACGCCTTTGCTGTGCCAAGAGCCGAGGAACCCGCCACGTCGTCAGCAGTCAGTGGATACGAGAAAGGGTTGACAGGGCCGCGTAGAGACATAACTGACAGGTATGACATTGCACGCTTTAAAGTAAGTCAGAAGTGAACAAGAAAACAAGGCTTATTTGATTTTGTGGTTCGTGTCTGCTCCCATTAAAATGTCTTTTCGCAAAATTATTTTCCAAACAGTTTTTTTACCACGGGAACCAAAGAACCACTGCTCAAGGTGCATTTTCAGTCCACATTTGTCTGCCTTAACTTTTTCATACCCACAATCATGGGTTCTTAGAATCCGATTTGTAAGGAAATAAACAATCCATTTATTGGATTCCCGGCTCATTTTGCAAAAATGATAACGGCTCAGGAAAAAATTCTTTCTGTCTCACATGGCCTCACCATTTGTCAATGAAGATTAGATACCAGCAGATGCTTTTCGTGTAAGTGCGTCTTACTGAAATTATCCCAGATTGGTCTAGAGATGTTTCACTCTAGAAGTAATGCCTAGTGTTAGCGTGAATGACAAAAGTTTAGTCGGGAGGAGACGGTGGGTTAGATGGCATGACGGAAATATCTAAATAATTACCAATTAGCGTATGGAAGTCTGAATTCATGTGCGTTATATTGTCGCACACATTTGCCGTGGTATATGGATAACAAGGGCAAAATTCACCGCACTACAATAGTTCTGTACAACCCGGAATTTGAACTCGGAATCGTTGATCACTCAGTCGAACGCTCTACCAACAAACCACTGGTTCGTTGGCTTGGTTAATGTGATTGAGAGTGCCAATAATGAGGAGGGGGGCTCGTCGACCATGTAGCGGAAAATACTCGCCCAATTGGGGCTCAAATTTACAGCTGTTGCAAGCAGTCCATACCGACTAATAGGATATGTACGTGAGCGAGTAATGGCACATAACATGTATGCCGGAATGGTCAGTTATTTAATTTGATCGCCATACGTTCTCATATATGCCATGTACGTATTTGAAGGCAAACACGTTCTTTGGGAAAACAATGTCTAAATGAAAATTGTTAGCCGCCTGTGTTATCTGGCACCCCGTTCCAGTATATATATATGCACTGGTCCAACAATAATTTACCAAAGGCCTCCGTATACTCTTAAACATATAATGAACAAAGTTCCGACACTTACTTCCTAGGTTACCGCCAGATTCGAGTACATGTAAGAAACAAATAAAACTTCAAACGGACATTAAATACTGACTGCGCTTTGCGTCAGTTTTTTTGATCATCTTTCGCCTCCCAGTTTTCCTTCAGTTTTTTTGCATGGCATCCAACTCAACATGTCGACCGGTCTGTGAATAATCTGAGGATATGACTTCAAGAAAAACTTGGTTTTTTGGAAGGGCAGACTCTGATGGTGTGCGATTTGTCCCGTGTTTATGTGTAAATTGATCAAGACTTTGTGGTGATCACGCTGCTTACACGCCAGTTGTTCATGAATATGTCTGGAGGTGGACTTTTCCGTTTGACCACAATATATGGCACCACAAGCAGCAGCTAATTAAAGTTCATGCCCAATGGCTATGTATTTTAAACACGTTTGTAGTGAAATTTGACCTTTGCACATTTACTCGTCTGACGACGACCCGAAGAACAGTTGCTAAGTAAATTGACTTCGTTTCCCCAAAGAACGTAACTACCTTCCAATATATGTACGGCAGATAATCACCACTCTTCCACTTTGTCTTGTAACATGTTTCTCGACCACTCAGTTCCTCCTTTCCCACCACCCACATGGACGCCTATTTCGTCGATGGAACTTCTGTGTCCTCACACAATTTAGTGCGGCTCTGGACGTCAAATGCAACTTGTTGTAGGGCCTTTTTTCACCAGTAAATCTATTTGTCTCAAATCCATCTTGCCTCATTCTTTATTTGGGTTACCTTCTCCCTGCTAGCATAAGCCCCTCCAATCCCTTCCATGCCCTGTGGGGCACGAGGGGGATTTGGCTGGAAGAGAGGAGGTACAGGCAGGGATATTAAGGGGGTAATTCACTCATGTGGGCTCTTCTTGCTCCTCTCTTCGTGCAAAAAAGTGCATTGGGGCTATATTTGTCCCTTAAAACGGCTAACGGACCATTTGCAGCATAGCCAGCGGTATTAGTTCGCAAAACTTACAACGCCAGTCGTACATTAATAATAAATAACTAAAAAATATTTTATATTTTATATTTTAGGCCCGGAGGGCCTCGTCATTGCAAACTTAGTGCTGTGGGAGAATAAATACAAAGTTGATAAATGCTGCTCTCTGTCAAACAACCACATAGGCAGCGGGAGCATTTAGTAGTGTTGGTAGATAAATTCATATTCATAAACATATCGTCGTTTTAAAATAGAAGTCAACACTTTCTGAAACGCATGACGAACTAAGAAGGAAGCAGTGAAAAAACCCTTACCATTAAAGCTGGGGCAGAGTTCAGCGAACCCCCACTTAAAAAAACAAAACGTAGGAGAAAAAAACTGCTTCAACAAAATAATAATAATCATAATAATTTGTATATTTAAGGCCCAAGGGGCCCTGTCGTTAGGGGGGTTGGTTGAGATGATTGATTGTAGGGCAAATGAGACAGGACTGTTGATGTGAACGCATGGTGTTGGGTAATTTTTTGACAGACGAGATCTACTTTTACAGAAAGTACCTTTTAATTCTCATGTGATATCGGCACAAGAGCTTTCATTGTCTGCATCGGGCTTCTACAATATAGACAAAACCGCTTGTAACATACATTCATAATAAAAATGGTGAACCAGGTTGAAAATTCAGAATTGAAGAATATGTATTCATTCAAACGAATGTATAAAATACCAGCATATGGCGGCGGGAAATCTGGGGATAAAAAATTTTGATTTACGAACGATGTAATACCCTTCTCATCTGACAAAACGATCATTTTGGTAGCTTACAATGAGAAAAAGGGGGTTCTGCTGCTAAAACTTGTTTCCGGCGCCAGGGGACGGGTTGAAATCCTGACCCCAGCCCCGTAAATCAGATTTCTTTATCCCCGGATTTTCCCCTATTCCCTTATCACCCTTATGTCAATAAATTCAAGTGCAACTGGATGGACACCGACGTAGGTGATGAGGATGAGGATCGTGTCAACGTCTGTTGGTGAAGATACCGGTCTTCCGTCTCTCTTCCTCCGCTGACTACTTTCCTGCCACATCCCCCCCGGGTGTCACCGTAACACACTCTTCCCGCCGTCTCGTGTCACCGTTACACGCTCTTTATGCCGTCAGCACCACCATGGGCCTCACCCGCAGTTGCCCACAGTGCTGCACTCCCACCGGTATCTAAATGATATTCTGTGATCATCCCTTACTCCAAATGGACCATTTATACAGATCCTTGGTTATCCCCCGAATCGTATCTTTCCCGCTTTTTATTTTTGACCATTCCTTTTATATAAACAGACCTTATTTCTTCAATAAAAAGTTTTTCCTCCTATGGTTTTTTGGAAATCGGTGGCCCGCTGAACTCATCCACCGATTTAGGAGTTTTTTTACTGCCAATGACAATTATTTTATAAGAGTTCACTGTTTATCATGATGATTTTTAATTTCACGATAGCACTAAGTTTGTAACGACAGAGTCCCTTGGACCCTAAATATACAAATTATTATTATTATTAGAACCGACACAGCAAATCCTTATTGACATTTCCACAGACCTTATTTCTTACTATCGCGTTATTCTTCTATCTCTTTCTACGATTGCATGTTGTGGTGTTTGACAACACCGTTCGGCGTTACTTCTGGAGAATCATATGCGTGAATTACTCCTTTAGGTGCATGCCAACCTCGAAATTCCCGGCCCACTACAAGGCATCAATCCAGTGTGAAATTTGGTGTTCTCCCTGCTTTGCAGTATGGCACATTGTAAAATTTCGGCAACTATCTTTGAGGGCAGGTCGGACATCTGATACATTTTTGCTGAGCATCATCGTCATTCCGCATCAAATACCGAAAACACCAACCCCTAATAGCAAGTGGGATTCTACGGGAGCTCTACGAGAATCCTGCATTTCCACAAAATGGAATCCTACGCGATGTCCACGTAGAACAATTGTAGGATTCTACGGGAATCCTACATTGGGTCCACAATGAAGACCCTCAATTTTCCGCCGGACAGGTGATACCTCCCTCATCGCAAAAACCCCCTTTTTTGAAACGCGATGATAGCCATGTTTAAGAATACATTTAATAGTATGAAAATGTATTATATATATATATATAAAACGTTAAGAAAATATTATTGTACAAAAAAAAGTCGTTGGCGTTTGCGTCAACTTTAAACATTGATTGCAGGACGGTTTAGAATTCGTTACGAATGAAACGTTGTGCCTCCAGATGATTGTCGATAATGAGCTTTAGTGTCCGCGCCATGAAGTCCGGAGACTATGCAGGAAACTTTCCATATGAGTGAAGTGCCGAAGGAACCTGGACTCAAATGGTTGCCTTCCACGACGCCGACGTTTACGAGTTTGACTGCTAATGCCCCAGAAGCAGAGTCATTGTAGCGTAAGTGCTTACCAGGTGACCTCAAAGGCGTTGGTGATCTGCAAGTTGGCATTGTTATTTTACTGCCAGATGAACTACTGTCGGACTCCTAAAACATTTTTCATAACATTTTGGTAAATGAAGTTCTTACTGATGATGGTAACGATGAAATACGCACACATTCGTGCAGAAAATCACTTAATTTAAGCGGAGTTCGCTTTTTGCGCTCGGATCGGCGTCTGAAGGAGTTTTCGTCTGACATCCCAAGTTAAGTAGATGACTGGATTTCATCGGACGAGGAATACAGAAGCACAGCTAGCATACCAAAGCTTCAGGCGTCTATTGAGGATAGGTTGAGGGAATGGGCCATGGATGCGAACATACTACATAAGTACCTGCGTTCTCTTCCGCCTCAATAAAGCAAATTTTCAGCATCTAGTCCAATAGGAAACAAGGATATTATGGCCTCTCTGGATGCATTAACAACTTCTGTAAATGCCGTCCATCAGAAGTTGGACAAGTCGCGCCACGCCCAATTGTGCCTAATAAAACGAGTTCAACGGAACTCCAGCCGTTTTCAGTTTTTGGAGAGAATGTTAAGCGATGCACCCTATCGCAGAATTGGACCGGCCTCCACAAGGACTGCCAACCCCCTTCAGAGGTCAAAAACCTCTTACGGGAACCAGCGTAACATCATCAAATGGTATGATTCTGTCCTGTTATTCTTTTCATATTAGGCCTCATACCTAAGATGTCTCGGTGGACGTGACACCGAAGATTTTGCGCGCCGCATATACAACACTAGTTTCGAAGATAGTATAGCGACTGCCATAAACTTTCAAGGACGAAAGAATAAGGCGGCGCTCGGACCCTCTCTTGTATATGGATTAGTAAAAGGTGAGTGGTCGCATTTTTACTTGAACGTCCTCTTTTTCAGATTTATATATTGATTGGAAGAAAGACGGGCAGAGCTACTCTGAGCTGGAGGCTGCGTTCACTCTAATCTTAGACGGTCCTCGAAAATCGTTGAAAAACGCCTGTCAAGGAATCCGTTCATGCACACAGCTTTCAGTTCCACTCTACAGTCATTACTTTTAGACGAAAATGTAGCCCCTTCAATATTGACTCCAAGACCCACCATGTAGGCGTGAAACATCAACTATTATATCAACTCTTCTATTTCCTATTTTAAGTACTTCTTTTTCATATACTTGATAATATTGAATAAACTTATCTCATATTAACCCGACTTTCGTTGTATACCATATGATTTTCGACTCGGAGTTGAATGACGCGAATATTAAAGTCATTTCTGGACGAGTTATATTCCGCTATGTACGGCGTACTAGAAAATGGAAGGTGCGCAAGGTAGCACAGCCGCATGTTTATCTACTCCAGAGCAATCCGATTAGATTAATATCGGGCCCCTTCGCAAAGCGGCTAATCCACCTTTTCGTCTATATCACCATATATCACCATGGCGATATAGGGGCTATATCGACAAAGCGGACAGATGAGCGATATAGGGGCGACATATTTATGTCGTCATTGCGATATATGGACTATATTGCCGTGGATATAGCCTGTTTTTAGGGTGCTAGTTATCGATAAATAGCAGGTACTGATCCAGGCGAATGATCTGTATCAGGAACTCGGCATCAGGAGAAATCAGCCTGTGCAAAGCTCGTGATTTAGTGACAGAATTTGAGGCTCTTAGGCAGGATGTTATAAGAGGCCCTTAGGCCCTATTCCTCTATCAAAGAACTGACTTGAAAAGTGTCCGATCTTATTAAAGAAAAGATGTGTCGTGCTACTTGACAGAAAAATATGTATTTTTATTTTGAATTCTACGAGAGTTCGACTTTTCCGAATAGAAATAGGAAGGGTATTCCATATTGTCGCGTATCGAGCAGAGTAGATATTAGACCGTTGAGCCTTTTTGAATTTGGGGATTTTGATCGCATGTACATTATTTCTAGTGCCTCGGTGACCATTTTGATATGAAAGCATGTGTGTGCTGAGCATTCCTTCGTCGTACGTGACTTTGAATAGGAAAGTTAGACCATTTTGGAGTCTGCGAAACCAGAGGTGTCGTAGATTATACCTATTATATTGTTCAATGTAGGAATCGTGTGTGCCATCATATTTATATAAAGATCTAGTAAAGCGCCGCTAAATGCCTTCTAGTTTCTTTCGACCAGCTGACGACATAATGCCGAAAAAAATAGAACAGTAGTCCAGGATAAGTAAAACGAAAATTTTATGAAGTTGTGTCTTAAGTGTGATTGATGCAAAATTTTTGCTGATGAAACCACATAATCTATTAGCTTTACGTGCTATTTATTTAACGTGAGGGGATAAGTCCAGAGTGTTTGTAAAGCTAAGACCTAAATCTTTTATGGATTTCATCTCTTTAATTTCTTGGGCGTTAAAAGTTATGGGAGGAAGTTTCAATGGTCCAAAAATCAAGAGATAACATTTTTTTGGTGAAAAGGGTATTTGCCATTTAGAACTCCAGACATTTAGTTTTTTAAGATCTGACTCTATCGTTCTAATCACAATAATTATTGAATGCTTATTATATGCATCTGCGAGTTTCAAGTCGTCTGCATATCAAAATGTTTAAGCAGAAGTTGATTTAGTAGATAACTCATGAATGTAAATGAAAAATAAGAGGGGGTCTAGGATAGTGCCTCGAAAAACACCACTGCTTACATGAGCTGGGTCTGATACTATATTTCTAAGTTGTACTACTTGGAATCCGTTTTGAAGGTAGGATTTGAGAAAATCAAGGAGAGGTGGCCGAATCCCGTGACTCATTAGCTTCACGATCAGTCTTTTATGGGGAATTTTGTAAATGCTTGTTTTTAGATCAAAGTAAATTGTGACTATAGTGTCCCCGACATCTCTATTTCTGGAGACGAATTCCAAGGCAGTGATATGGCAGGACTGACATGACTTTTTAGGTAAAAAGGCATGTTGAGAAGGAAACATGAGATTTACATTCGTCAGGTGGTCTAACATCTGGTTATAAATTATTTTTTCGAAGATTTTAGCTAAAACCGATGTTTGGTGAACACGACGATAGTTTTGGGCATTGGACCGATTTCCGTTTTTGAAAATTGGGGTTATGCATGATTTTTTTTCCATATTTCTGGATAAGTACCATTTGACTGCAGTAACGAGAAAAGGTTAGACAGAAGAATTGGGGCATATGTCATATGTCTCAGTATGCAAGGTGGGATTCTATCCGTTCCATATGATGTGGAATTGGACAGCTGGCGGATAGATTTCTTTACAGTTTCTTCATTGAACAATATCTCTTTTAATACAAGCGCCGTCATTTCTGTTGGTTGGGGGAGCGGTTCTTCCTCGACTGAATAGTTGGTTGAAAAATACTCGTTAAAAAGATTTGCTATTTGGTTGTCATTTGTTATTACCATTCCTTGGTCATCAAGCATGATTTGGGGGCCTTGTTTTTGATGATTATTTATTTGTTTCCGGAAGATTTGGGCTGTCCCTTCTGGGGACTCGATTGCTCGATGTTTTGCTGCTATGGTCTTATTTGTTTCAATTTTCTGAGCTAACTCATGAATCTCTCTAATGTGTGTGAGCGTGGATAGACAACTAATACAAGGGTCGTGGAGTTTTTTAGCCGTTTTAATAGGAAGTTTGGGATTAGTGAGTTCTTACGTGGGGATCTCTCGTCAATAAATGCATCGCGAATTAAATTAAGGGTAGCATATTATATGTTAACAGCTTCTAGAGGGGATGTTGTTAGGAGGAAAGAACTCCAATCTAATGACCTTATGCAGTTATTCATAGATTCAATGTCAAGATTTTTCGGGTTTATAGAAGTGGAACTATGATCAGGTCTTATTTTTATGTTAAGAGGGAGCGCTGTTATTATCGTCTTATGATCACTATCAAAGGTTAAGCTGTCGTAGTGCTTGTAT
This sequence comes from Ligula intestinalis, assembly GCA_036362985.1. Classification (NCBI taxonomy): domain Eukaryota; kingdom Metazoa; phylum Platyhelminthes; class Cestoda; order Diphyllobothriidea; family Diphyllobothriidae; genus Ligula; species Ligula intestinalis. Next base: position 70,751,592 of record JAYGXS010000003.1, on the reverse strand, counting down.
AAGGGCCAGATGTCATTGGTGAGAATAACATCGAGTATATTGTTTCCTCTAGTTGGTTTATTTATTATTTGTGTCCAGTTATAAAAGACAATTGATGATAATAATTCATCACGTCTGGATGGGGCTCATAGTTCTGCCCAGTTTATTTCTGGATGGTTTAAAACTCCTGCAATTATCTTATATTCTGTTTGGATATTTGATGTAGTATCTAGTAAATTTGTAAGGCCCATGTCATCATAACTATATTCCGGAAGGGTGTACAAACATCCAATTCGAATGCTTATAAGGGTCTTGGATGTTATTTTAGCGAAGAACGCTTCACCATTGAAAGTCTCATGTAGAACCTCAAAGCCACTCTGTTCATTGGTAGATCTAATGTAGATCATAAAACCTCCTCCTCGTTTATTAGCGCGGTCCTGTCAATCGAAGGTGTAGTTTGATATAAAAAGTGAAGCATTAGAGGTTAATTCGTTAACCAATGTTTCTGTTAAACAGACTATATCGGGATTGTAGGATTCGATAAAGGTTTTAAGTTGTGGAACTTTGTGTATTATTGATCAAGCGTTTATAAGAGCGGCACTTAAGGTATCGGACATGGAAGCGGAAATCGGTTGTGAAAAAACGGATTTCTAGTACTAATTTGTTTGTGTGAGGAGTTCACGAAGGGAAATTGTGTGACTGTCGGAGAATATGGTTGTGAGCATTGTGGAATTTGAGTGGGTTGTGGAATTATTGGCGGTAATTGTGATGTGTACGATGGGGTTTGAGGGAATGATCTGGTGTTTATCGGTTGAGTGTGTGGTGGGAGTTGGGTGGGCGGGTTTGAGTGTGTTGGTTGACTGCATTGGATCGGCCTCACTTGGGTGGGAGGATTGTCTAGGGCGTAGTCATAGCGATAATTGTATTCTCTCTGGAAAGCTTTTCGGCCTAAGTAGCAGTTTTGGTTGCCATTTGGCGCGACGCTGGTTGACAGATTAGAATGCCTTAGTTCATTCCCTCGCCATGCAGGTGGGGATGGAGAAGTTGACGTATTATTTGAAATTTGATTTCGTGGTTGATTTGATTTTGGTGTGCTACTGTTGCTATGGTTAACATGCTTAGAGCATTTAAGTTTTGGTGGTGAACTGATCAAAGCTTTTTGTGTGGGTACGCTAGGTATGCTAACTGGAGTTATACTTTTGTTGGACCCTGTCGTAGAGCTTATGCTACTATCTAGTATTGTAACATTATTTGGTCCTGGATACGAGTCCTCAGTTATTTCTGTTTGTGCTATTGAGGTTTGAGGTTTTGAATTGACCTTCTCTCCTGACTGCAGTTAGTCGTTTTCTGCAAGCGATGTGCGCAGTATCATTAGATGTACTCGCTACAGGTTTAACTAGTGTAACATTGTTTTGGGTTGTTTGTGTATAGTGTGATAAACTGTTTTTGCTAGAGTCTTTCCTAGTGTAATTGCTTGCTCGGGGCTCTACCGGAGGGGCACATTGCTGAGAGCTTTGGTTAAGGTGTAGTTCTTTTGTCTGAACTTCACGCCTTTGCATAGGTGTGAGGTCTGGACCTTTGAACGGGTTTCGGTTTCGCAGAGCTTTGTTTATTTCGGGGTTTTCAAGTATAAGATGGGCTTCAGTCTGTGAAAAGAAGGTCACCAACACTGGCTTATTTTTTGCTTCTCGAGTTTAGTCTCTTAGTGAAAGCTATGGGGATGTTTAGGCCGCATGAGTTTATGAGTTGTTGAATCAATGATGTGGTGTTTACTGTGCAGGGAATGTTTCGGATAATGACGTTAAACCAACGTTTCAATCTATTTGCTACATCTGATGACACTAAGTGTATAACCTGTTCAATTTGAGGTACACGTGTAAGACTGTTTGAAAAACTGATGGGTCAAAGAGTGAGTCAAGCATCGTCAAAAGATGGTTGTACAGGTCAATAAAATTTTGCAAGGGTAAAATGGCTGCGACATCTAATTTTTCAATAGAGATTTTTGCGCCAATCATATTTCTGGTATATGTTTAGCTGAAATTTAGATTTAGGCTGTTGGTTAACAAGATTTAAGGCTCGGGTATAGAAGTGTACGATATATAAATTTAAGTGGTGATTGGGATTGACTTTTGAATAAGCAAGACCATGAATTAAGCAGAATAACCGGATCTTGTTTGAAATTCAGTTATAAAATTGACAGTTTAAACTACTAGAAGCACAATACAAATGATTTGTGCAACGTCCCATGAAGCAGAGGAAAATATCTAACCAAATCAACAAAGGAGTTTGATAGCAGAATTTGGCTAGGATGGTGAAATGTTACTTACTGATAATTTATTTAAGAAAATCAAAGACCATAAATCGTTTCTTCTCTTAGGTAAATCAATTTATATAAAGCTTTCACTTATCCTCGAATTTGAACAAACCGCGTTCAAGCAGTATCGCGTAGTTGGCTATTCCTCAGCATTAGCCAACCTTAGCTCTGCAGATATCTGACAGACGAAGGCATCGTACCCATCGTCTGTCCAGAGTGGCAGTTGCAGCAAAGGAAGGCCATGGTTTGCCAGAATATTTACTGCCTGCACAGATGTCAAAACGGAGTTCATCTTCTCCATTTTATTGCGCTGTGAGGCCTCAGTCCTGTCCATTTGAGTTCTTTGGGTAACCAACTCATCTGCCAGGAAATCTAATATTTTTCTAAACGAGTTTAAAACATTGTACACATGTTTACCGCGAACAGAAATTAATTTCTCAGGAGATGAAACAGCTGAACTGTTAAAACCGGTATATCAGCCAGAAAGCAGACAGAGAAAGCTGGGGGACCCACTGATGAGCCAAACGCCTCGCAGCTGTGTCAAGCAGCGGCAGAAACACGTTTCTGGGCCTTTTAGCTAGTAGCTAGGCTGCTAGTATGGTGAGTAGGAATGCTTTGAGCCCTCGACCTCACTCTCTGTTCCCGTCCCCAGAAGCCATCTACTGTCCCCGCCGGTCAGTTGTCTCTATCGGAGAATGGGCACATACGCACTGCGTGGGTTACGAGCCAAGCTTGGCGACGCCGCGCCAGCCACTTGCCCTATCTCCATCCAATATCTGATCTTAGTGGCTCTGTCATGTCACTGGACTAAGTTGGGCGAAGTATAGAGTGTGGTAAATGCAGAGCTAGTTTACTACCGCCACGATGTAATTGGTTTGCAAGCTACTGTTCCTTCACCAAAATGCTGTGGGGCACACGGGGAACCTCATGGAAACTGATGGTCGAACGGTCCTCCAATGTAGTCAGGTAGTACCAAATGCTAAACCTTCAGTAATTTGTAAGCCTGTGCCGTCAATGCATGCGTTGATAAGTTACTTAGCATTTATGAAATACACTTCTGGATGAAATTTAACAGGAACTTATCGCAAAGGTGTTAAGGCTACTAAGGTTTAACCCCTAACGACTGCGAGCTTCCAGGCCAGGTTCCTTAGGAGATGAGAGAAGTCTTGGAAATCCAGAGAAGTAGGAACAGTATATGGTTTAAAGAATGCGTTGGAGAATAGTCCATAGGAAGATTGACTCGATCTGGCGTGCCTTCGACCGTGAGAGCTGTGTGAGAGAGCAGCGGTTGCGCGTCCGCACCGCGAGGGGGTAGAATGTCAAGTGAGTCTAGCGTCAGTCATCCCGAGTGGCCACTGAATCCTCTCTCTGTCTCACAGCCTTGGGGTCTGGTTGGACCGCACGAAAGTAGGCACTGGCGTGGGTGGTCCGTGTCTCATGCGCTTGTTTGCGTCTGGTCGGAGGCAGTCCAAAAAGTACATTCGCGCAAGGTCCTGCTCTTAGTGACCTTGTCTGTGACGTCAAGAGTTTGGTGGGCGTCAGGCAGAATAGGTCACTACAAACTTTCCAATGAAATCAAGGGACGACTGTCCGCTTTCACAAGGTCATCAATTACTACTACACTTTGGTTTTTCCAATGTAGTGGACACGGAAGATAATCTGGAACTGGTCTTGGTAGAGTTTCGACGTAATCTGAATTCACTTGAGCAGATTTTTAAAATCTCATTGAATTTTCAATCCATGGCAACAATTATGGCAAAAGCGTTTTAATTGGCGGATAAACGCTCAATGATCGGTTTCGGGGCTCACTATTCCCGTCCTTCATTGGGACCCAGTATCAAGACTAGAATGAATATCTCTGGCTTATTAGCCGTTAGCAGCCAGTCATGCCCAATTGCAGATGCTGCATCACTCGAGGTTTGAAGCTATCGAGATTGTGTTGTCGACAGGATGACCACACTGAGTTATGATGACGGTACTGGTGAACAGACCGTGCATGGTGTGCTGCTTTTGATTTATAGGGCACCACCGACACCTCTGAATGGTCCTTTGCAGAACATTTGGCAAAAGTAGATTGCAGGCTATTTCTTGTTTCTATCGTCCCTGTAGACTCCGGAAGTACAGAACAAATTCATTCGCGCTACTTTGTTGCATCATGTGGTTCTCTCAGGTAATGCCTCCCTTGATTGAGTAGGATCCTTTCCTTTCACTGTTGCCTTTGTTTTGACTTAAATTGTGCTTATTGAAACTTGCCGTTTCCTTACAATATTCATGGTGTGGCTCTCGGAGTTTACCAACTTATAGCGCTTTCTGAAAATTATTTTAACATATGTCAGTGAATGTTCACTATATGTTGAGGTCAATACACAATGTCTTTGAGGTGTTAAGTACGTGTGGTTGATAGGAAATAACCGATTTTACCGATAACGGTTTACAATCAGACGTATTAATTCGAATTTCCGACCGCTCCAACTGTACGTAGGGCTCAAACTCGAAAAAACGATGACGTCAAGAAGTAAGACGTGCCTCACAGACGGAAACAGGTGACTTCACTGCATGCACCAACCTGGGCTGGTATGGTAATGAAACTCGACTTACGAATACAATTGTTAGGCATTTTCATCGAGTGTAAAATTCGCTGCGTTCTTGGTGCATAGTCTCCCTTAATTTGCAGTGGAATGGTCGGGTTGGTGCTCAGTTATCAGCTAGGAGGACTCAGGGCTGCATTTCAGTACAAATGCATACAATCAAGGACAATACTTTTAGCGTCATAGATAATTGACTTAAAAAAAGGCAGTAGAAAAGTTAATTCCACAGTGGATTTAGACAGCTGCAAAAGGCCCGCAGACCAAAAGTCGGCTAGTACCTATATGACAACTCAGTCCGTAGAATGATTTGTTAACACTAACTTAAGTTGCATGACAGTAGGCAGTCAAGAATAAGTCGACAAAACAGGGGCTTGTTGGGCAAAATAATGACCTAGACTTTAGCAACTGATAGGGCCTACTACGAGGGTCAGGAGGACGGCAATGTGAGTACTTCAGACGATTGACAGCGTACTGGTGTGAATTCTGTTTATTTGGTGAGGATAATAGGCAATGCCGTTGAAAACCTTATTGATCACGTGTACAAGCACCCATAAACATTTACCACTACTAACATAGTATTGGCAAACAGGGAGTAGCATTGTTTTTTTACAATATATGTCTGGTTGTTAGAATTCGGACTTGGAGGGAAGAGAGGGGACGCATGTAATTATCCAAGCGTTGTTTGTACATCTGAAGGGAAGTGGCCTCCACGACTGACTGTGGAAGGTTGTTCCACTGTTGTATGGCACGTTGCGTGAGGAATTCAAAGCGGAGGTTTAGCTTGGACATCTTCGAGCGCAGCTTCATTGTGTGCCCACGGAGATAAGGTGAGAGGTGCCACTGAAACATGTCCTCAAGGCGTAATCCTTTCTCAAGACCGTTTATTATCTTGTAAACTAAGATAAGATCCCCTCTTTGTTGCCTGCAGGGGGAATAAATTTAGGAATGCCAGTCTGTCTATGTAAGTGTGGTTCTTTAGACCTCTTACTAGCTTTGTTGCCCGACGCTGCAATGTCTCCAAACATTTTGTGTCTTTTACTAGCCATGGCCGCTACGCCTGTATGCCATATTCTAGGTTTGGTCGAAAAAATGTACCGTACACTTTGCCATAGAGATCTTCGTTGAAGGCTAGAAACGCGTTAGCAGTGCTATTAAGTCCCACAGATGTTTGAGCTCCTTATATCTTAGTATGTGCTTCAGGGAATTTTCCTAATTATCTGAATAGAAAGCTTAAACTTTGTATGTATGGGAAGACGGATAAAACTACATTCGTACTGTATGTCTCAAAATGTTTTTTACTAAACACAACTGATGTGGCTAATGAACCATCCCAAACTTTGACAGGCTGGTGTTGATTAAAAATGCAAAAGAAACCCTGAACGAAAGCATAAGCTGTTTTGACAAGACTATTTGGATATGTGAGACGTAGCCCCTCTTATGTTCAATAAGAGTAGACCTGACGTCAACATAACTAATTAATATAGGAGTACCTCATGGGGCCGCCTGGAGCGAGCACGAAGCGCGCCACTCAGTTTTACGGGCTCCTGATTTTAGGGGAGAGAACGGGCGGAGCATATCAGGGAAAAAATCAGATCGCAAAAATCCTGTAAAAAAGAAAGTTAGGAAGGTAAGTTGGGTCGCGTACTCAAACAGTGGGCGAGGACACTGAAGTACGCATTTTTTAATCACCAAACTCCCCATCGGAACAACGGCGAGCGCGTATATGTAGGGGGAGTGTGCTCTGAGCTCGGTCATCGAGGTACATTTTCAAGAAGTATCATTAACCCCAACTAGAATGAGTGAGAAGATGAAGATTTGAAAATTTACCTTACTTAAATTTAGTAAGTAAGCGATTAGTCCCGTGGTTAATTTTAAATGTCATTTTTGCTCAGCATGCTGACTTAAGCGGTTATTGTATGCGGTGGCCTTCCGAGAACCCCTCTGAAATTCAATGCCATCACCCAAACCCTGATGGATCGAAGGCTAACGTGCAGAAAGCTGGAAGAGAGGAGATAATACAAACTACTTAAAATATGCAAGTAGGCGGCTATAATTAATAAGGACCTTTCGAAGACCCATTGAGGAATCCTTACCCTAATTAATTAGATAGTGGTGCACACGAGGTCGTATTCGCCCTGTTTCTCTCTGCAAATGAACTTTCGCTAAGGTAACTTGCCCCTCACAGCCTGAATACTGCGGTGGGAGGACGACAAATGGTCGCATCGGACTCACATGTGCATATTTTATTGAACCGATGATAGCGATAAAAAAATCCACTTTCGGTCAGAGAATCGCTATAAGTAAAATATTTAGGACCGGCCGCTGGAATTCGTATTGTGAGAGATAGAAAGCGTGATCTTAAGTTAAGGAAGTACGATGAAACACCTGACAGCGATGAACAGCTAGCTTCAAACCGACGAGTAAATAAGACAAATTAGATGAAACTATTTTATTGTCTATTCTATCACATCAAATAGACCATGACAGATCAACGAACTCGCTTAAGAGGCTTGGGAATATAAACATAAAAAATTCCTAAGAATCAGAGTACTCTATGAACTGGTTTTCACTACATAGGTTTGCCCGCTGGTCGGGAATTCATAGTCTGCGCCTGCGATATTTTTAAGGCCTCCCGGTAGTAACGGGGCATTTGACGGGCATAGCCCAGCCCTGAAACGGCCGTCGTCATAGCAGCAAAGGTCCTGCAATAAAAAAAACAGGCAGATCAGTTGTCAGGCTTGAAATTGGGAATCAACAAATGTGTGTCCAACCAGCCAACACAAAGACAGAACCAAAATGCAAAACTTCCACAACATTAAAAAAAAGTTGACAAACGCATTCTACGTCAAAGTGATCACATCCGTCAATCACTAAGACGCCAAAAAGTGAGGAACTGACAAAAATAAGTTATTACGAAGCAACGTCTTTTTTGAATGGATGCCACATGTGACCAGATTTCGGCCCAGTTTCCACTTCATTCGTCAGTTTTACAATCTAAGGTTTTAACTTAATTTTAGCTCAAACCCTGAAACGTGTTTTCGATCAGATGAGATTACTTAAGTGAGGTTGTAATATTAATAGTATGACTGGCCGGTGACGGCTAACAAGCCAGAAATGGCCATTCCGGTCTCCATTTGCTTTGTCGGATCCGTTTAATATTAATTATCATGAAGCATAATCGCAAAACCTGGTGCACACATAAATAGTATTAATTTTCCCACTGAACTTCGGTGTCCTTTTAAATTCCAGTACATTTTATTGAAAGTACGCAAGTAAATTCTATTTGTGTACTCATCTGGTAACCAATTACGTCTTATTCAAGTTTTATAATCCAAGGAAGACTACATCTCGGGCTTCCAATTTGTTATATCGTAACGTTTACTGCTGCTTATATAGTGTACGAGATAGTCCACATCCATTGCAAAAGTGCAGGAATCCTGCATAGCAATTTCCTGTTGGAATAGATGAATGTATGTTTTTCAGCATACCGGCATAGACAATGGCAACGTAGTATAGCTATTTCGGGCTGTTGGCCTTCATCAGCTACGAGCAGCCAACTCTAGTGTAGCCGCTGAAATTGCCGCCACACCCGAGTTTCGAACTCGCGCCTCGCCGGTCAGGGGCAGACGTCCTAACCATTGAGCCATCGAGTTCGGTGTCTTGCCGGTTGTTGATCGGAAGTATATAGTATTGGTTTTTACACCGATATATCTCTCATGATGTGCCCATCCTGGGTTGATGCTTGTGCGGATCGGGCCGACCGATTGTGGTCCGCAAAGCTAATAATAATTGATATGTTACTAGCTAAGTGTCAGTAACACATCTTTTTAATGTTTCTCAGTATACCGGCAAACAACGGCAAGGTAGTATAGCTATTTCGGGCTGTTGGCCCTCGTCAGCTTCGTGCAGCCAACTATAGTGCAACCTTAAATGGAAGGCACACAAGCCGTAGACTGTAAAAACAACAGTGGATCAGGCTGGAGATTAGTCTTGCATTGAAACCCGTTTTTTTAACTGAATTTACCTTTGCTGCTAGCAAGAAACTTTAAGACGAATCGATTTGCGGCCAAATGACTGAAGTACAGAATATGCTTATATACTTCTTCGATGAAATATTTAAAACAAAAAGGCATCGAAAAGCAATATAAAATGTGTACTACTTAGGTGGTCGTCTTTACCGAGTGCGGCGCTACCGGTAACCGAACAAAAACCACAGTCAAAAACCGACATCGTGGACTATTTAGAAGATAGCCGGACTATGCTGCACCTAAGAATATCTTACAAATCGAAACCGCATTTCAGAATTTCGGTTTACGCTTAATGAGATTAGCTACTGGCCATATAAACTGCTGCTTAGCAAGAAAGACTGCCTCTGCCTTCTCATCTCTTTCTGTCCGAGATGGAAGTATTTGGTCTATAGGATGTTGAACGTGGAGAATTGAATTTGGTCTTAAGTCCCTATCAACCTGTTAGGATGACCGAGCACGTCATTCATACAGACAGACAGACGGACAGACAGTCCGAGGTCACGTCGGAACGGGCCAAGTCACGCAACCTTCAAAAGGCGGACATTAGGCTACGACAAAAAAAGGCATGAGCGAGCGAGACTGCCCGGAGCCAAGTTGCTGCTATCAGTGAGGTCATGCTGAGGACAGATGCCAGACGTGTGTAAGCGAGCGTGCGCAGGATGAAAATGGATAACCAATGTGCAGCAATGACGACTGCCCCATAAATAGCGAGGCGGTAGCAGAACGGACACTCTGTTGTGGGACACGCTGCCGACGACCTGAGACTGCTGCGGAAGCGAGACCGACCACAGAAGGCAAGCTGCTAGACACACGGAACAGAGTTTATGTACTAGTACATGAAACAGTAAAGTACTAGCTTTTATCCTATTCTGTCTTCTCTTCCTAACACGTAGTGGGGGAACATAACCGGTGTTGACACAGGAACACACTAGGTTACAACAGTGGCGACGCAGGTGAGATCAACCAAAGATATAACAGGTTTTGACCGGTTACGACACAACCCAACAGCCCAAGCTTGCTGACAGCAAATACTAGTTGGATGTACCACAGGCGCGCAAAAGATGCCGAGAATAGTCAAACCACTACTCAGTAGTTGAGGCCATCGCTCATAAATACAACAACTAACTCACGGGAATGTTTCCATATAAAGTAGCGAGAGCAGGTGCGGGACGGCCAACCGCCAAGAGTAAGGATTCAAGGTGCTCACTCGATCTTAACTCTGGACACCACTGACGGCAAAATACGCAATTACAATGTCCTTTGTACCTCTCGGTAACACATTTCAAGGCCTCATGGGTAAAAAATTGGAACTTGGTCCCACAAAAACGAAGTAAGTACATACGCCGAAACAAAAAACACTGGAATGCAGATTAATTGAAAGCAACCGTTAAAAAATAATCATCCCAAGATCAATAGAGGGTAGCCGTGGAAGCTACAAAAATATTATACTGATTTACTTGAAATACCGCCGTATACCATATACTTGATCTAAAGAGCTGCCTATAATAAATATTTGGGTGAGAAAATAGGAAGAAAGACGACACTTAAAACTCCACATCACCCTGAAACAGATGAGATCTGGTTGGTAAAAATGTAACAAACACAACAAGCAGTGGTTAAAGTTTGACAGCAGTTTTTGGGGAACGATCAGATATACGGCCCCACCAAGTCTCTACTTCTAATAAATACCTACTTATGTTATTTGCGTAAGCTTAATTTCCGTTTGCGCACTCCCGGTCACGCCTCTCTTAGGTAGTAGCATCAGGGTTAGGGCTTACAGATTAGTTTTGTAGTTGGAAGCTAGGATTAGACATAACAATCAGGCTATAGACCTTGTAAACTTCAATTGCATCTTCAATCATTTTTACGTCTTAATGGTGAAATAAAATATGATTATGGCATAAATGTAACTTGTTGTCTTTTTTTGGTGAAAGTTCACAGATCGCTGACAGAAGTCACTCGTCCCACTCTGCTTTGGGACTCATTCTAGAACCTCCCGCCAGCAGCCGCATAACGGCTGATAGCAGATAGCACTGCCGGCAAAAAAGAGAGATTGGAATGACCGTTTCTGGCGCATTAACCACCTTCAGTCAGTCATACAAAAGTGATCCACCACCCGAGACTCAAATCCGTGACCTTTTGATACGAAGTTCAAAGCCCTAACCACTGACCCACAGACTAGTTGTCTTACCGGTTAAGATCGGCAGTACTGCCTCCTGAAAACAAGCGTATGTTAGTTTTGTTTATTACAACCATAAAACCCTCTTTTGACAACATTCCCGCAGTACAGGGGTTCTTTCTCCTGTTATCCGAGTGCACCCACATATCCGATGGTTGCCTACTTTTTGCTTACAACATGAAATGAGCGGCGTAGAAATAAAGCCAATATACCAGAGGACAATGTAGAATTTGAAGCCTACAGAGTGGTAAGTGAAATTTATCCCATAGAGCACCGAGTGGGTCTTACCAGAGAGCAGGGAGTCCTACTGAGTCTGCAAAACCACACACTGGTGCCAACAGGCTAGCGAATATGGTGGTTATCTGCGTGGCAGTGTTGAGCTACGGGATAAAAAGATGGAGAGGAAAGTCGTATGTAAAATAACAGAAGTGAGACAATGGATATGAAGGGGTGCTAATAAACAAAAGTTAATCAATGGCCGGTGATGCGTGACTAGAATGACATTGCCTCGTCCATCGTTGACGGACCGGCGGTTAACTAGTGCAAGTGCACCCCTCTTTGGAAGTGGAATAAATTTGAAAAATCTTGGCTACGCAGTGGGTCAACTAGTTGCGCATACTGTAATTTTTTTCAACAAAGGGTAGTTTAGAAATAGGCAGTCCTCAGGAGGCTGGCAAATAAGTATTCGGGGAGAAGTAGTGGAGGTGTTACTCGGGAGCGACATGTTGATGGATGGTAGGTCAGGCGTGAGCACTCATCAAATTGGTTTTCTTACCGCGGTTGTCGTGAGCTATGTTTCAATGAGTCAGTATGATAAACGGGATAGCCTCAAACGAGAGGACCCAGCGGCTACTCCGGAAGGTCATCTGAACCTGAGGCTGCGATCTTGTCAGGAACACAAATTTAAGGAGTATATAAATGGATACCTCATCCAACTAGATATCCAATTTAACTACTCTGTTGAACTGACTGGACTAAACTAGGCCCACGGCACTTTCACGCATATAAACAAATAGAATATAAACGTAGTTTCGGAAGAACAAAGTTTCAGAGTCAGTTAATTGATTGGCTCCAAGAACGATGATAAAAATATCAAACTATACCGCCGGTCACAAGAGGGTGCTCCAAGCAATTAAGAACGCTCGATTCAAAAGGGAAAACTCCAAATATTCTGGCATTACGTTTTGCTTAAGTCTATAGTCAGCCTTCGAAGATTTTTCAAGAATGCCACAAATATTTGCGTGTACTGAGTAGTCTTCCAGTAAGCTCTTCTCTATGGCAGGGAATCATATACATACTCTAAATGGTATGTCATCTCCCCGATGGAGGTGAAGATGAAATCAGCCCAAAATAAGTCTTTTGAGTCCTCAACATTTGACGCTTCTAGAGGGAGACCAACTAGTTTAGCTTACAAGGTCATTTTAATCTGATATTAAACGGCGTGGGAAATATTGTGGTTATACTCGATGAACGCGATGGTAGAAATATTTTCTAAAGTTAAAAAAGGCTTTTCGATCATTCAAGTTCGGGTTAGCTAAGCCCGAAAACATAAATCCTTTTGCCCTGGTGAAAGACCAGACCCTAAACACTCTCTTGACAGAATTAACACTCAAATAAAGCTGTCAGGGTGTTTATTTTGACAAGACCCTGATTTTTTTTCAGTGGCCCGGGAGTACTCAGTACTTCTCCCTGCTAAATTAAGACTTCAGTTTGACGTGTCCCGATATCATCAAGTGCCTTCTAACCTTGAAACTGGTTGTCTTGGAGAGGTATGGCTTATGCATGATAACTGACATCGGGTTACCCACGTGAGCTGAAGCAATGATTCCCCCTTTCCAGACTCTTGACTTCGCAGCAGGAATAAAAGTTCGAAAATTGAAAATGTTGAACCCATCTGCTAAATCATAAAACGTGGCGGCACTACACTAGAGAGTGATTTCTGAGATAGAGTTAATTAGCAGGAAATATTATTAAGTAGGGGCGCAGTATTGATTAACATGCAGAATAAACCTCGAATTTTTCATTCAATATGAACGAGTATCCTTTCGGTCCCCTGCATAAAAACACTTTGTAAAAATGACTATTTGAGTACTGACAATGTTTCCCATTGATTATAGACGCCCTTATGAATCCAACTATATGTTATAAAAAAGGTAAATAAAAGTTTTTTTCTCGTACTTATTTGGCAGCAAATTAATTCTTCAAAATTTACACTTGAAAAAAAGTATCTTATTGTTTTAAAAGGAATCTAATTGTGAGATCTTTTAAGACCGTGAAATTACCATCTACGAAGCATTCTCTTTCCGTCTAGTAATGCAGATTGTAAGGGATATAACATGCTCCACATCCATCGAAAAATTCTAGGAGCACTATATAATGTCTTCGCAATAACGCATAGAAATATAGTTTTATTTACATATCCAGCCTAGGGTTTGAAAATCCCGTGAAGGCAGTTGGGGTTCGCAAAAATTAAGAAATTTAAATAGTTAGTTATCGAAAAATATTACGTTTTAAGTACACAATTCGAACTCGATATAAGTTGCTGCTAAATTTGTATAAGAAAAAAAACGTTTATTCATGTTTTTATAAATATGGTTTAATTTATTTGGACATCGAAAAATAAGAGCGAGAATTTTTATTACCTAAGCAGTCATTTTACTAAGTGCAGTTTTGGCAGGTGGCCGAAAAGTGGCTTGTTTAAAAGCTGGCATCCTGACGTAACTTAAATATTTGACAAATATTCTGGACATTGATCCCTATTTCGACCTTACGTACTTTTTTCTGATAAAAAATATTTTAGAAGTTCGGTTAACAATCAACAAGGTAGCAAATGTATTACAAGTGGTGAAGTTTGCCCCTTCAGTCAACTGCAATGGCAGACGAATAGTTGCCATCAGGTGCCCCCGATAGACAGTAGCGCTCCACATCAGTACTGCAAAACGTCCGATCTTACATGATGAGCGACGCGTAGTGGCTACCAGTTTAGACAGCAAATCAGAAATTTTATCGGGGTCTAAAATATTTGCACCCCCATCTTCAGATTAGCTTGACCACAGGAACTACTAGAACGGCTAAACTTGATGGTAGACAAGATAAATAAGAGACAATCGGCAAACTCATCAACCGTTACGATGAGAAGTATTCCTGACATACCAAGCCGTTGATCAGTAATTCGGTCGAGTTTATGGCCAGATGTTCTAAAGCCTTGAGGAAGGACTTTGATCAAGTTCTGCGGTATTGGGCTGTTGATTTAGACCGATTAACGCGCGTTAATGTGACACAGACGGCAAATGCATACTAATGTCTGCTAAATTTACAACAAATCTTCATCGAAGACTGGTAAATTACCTACCACAAATGGACACGTCAGCTTGCCCAGAACTGAAATGGTAATTGCTCTACAAATTTTATGGTGAAATGGAGAATTTCATCAAGCCTTTGCAGCATCAACTGAAACAAATGGAGAATTAGTTCCGAAGAGCCACGTTGACGATTGTTTCCAAAATAATTAGCATGACAGCTCATATTCCCTCAGACATCTTCGGGAAGTTAATCAGTAGTGTATGATTATACCCTTATTTAACTGGCCTTGGTGGTGGTCTATTAGGTTTTTAATTGACCTGTTTACCGTTTCCGAATGGACAGCGATGTGAGATCGATGGAAGAAAAATTTTAAATTATGGAGCAAGCGCAAAATCAGTCACACCTACACAGGCCATCTTTTAAGCAGGTTGCTGGCTAATTCTCCTATAAAAAAATTCGATTGCCTTACCTTACTGCTGTTAATAGGCTTCATCTCGATAACTGGAACATGAGGGTCGAAGAATCTAGAAAGTTGTCGCTGAACAGAGTCAAGGAAATAAAGGCGTCAAACCGGCTGTCTCTGTGAAATAAAACGAAGGTAGGATGCGCCCAACATCAGAAGTAAGTCACGCGACATGAATAGCAAGAATAGACTCACTAAAAGTAATGAGTATAATTTTAACATACAAGGCATAAGATCCGCATAGGCAAGAGCGAACGACAGGAACGAGACAAATATTTTGTCTGCAAGAGGATCTATGTACGAACCAAGTAATGACTGTTGAGATGGGAATCGCCGTGCTATATAGCCATCTGCCTGTGAAATATTTATGGCAATAAGTCAAACTTTACGACGTCGGTGAGACTGGCAATAACCGTTATAGCAGCGGCATACATTAAGTCATTTTGAATTATCAGATATACAATGCCCGGCGTACACACAATCCTGAGGGTGGTTAATGCATTCGGAATAGTAAGAATACGAGGCCGTCCAGAAGACGAATAGCGAATGTTTTGGTTTAATAGCAGGGGTTTTCCTGAGATTATTCGGCAAAGTGAAAATAAATCTTTGTATAAAAGATTGGTACGCTTTGCCTGTAATAAAAACAGCTGCCGCAACATCCAACAAAGACGCTAATCACCAGTAAGCGTGCTTATGGCGCAGACCCAGAGAATAATACACAGCAATCTGAACAGCAGGTGGCTGAGAAAAACCAATTGATGAGGAGATCACCGAAACACCAGAGGGTGCAAGATACATCTGTGATGAAAAAACAAAGTAGAGGTAGTTAAACATTAAAACGAAAATGAAAGCAAGACAATGATTTAAGTGTGGGAAACCAATAGTTTAAAAGGCTCAATGAATAATAAGCCTCACAAGGTTCACTTATTTTACTTTTGTCAGTTGAGCAGGTCCATCAAGTGAGATATGACGTTGCCAGTATCCATCCCTTCCTTACATCGATGCAAGTCAAGTGACATTTTTGTGTGCAGCTGCAGAAGGTTGCTTGTGCTCATTTTTGATGGGTAACTGTGCGTACGCAGCCCGTCTGCAGGTTAGCCTGTGACCTTTTTTTGATTGCCGGTCACCGAAAATTGGGCACTTGAGCGAACCGTAAGGGTAAGTCAGATAACAAAAGTGTCAAATGCAAAAAAGTATGCCCAACCAGATGTTGGAGACGTAAACGATAATGCCAACTCGGCTGTGATCTCGTACCTGATATGTTATTTATGTTATGAATAAGGGAATAGAAATTGATAGTTATCGAGTGACTTTTCCTGTGGCCGATACCTTATACCATCGAGGCTGTTCCCCATCGAGAAGCGTGTCGCTTGAGTTTATATATTCAAGCATATGGAATCTGTTCAGTAAATTTAAAGAACTGCGATCCTTTACCGTCAAACAAACGCCAGGCAATATTGCTTCGGTAGACGCGTAACTCTCTGGAGCTACTGGAGAACAGGAAATGACTCTCTGTGATAGTCGGCCCTTTAGAAGAGACGGGAGAGGCAGTGGAGAAAGAATTCAGCATTTTCAGGGCAGTGGGCATCAGGAAATAAATAAATTATGGGCGAGATTTTTCTTGGCTCGCCTATGGGTTGATCCTTTCGATATCTTCGTTGTATGCAATATTTTCTGGGCTGCTGAAATCGTCTCAAAAACTGCATTTATGTCCTCTTCTTAATGAAAGAAGAACTGCGCTTTGTGTAAACCAATCCGAATATTTTTACGCATTTGTTAAATGACTTCGACTCCCACTTTCCTCTTATCCTTTGCCCGTTTTAGTTCACATGCATAACAGAGTATTTTTCAATGCAACTTCATAATAAAAGTGAATATGTCTGGTTCTATTGCATTATTGGGGGAAGGGCTTAACTCAACAAAGATCTTTACTCCCTTTCGTTGACCAAGACTATTAGGAGCAGAATCGTAGAATAATATCCTGATCAGAGAAACATTCGGCGGGCAGTTGATTTGTCCCTCTAAATGCGAGCGTGGAGAACCGGAAATTTAAAATAAGGTTCGACTTCGATCATGTGCACACCAAAGTTATGCTTCACACGCAAACATAGTGAACTGCTTTCCCCTCTACTGCATGCTTCTCCTGCTTTTGGAATTGTTTTTACTTTTTTTGGATTTAACCTCCACAATGAAGTCATAAGTCCCGGTATATTTTGGGTCTCCATTTACGACACAGCTCACTAAGTTACAACAACTTGGGATCGAGTCCGCATTGTTAAATAAATTGTATATTTAAGGTCCAAGGGGCCCTTTCGTTACATTGTTGATGAGCATTGCTGCGATCTGGACGTCGGAAATGTTCTAAATTGTGATGAAAATGGTAGCCACCGTCGCATGATTTACGGCAACTAAAACTTGCGCAGTGGCAGCGGTGGCCGTCGTGAAAAGGGTTACGGTAGAATTTGGTCTTGTAGGCGTTTGCGCATGTCCGGTCTTGGGATGATGGGCACTCTGCCGAAGTGCCGACGTATCTGGTCACTTTTCTGTAGCCGCACTGCTTACTTCAATAAACGCGGACAACTATGCGCTCGTGGACGAACATAGAATTTACTGCATGATGAGATCGTGTGAAATTTAGTTATTTTTTCTTACCCAACTCCTGTTTCGCTCCGCTATCAGAAGTGTGTTGTTGTTAATAGCGTCCTCCGCATTTCCAACAAACTTTCCTATTTTCGCATAATGTGGTAACGTCTAAATTTAATCGTCGCTTTCCGCATTCCTCACATTCAACGGGTAATGTTTGCTGCTACATATATGTGCATTGAGGTACCCTATGAAAATGTAATCTGCCATGGTAGCAGCAATTAGCGATGTGCTCAGTGACGGCTCAGAAGTTGCTTCTGTATTTCAACTGATGGACTGTTGCGTCTTGCACAAAGAAACTCACAAAACCAACAGAAGAAAGTATTATTATTGATTAGAAACGTGACTAGACGTATCTGAAAGCCTATACAATAAGAATAAGGTTTATTTGTAAAGCACATCTTTGGGCCTCGCATCCTAAGCCATATATGTTGCCCCACGATTGCGTTATTCAAGTGCCTCTTAGGCAGGCGCATTTCTGTCCCTCGTGTCAACTAAGCATGTCCGCCCCAGAGCGCGTCAAAGGCCGGTTAAACTCATCAAGTTGTTTTCACCCTCTTTCTGGCTTAACTGCCTTCCATTCGTCTGAGAGGCAATTTCCTCTTACCAATACTCCATTCCTGCACTTAATTTATCTATTCAAAACACTCTGTCCCCACACTTTTTCTTCTTATTTACTAATTTACAATCGTTGGGGTACGTTCGACCGATATTATCCGACCGGACTATTTCGTTTCCTACAAGCCGCTGAGTACTCTGAATTATCTTGAACCCCTCGTTTTTTTGCTCGGCCACACGTGGGTAGATGCTCTCTGCTGTTTTCTGTCAAAAATCACTATCCACGATAAAATACCTGGATGCAGGATCAGAAGAAAGTGAGACCGTTGGAACAAGAAGCATTAGAACCTGCTGTTCCGGGATAGCACTTACTGTGCCTTCTGGCTATGGGACCTACGATACTCTAGAGGGCATGCCACCACTGTATTCGAAATGCTGAATAATGCACGCCTAATGTCTTTGGGTCAGTCAACCACAGGCGAACTTTTAACATCTCATCGACCGATCGGGCGGGCACTGAGAGACTTTCAAAGTACGTTTATTCCTTAACACTCAAGTCACTTAAGCGGACAAACGCGTGTCGGTGACTCTGACGCCCGCTGCATTTCTGTACAATATATATGACTCCCATTGGCGTTTTTTTCCTTTGCTTCTGAAGTGGAGCTAGGCTGGAAGTGCCATACCCAAACGCTGCGGGCCGTAGAATAGAGGGGTCCTCATGCATGGGGCTTAAGCAGTGATTGTACTCAGAACACTTAAATTATCCCACCCAGTTCACTTGAATCAGGGACAACGTGCTCAAGTGAATTTGTAGGTAGAACTGAAACTTCCGGTTAACCATCGATTAAGAGCCTACCTCAGAAACATATTAAGACTGGAAATATTTGTAGAAGCTTTTTTATCTTCTAATTAAAAGGAAACGCTACAGCGAATTGGACTTTTTCATGGCCTTTATAAAGAGCAGACATCACAGTCGACTTAAAATGTGCTTCGAATACCTCATGCCATGGATGGAATAAAATAACCAACGATTGTGTGTCTGGGAGCCGGTTGCGTCTTAATATTTTTTTGGACGCCAACTGCCTTTGCGAATGTTAGTTGGTTTGTTCAGTAAGTGGAGCAAAATAAACGAGTGCCGCTCAGGTAATCTAGCCCACTGGATTGTGTTAAACAATGCCTTTGGATGCCTCCACTTACACATAGCAAGAAAGGCAGAGCACGCGCAGGAAGGGTTACACATAATCAAGCACTATGGTGCATAACGTACACCAATTCTGCAGCGCAGTGCTGGAGGAAATAACACGAGGAAGATGCAGTGGAAGAAGTGTGTGTGTAATGTGCTTAACACACGCTGCGATGCGCGTTTAAGAAATGTATCTGCCTACTGAAAGTCATTTCCTCACGAATTGGGGCAAATGTTCACATTGACGGTGTGTGTATATAGGGAAAGAAGAAGAGGAAGGCACTTTGATCACCCTTCCTTGATGTACTCGTCATGCGAACTTCCAAAGACAAATAGAAACAACAGGCCGGCGACGAACATCATACAACTTCTCAATTTTCGCAACAACAATCCGGTGGCACACAAACGAAACTGTGTGAGAATACTGTCCAGAAGAATCCAGACTCGCTGCAGTAACTCGGAAGAAAAACAGGCGAGGTTCGGCGTCTCTACGGCAAGTTAATGCGCCGCGTCTATCCGAAAGCCTTCATAGACCGATGCCAAAGTGTTCGCTCCCCGAGGATTCAACCAGAACCAGCACTGCCGGAAGCGATCGAGAGCATTTCTGCGGGATTAAACGTCTGAATTGCATACCAACCCACGGCGTATACGCGCAGCTATATCATGAAAACGACCGATTAAATCCTGGTGAGCAGTTGGATGTAGTGCATCACATACCATAGCATAAACTGCCCTCGAAATGGCACAAAAGAGACTGGAAAAGAGGGGTTGAGGGTTTAATTTCGCAGCCGCGAAGATACTCATCCACCCCCAGCAAAACAGGACGATAACTGATTGAAGCCTGGACGTCAGTCAATATATTCATCGATCTGTCGCTGGCATACACCGCCCTTAGCAGGCATTTCCAGCCTGACGTCACTAGTGATTGATTGTCCACTGCCCCGATAAATGTTGCTTGCTTTCGTTCTGTTTACGCTTTCATCTCTGAGTATTAATTCGAAAGTATAGACGAATAAACCATTATTCCTATGGGCTTTACCGCAATTAATCAGCAGCCAGCAGGTGGTTCAGTCTTATAGCGGAAAATCCTCAGAAAACCGTTGCATTCTTCCTTAAATTCGCTTGTCGATCGGCCTTTTACGTGATAAATTACAACGCTATATTTTTAGTGTACGTTATTATACCCAGTCGATAAAACAGTAGCGCAATGTGTTTGAGACAACGTACTTTCCTGGGAGAAAGCTATTCCACTGGATTTGCGTGCCTATTCAGAGCAACTTGAATCACACATATGTAAAACTGGAAGCGTGAACTTCAGTGAAAATGAGAGGGTAACAGTAATGGTTGAAGTAAGAGGCCGGGCGCTGACTGATGGTGAGCATTCGATTACTTTGCCGAAAGCAGTCCATTGATGAATTCCTTCACCAGATCCAGCTCCTACGAAAAAAGAAAGAAAGAAACAAAGTGAGACGGGAAGGGTCAATTAATTATGGAAATATTAAACATATATCTGAAAGCAGATATATTTTTTGGAAAAAATGAGTAACCCTAAGGGCAACTTTCCGACGCTAGTTCCTCAAGTCGTCATAAGAAGTGAGAGAAAATGCAAAACAGAGTTAAATTTTAAATATGCCTAGACAATCGATACTCATTTAGTATTTACGCGGTCGCCGTGTGTGTATGTATTAATTGGCTCTCAGCTCTTCCTCTCTACCTCTGGGTAATGAGAACACGGCATCTAACTCAATATGCCAATTGATGCAAGATTCATCGGATTCATTGCTTCAAGAAACTCTCGACTTTTTGGAGGGAAAAAATTGACAATATAAGTGTTGTCCCATGCAAAAGGGTGCCCTATATCAATGCTGGCCAATTGGGACAGATTGGCACACCTCTTCACTGTCACTTGAAGATAATCTATGCATGCTGAGGCATACATGGTAATCGTGATTAAAAACGCTCGAAAATAATAACATAAACGCAGGGAAAAATAAAGGAAGCTGTTGGGGGGTCATGATTGTCTAGTAAACAAATGTTTTGTTTTCAGTTTCATGGAAGTGTGCCGATGGGGTATCACGCCGTAATCACGGACGGACAAATGGGTTACTCGCAATTTTGAACGCAAGGCATACAGCTACAATCATAAGATAACTTTGAAAACCCAATCACCCGTAAGCCTCCTAACATCGATATTAGAATCCACCTAAGTCGCTCTTGTAAAGTTAATCGCGGAATGGATGAAGCCTAGTAGTATACACCGAAAACGTTCGGTGTTATTCATAACATCGCCTGAAGTTTAACGAACTTTGTGTCTGATTAAATCTCTAGTAGTTGGAAATCGAGCAAAAGTTGGAAATACAAAAACTACTAAAATGGAAAATGTAGGTAAGGTATTGGAATAATAATTAAAATGCGATTTCCGGGTAGTAAGTCAGAAGAGGAAGAAAGAGCATTCACCGAGAGAGAATTATTTGAGGTTTGACGTTTCCGGTGGTTGTATCATCCGCCCATCACCAGAGCCTGAACATTCCGGCTCACGGCTCTCCTTGTATGCTGCTCATTTTTGTGTGCGTAGCCCGCCAATACCAACTGAGCCGCTGTGTGTGGCTCGCGTCTTACTGTCACTTGTGTCACCTACAGCCATCTCCTCGCTGACCGCCCGAGGTACTGTGTCGTGTCTGTTGTCGTGCCCCAGATTTTGTTTTGCCCCGCGTACATCGATCGCCTGTTGTATCGCATCAAACCGCGTCCCACCCTCACTTGCTTCATGTCCGTACACGTTGGGTGCAGAGATAGTTGGCAGCCCCGATTGTTCCACGCCGTGACCGTCTCCTGATAGCAAGGTTCGCAAAACCGGATAGGAGGTAGGAAAATTGATGTGGCCGTTTACTGAACAGTAGGTCGACAGCCAGGCCTCTTTAGTCTTCTTTTATGTGTGGTCGTCACTTCGGCCCACCATTTCAACTGCGTCAAACTTGAGGACATGCCTCATCTCTCTACCATAGGTTGCTACTTCTGACTTTGGGTCTAACGTTCTTACATCCAGTTGATGCTCATGTATTGGGGCTTGTAGCTGTCGGCTAGTTTCTCCAACACAGTTGCACATCTCGCAACAGCATTGAAGTCAGCAG
This sequence comes from Ligula intestinalis, assembly GCA_036362985.1. NCBI lineage: Eukaryota > Metazoa > Platyhelminthes > Cestoda > Diphyllobothriidea > Diphyllobothriidae > Ligula > Ligula intestinalis. The sequence continues at coordinate 70,729,223 of JAYGXS010000003.1, read as the reverse complement.
ACGTTTCCTGCAAAAGGATAGGGTTTTTCGGTCACATCACTTCTTACCGGATTGCGGAGGTAGGCCTGTGAATAAGTCCTATACCGAGATGCGCGGGGGGGGGCGGATTCAGCCACAATTTCGGAGATCCCTTTCGTGTACGGATTGCTCCAGCACGACTTTGACGAGCAAAACTCATCGATCTAAATTTTTGGTGACATTCGATTCCATGCAGTGAACGCTCGTGGATAGCTGTTAGCTCTAAAATGTTTCCGGAGGAGCTTCATCTCGTTCTCTTTGGCGGCTGGCGTGCTGCAGTGGCTTTCTAGCCGTCGGTATAATGAGCGTATACAACTTCGCTTACGCTGCAGCGGGAGGTGGCTGTTGTAAATCAACATTTGCCACGTGCTTGTCGGTCTACGGTAGACAGACGTCACCAATGTACTGTCCACTTGGCGACAGACGAGAACGTCCAAGAAGGTATTTGCAGGCTACGCAGACAAAAAACATTCGTATATATAGCGAGAGCTGTGAGTCAGTATGTTCAGACTGTGAAAATGCGCGAAAGACACAACCATTCACGACGTCAGTCATAAAATAAACCTCTCCAGATAAGAAATTAGTTGAATATGTTTTTTAAGGCTGTGTCTGGTAACATTTTCTCTAACTCGGGTTAATAGGCCATTCGCGACGCAGGCGACCTGACAGTACGCAAATTGCGAGCTCAGGACATGTCAGCATCGGGCTTTCACGGGCAGAATGGGTCACCTTCGCCAGCGCTAACCAGTTAGGACAATACGAGTAGGCGATTGACTAACATCAGAAGACTTCCACTTTCGATAATAGACCTCTTGCATTTGGGCGCAGTTTTTATTTCGGAAAAGCACAGAACAAGAGAGCCAGGGATAAGTAGGGTTGAAAAGCCTAATGAGGGGCGGTCAGAGGCAGAATAATAAAATATGACGGACATGTCAGTTAATGGAGTTATCGCTCATAGCAAGTCCTGATATTCCATTTTTAAAAAAATAGCCAAGGTGCTTGATACCCACTGGCAAGCCACGATAAAATTGTGGGTAAGAAGTAGAGTGGAGGACCAATTGGCATCGCCTTCATCATCATCATCATCATCATCACCCATATTTTTTTAACCGTTTCTTGAAACTGGCCCCTTCGCCTCTATCGGCAACATCACCATCGTGATCATCATCAAGAGTCGGCTGAGAAGGCCACTAGTGTATGAAACCGCATCGAAAATCAAATCTTGTCAACGGGTGATTTTTGTGTTCGACCGCATTAAGAAGGAAGAAAATGAGTGCGCCAATTTTATTCGCAACAAAAGAAAAACTTAAGATCTAACCGTGCCCAGAAGCAAAACGCTTCTTGGAGGACAGGTACATTTACCGGCAAGAGGTTGTGTTGGCTCCTAAGACTAAGAACTTGGCCTTCGTAGAGGAGCCCTGCAATGTTCAGTGGAGGGCGACATGTGACTGGGAAGAAAGACGAATCCACGGTGTACCATGAGTTTACTTTCCCAACGTTTCGAAAGCTAGCAAATTCTTATTAGAGCAGAGTGCGTGGTGGCACCGTCGCCCGTGTCCATGTCGCGCCCGAGAAGAGACAGTGAAAGATCATCTGTCCGAGAACCCAGTAAGCGTCTTCTGTGACCTCTGAGGTCAACAAGGCTCCTCAAGCTGGAGCGACCGTCCGGCAAAAGGTCAGGCAACGTTCTAAAGGCGGGTTCGATTTATTCTTACAGCGGGGATAATTACTTGCAAACATCAGTAGGCGACCACGCACACCCGCAGCAAATGAGAGCGCCAAGGCAGTGGAAAGGATGGGTGCTTTGCCTTCGTAGACAAAACAATGTAGAATGACTTGATATACGTTCGTTCAAAATCTGGGGCTAAGAAAACAATCATAGGCTTAAGGGGACAGTGTAGCATTAACAAACTGTTGCGTGTTTCTTCACAGACTTGTACTTGTACAGCAGATTGCCTATCTCATGAAACGTCACCCGGAATTCTGAAATGAGTTTTTAATTGGAACATATTAATTGTGGATGGTTGTAACAGAGACGATCATATAGCCTGATCTCAACATATTCTGGACACTTCAGGATGCCAGCTTTTTAAAGAGCTTCTTTCTGAACGCCAAGATAAAGTATGTACTATAAAAGAAGCTACCGAAGTAGCATGCCTTTTTCTCATTGATTTTGACTGCCTTCATAAATTCAAATATTTTTTTTGGAAAACATGCACAAAAAAATTATTTCTTGTACTCGCTTGGTAGAAAATTACGCCTTCTTTAAATTTTATGCTTAAGGAAAGGGTATCGTTCGGTTTTAGAAAATTTTCTAAATTGCCGAATAATTTTGAAACCTACTGACTGCTACACCGGAATTCAAGGTTCACAAACTGCGCACCATGTACATCCTGTTTAAGGAAACATACGTCTTCGCCTACAGTTTCAGGAAGATCTCACGTGGTTCTCATTAAATATTGCAATAGATATGGAGCATGCTTTATACAGTAAAGGTAGCATTAACAAACTGATAGATACGATGTTCTATGAATGAACACCTAACAATTGTTAAAAAGCTCATTATTAAAATTTTTTAAAACCTTAAGATGCCCTTTCTTCAAGTATGAAATTTAAAGAAGGCGTAATTTGCTACCAAACGGATACGATGAATAATTTTCAGGCATTTTTTCCAAAAAATATATTTGAATCTATAAAGGCAGTTAAAATCAATAACAAATAGGCATACTATTTGAGTAGCTACTTTTTATAGTAAATAATTTTACTTAGTGGTCAGAACGAAGCTCGTTAAAAAGCCGGCATCCTGATGTGACCAAAATATATTGAGATTAGGCTGTATGATCGTTAGCTTTAAAACCATACGTAATTAATATGTTTGAACCGAAAACGCATTTCAGAATTCCGGGTGACATTTCATGAGATAGGAAATATACTCTACTTGTTAAGGCTATGATCATGCTTGATCTAGTCGGCCTCAATGATGTCACACACGGAATCCCTCCACGCGTGACGATTAGCAGCAGCGAATCTGGAAAGCTCCACCCAGTCTCTTCTTCAGCGACGGAGACCGAAGATAGAAGGTCCCAGAACTGCTTCCATGTCTTGACGGACAGCATCGAGCTAAGAATTTAGTTGCCCTCCTCTTCGGCATTTCTAGGTAGGCTGCGGCGCCGGATCGAGGGCCACATAGCAAAGCTTGTGGGACTGACGGCGGAGAGTGTGCCCAAACCACCCCAGTCGCCTTTCTTGAATGGCCAGAGATATCCTCGTGATACGATCGCAGCGGATGCGGACTGTCTCATTTGAGATGAAGTCGGGATACTCAACTCGCAGGATGCTTTTCAGGCAGCGGTGGTTAAATACTTCCAATCAGCGTTCATCTTAAGCGCGCAAAGCCCAGCATTCACATTCACAGAGAAGGACTGACCGGATGGATGCACGGTATACGCGAATCTTCGTGGCGACGGAGAGGTCGCGAGGGATGCATAAGCGCTTTCGAAGGATTGAGAAAACCCAGTGAGCAGCGTCGATGCGGTAGACAATGTCGTCCTTACTCTGCCCATTCGGTAGCAGCCGCTTTCTGAGTTATTTAAACCTGTCTACTTCTTCAAGCTGATGGCCAGTAATCCCTAAGGGTGCCTTCTGGTCACGGATGCAGTTCGAGAATAACTTAGTCCTTCTGGTCTTCACGGAGTGTAGCAGGCTCCATGGGCACAACCCAACGAACAGGACTCTGAGTTTAAGGCAAGACGGATGCTGATGCAGGTAGCAACACCAAAGAAGATGTAGTCTAGATATCCCAGCGTCGTTTTGTACGCTCTTTTCATGATTACCATGGGTAGAAATAAGATAAACATATGTGGATAAATGAGTAATTATGTGTCTTAATGCCAATGATTCTGCTGCTCGTAGGTCTGCAACTAGCTCGAAGCTATGTCTTGCCTGGAGATATCCTCCGATAGACAGAGCACAACAGGTAAAGGTTGGGTTAACTGATGACTACGATAGCCACGCAGAGGCCTCTGTCCTGCCGGTCGCCCCGCACAACGCACTTCTAGGTCAGCAGTTTTAGTGGACCTGTTCGCAACTCGGTCATCCAAATCACAACCGCTGCCACGCCCCGAACCTAGCTGCAGTGTTCAACCGTCCCTTAGAGCTCTCCACAAGGAAGCTGTGGCATCATGTATCCCGGATCTACCCGTTGATGACTCTTTCATCATGACAGGCCTCCAGCGTCTTCACCGGAGAGCTGTTGTGGACGCAAAACTCAGCCATCAACCCCCCTCCGGTCCTTTTGGGTGGCTATCTACCTCCGATTGCGGCAACGGAACGACAACTCCCGAGGGTCACTCGCTGTACCCTGGTGCAGCTACGCAGTGGCTACTCCGTGCTCCTTCGCCAGTACCAACACCGACTCCACCCGTCCACACCCAAAAGCTGTCCCGACTGCGGCGTCTCGCCGCATGACTGTCAGCATCTCTTCGCCTGCAGCTCCCGGCCAGGCAACCAACTCAACCCCCGTGGAATTCGACTCAGGCCGGCTGAGGTCGCGGCTTTTCTCTGTCTTCCAACTGCACCCGGTTTGGAGTCAGGCGGGGACTCTTGATCCAACAAGGGCTACTAACAAATAAACCATAGCCATGAGGACTAAATAGAATGGTCCAGTGATGGAAACCGCTTACAGCTAGATAAAAAAGCAAGGCCCAGGGTCAGAGGCGCTGGCTCGAGCCAAGTACTAACCAAGTTAACCACATACCATCAGGGGCTCTAAAACAAATAGGCGACAGGAATTCCTAGATAGCTACATTAAATATACGTGACAACACCGAGGAAATATTATCAGGCAAGAATCCAATTATTTTGGTTACTGTTGAGGGCTCCACGGCCTTCAATACTACTTGCAAACCGATGTTGCGGCATGCCACAATAAAAAAATACGGTTACTGCTATGAAAAGGGAACAAAGGAAATCTTGGAAAAAGTCAACTTCTCAAATAGAATGTTGTGTTGAGAACACGAAACAAGAGCTTACCCCATCACTTGACGAATGTCCCATGCCCGGTATTTTGTGTAGGGTGCAGTTTGAAAATCCCATATTTTTCAGTATTTTGCTTGTTTCAGAGCCCATGTTAAAGGGCACAATGGGGTCCATGGTCCCGTGGCATTGGAAAATGGGAAGACTCTTGTCGGCTTCCACAAGCTGAAGGGGGCAAAGAAAAGGAATTACTACTTTGCCGTGAAAAGGCATTGCACGCCCGAAGGTCTATGTTGTTTGACGGTACTGGCATGAAAATAATAAAATCACAGAGATTATTTCCTGCTCGAAAGAGTTGATGCAATTCCGTTGGATAGTACAACCGTGTGATGCAAAGACTCTGCTGACAAACTTTACATACAACACCGCAATGTTTATCAAGCGACGTTTTTGGTTTGCGAGACAATAGTAATACTATTAGGAGGGCTCAACACTCGCGCCGTCCCCGAGGCAGGATAACAAAGACGGAACACGTGAGACCGCCGCTGACCACATCCTGAGGTCACGCCATACAAAGACGCGCTAACAGGCCAGTCCGGCGCATACAGAACGGGACAAGTCACGCGACCTTCAACGGCAGAAACCACGCGAGACCGCTGTCATGCCGAGGTCACGCCTGGCTAGGGACAAAGCAAGCGCACAGCCACTCGTGGACAGCCAATGGGGAGCAATGACTACTACCCATTAAATAGCGAGGCTGCGAGCAGAACGGGACTCTGTTGCCTCAGACGAAAGACTGCTGCCGAGACGAGACCGACCACAAAAGACAAGCTGCTGGACACACAGGAAACAGAGCTGATGTACTAGTACAACTGATAATAAAGTACTAATGTAGGAGCCTGCCCCCCCCCCAGCTCTGCCATGATCAATCATCTGCCTGCTCTGTCAACGTGGCCAGTGAATCGATTTTTGGCGCATCGCTGATTACTGGTCGACACTGGACTTGCCTCGCCACTTGTGATGACTGATCTACGAAGCGTGAATTGGCAGTCAAGTCAATCAATCAGTTAATAAATTTCGCGTACCGCTGATTACTGATATGCGTCGGATTTTTTGTCGGCGCTGGCAGAAACAGACTTAAATGGCGAGGCTGCGAGCAGAACAGGACTCTGTTGCTCTATACAAGAGCTGCTGCCGAGACGACACCGACAACAGAAGACAAACTGCTGGACACATAGGAAATAGAGCTGATGTACTAGTACAACTGAAAGTAAAGTACTATCTGTTATGCTGTTCTGCCTTCTCTTCCCAACACGTAACTGGGGGACCTAACCAGTGGTGACGCAGGAACACGCTAGGTTACAACAAATAATTATGATGTTAAAGGCTATATTGGATGCCCACAAAGTGGAAAATAACATCGCAAAATAGCAAAGGCACGAAAAATGTCGCATAGGTAAGGAATCCGTAGGTTGAAAAAACGTTGATTAAGTATTTTGGCAAATTAAAATAACACTCTGGCGCCAATTTTGAAAAAAATGGACGTTAGTTTACATGAGTTGTTGAAACAGACAGCGAGCTGCTATTCTTTTGGGTGAACTGACATGTTCTCACGAGGCCGTTGCACTAACTGCGCATTCAAAACTAGGTGCGCATATTTTGCACACAGCAAGCAAGCAAGCAACGGTGGTAAAATAAGCATTGTTTTCGCCTGTTATCGGTATACGTCACCGCGAGGCAACCGCAGGGACGGTGACTGGACCGTGAATTAGTTTATGATGATATTGACACTTGCACAACATCTCCACATGGGCTCGGTATCTAGATAGAATCAAGAAGACTGAGGGTGCGGGAGAGAGAGTGCCGGTGGATGGCGGGCGGGCCGGTTCCTCGCATCTACCGCGCGACCAGTTTAGGAGGTAGCATTTGTTGTCACGGTCTAGACAACAGAAACAGCTTCCATTGGCTGAAGGCCTGTGGTAAACTCAAACCCCAACCTAAGCAACCTCCTTCATTTGCCAACCACAGGAAAACGCAGATGTACCCATGTTTGCATCAGCGTGGCGGATAACTGATCAGTAGGCGCGAGGTTGCCGGGCTGCGCCAGTTATGACAATGGGCAGGCGGTGGGGCATGCTGAAATGCCTATTGCCTACTTAATTTTACAACGTAAATCGTTTCATATGGAAGACCTAAAGGCACCGACTACCGCATCGCTGGAAAACGCAAAACCCTGACAAGAGCATGTCGTGACCAGTCAAACTAAAGTAAATGTGATGAATGATTTACCCCAAAATAATCCTAAATCTATTTTTTTTAACTAGCACGCATGCGTAATGGGTCCAAAGCATTTTGGTTTAGGGTGAACAGTTTAACCGGGACCACTGTACAATAAAAGTACCACCAACGTAGACGATAGAGCAGTTCTCAAGAGGGCAAAACATTTAAGTGCATTTTCCTCCTAACCCCCCCTCTCCTTCGTTCAAGTGCCTGATTTGAAAGCAACGAACTTATGGGAGAGAATTAGTAGTAGAGAAGGCTCACATTAGGGTTTTGCACAAACTTTGCGTGGAGTGGAAGCCAGCAACTGAGAGCGACCATGCCACTGATGGGGTGTTTTTTGTTCGTAACCGCGTAGTAGAGAGACACGCTGCCACCCTGAGAGAAACCACCCACAACTATGCGGTTGGCGGGCACGCCGGCGTTGACCTCCGCGTCTACCCACTTTGACACTAAATAAAAATAGTTAAATAATAGTTAGGCAATAATAATATTTAAATAGGCATAAAAGAAATTGCGAAGCTTAGCCTACACTCTTCTGCGGCCGAATTAATCCCAGTCTCGTCTTGTGGTGCATCAAAATCTAGTCCATAAATATCGTGCCTAGAGAAGGGAATATGAGTAGACGCAAACTCACCATGCAGGCATAACCATGTTCATGTTCAGTGCAACTGGTCGCGCCTTTCTGCAGATACACGCAGTTAACAAACAGAGAGAGGGGGACTTACGCGTGTGGGCAGATGACTTTGCAGTAGGGCGGAACGTACTCGCGAAGGGTCTCGGCCCAACCATGACTAAAGAAATCAGCCATGAAGAGAAGACAAATTACCCGGTGTCGCCTAAACCATGAAGGAAGATGAGCTAAAAAGGAAGCGTGAAAAGGTCACAGCGACCGTGTTTAGCTTAGAAAACAGAATTCCAGGAAGTCGAGGAAATAAAACGTAGCGTTGAATAAAACAAAAAGGCCAAAATAAACACTAAAATATCCTGTAGATGGAATAGTTATTTTTCCGCAAAAAGAAATCTGCTGGACATGATTCGATTGGCTAATCTGCCCCTAATAGCAAGTTGTACGCGCAACGAACCCGCATCAACTGCAGTCTTTGTCCTCTCCTCAAAATCTGCCCTATGCGACGAGGACGACGGTGTGTCGTCTGACGGGTACATTTTTGGCTCATATTTTGGTTAATTATTCGTCGAGTTTTATTGAAAGGCGCTCTAAACGACGTCGATATGTTTCACCTGGTAGACGCCTATACATACCACAGCAAAAACCTGACAACTTTGAGAAGTAGGGGACAACAAAAGAGAAGACGTCAGACAGTACCAATGTGCGCACGATAGCATGGCAGAGCAGGGAGTGACCTTTACGCCTATGCGCCCACAAAGCAGTACAGGTACACTTTCAGCGGGTAATCGTACCAAAGGATCAACCTACCATATTGTACATATCAGTAAAATAAAACCCACTTAGTCTGGTGTAGTCTGATCGAATAAAAACATCAACCCTCGGATAGGCACTGGCTAAGATTTTTAAGATTAACCATGCCATACTTGAATGACAGATAATATTGTAGGGCCAATGCACTTTGCCAGGCACTTAGTAGATAAGCAGGAAACCGTGATAAGAAAATAATAAGCATGCTAAGGTCCAGTGAGACGAGAAAACCAGGAAGTTTATACTTTTAGAATGCACAACAATCTCCGAAGCAAAGAGGACAATCAAAGACGCACACCTTTAATTAAATTTGTCACTTGCTAGGAAAACAGATCAGGACATCGAATTGTTCATTCATCTTAGATTCTGAGGACGCAAACTCAAGCACTATAGTTCTTAGAAAGGAAAGGCTTCAAGTGCGGATAAGGTCAACAAAGCCGTTACGAATAAGCGAACAAGAGTTCAGTGTTACAGTGATTCCGATCGCACTCAACACGCAAAGCAATGTGCGTAAGGACAGACAAGGAGCGAAACAGGCGACATTCTGCGTTGTTTAACATGACAACACTAAGCATACGGGGTTGAACTAAATGCGGACGAGAAAAAGAAGCAAACCCTTTTAAATTCCCATAAGAAAACTGTGTAAACAGTGTGTGCTATACAATCACCTGCTGAGATCACGTTATCTACGACCTAACCGTGGCTCGTAGATGTAAAACTCAAGTTCAAAACCACAAACTAAGCAAAAAGTCTTGTCCCCATCACCCATCACCTCGCACCCTCCCCCTTCCCACAGGCTGTTAGTGACTCTACTCAATCTGACAACCTGGAACGCTCAGTCTTTTTAAGACAATCTGCAGAGTAACCGACTGGAAACGAAGACGGCGCTAGTTGGAGCAGCAGTTCTGATGAAACTTCTATGAGGCGGAAAATGGAAAATCAACGCCAATCAAGCCAGGACGCTGAACCACGAACACATTCGCAGTCTCAAAGAATACTAAAGTTGAGGTGGCAACGCAGGATCCAGGGCACGGAATTCCTGGAGCGGACCAGAATCCTCAGAATCCGTGCTATACGGAGACAACCCCCACTGCGTTGTGGCGGCCACATCGTAAGGGTGGATAAGGAGTGCCTACTCAAGAGACTCTTCTACGACGGCACCTCTACTGATCTTCAACAACAAGACAAACTTGAAGCTATAATGACACCTTGAAAGCGTCTCTCATGCATCGGAAAAAGTCCAGAAACCTGGGAAGAGCTGCTCCAGGATGGACCGGCTCGGCGAAGAGCAATGAAGACCGAATAGCAATCGACGAAACCAACTACATTGTCAATTTCAATCTAAAAGAGCGGCTCACGATTCTCGGGGCGCCTCCGACACACAATGTCAGTATTCAATCCTTTTCATCATGTCTACACTGCCAACGGACATTCTGCACATAGTGTAATAACAACACGACGGCCCAGCTTCTGCAAGCGTCCTCAACGTCACATCTGTGCAAGTTCCACGACGATTACCTCCACCACCGATGAGCGAACTTCCGACGCTACGCCTGCCACCACCACCACGACAACAGCATTATGGATGCGATCGAAAAATGTCCTCATGGTGATCACGCCAACACTCAATACATTTCCCTAACTAAAAGCAATCTGGTGCGCATGAAGCTGCCATGGTGTGTTATAAACCGTGACTTGGAAGGTTGCTAACTGACAGTACAACTCAGTCCTTCGCTCAGAGTCAAGCTACGATTGGTACTTCTTAATGTGGCTTCTATGTAGTTCCTACGTAGTTGGCATCTTAGACGTCCTTTATTAGTTTGATAAAATCGAGGGCTAACCAGGCGAGTATGGCACGCGCAGACGGGTTGTTTAACTCTGGGAGATGAGGTCATAGCTACTAACTGCAGCTCGGTCATCCTAGCACATGTCTTCAAACAAATGAATGAGACGATGATGAGGAATAAAGTGGCGTAAAGCTCATATGTAGGGACACAAAGACTTGTCATCCTCATTCTAAGACGGATTTAGGGTGTAGCTAAAAATGAGAGTCAGGCCGGATTCTGAACCGGACATGGATGCGCTAATCAAGCATTCACGGCATTTCATCCTTAAATTTTGCCGTGGCTACGGGCAATCGACGATCATGTGATTGAGTTTAGTTGCTGCAGCACTCGATAATTTTGATTTTTAATCCCTACAGGGGATACAGGAGCCAGACGATGCCGGCAAAAATAATCTCTTAGCAGTCAACGGCGGCCATAGTTCAGGTCTAAGACAGTTTGCTACAGACATTTAAAATCCCATGAGGCGTGTGACACGGATGCAGTCTGTAACCTATCCTTATGGTTAGTGTCTTTAAATATATAACTAAGAAGGTTGGCTGACGTCAACTAAGGTGGCGATACCATCTTATTTGCATCTAGTGGTGATGAGTTACAGAATATAGTAGTTTGAACGAATGAATAAAAAATAACTTTATCTATAAATAGATGCACCAAATGTCAGCATGAGAGGAAGATATTTTTCCATATTTTAAGTTTAGTTGATTCTGCTGGAGTGAAAACGACATCTACCCATTAGTCGATCCACACCGCTGTAAATCTTAACAACGGCCTTCACACCTGCTTAAGGACTCGTTGTGATATTTTAATCAACACAAAACTAGTAACTTTTGAGTATTAGTCAGTTCATCAAAGGCCGAGGCGGGCTGGAGAATTTATTTAACATAAGTCCGATGTGACTACCTAGACAATATGTCAAAAATGGTCGATTGAGGACCTGGCCCAACTCAGTTGTCGTATATAGTGTGCTGGTTCAGAAGAAGAATAAGAGCGACCAATGCAACAAGATTTTTATTTTACTTTCGTTTCAGATTCTGTCAAGAATCCCTAAACAGAATCCGAAACGTCAGGAAAATAAAACTCTTGTTTCAGTGCTCGCATCTTCGTCTGAACTGCTTCCTGGAACTCGCATTTTCACTTCTATTGACAGCGTGGAGGTTCTTGGATTGACGGTAGACTGCACTCGCGTCTAGAGGTGAAGAGAACTCCCAATCTTTGCTATGGTGGATATTCGAATCAAGACATATTAAACGCGAGACAATAAGGTCAGTAAAATTACGCATTATCCCAGAAAAATCGAATGTCAATAATTTAACGTAAAAAGGATTTCCAGTGTAGTCGGGATACTCATGAGATACGGTCTTATTTATGGTTTAGAAAACAGTTATGAGCCAGAAGAGTATATGAACAGTAGATTCGAGCTTCCTTGAATAAAACCAAAATCCGTGTTTCCCAAGCTTCAAAATTATGATTCATGAGCAGTTTAACAACAAATTATAGATCAGAACGAAGATTATTCGGTAACATTGTGATTAATCGCAAGAACAGAGTTCATATGCCCAAATACATGTCGAAGAAAAAATCCAAAGGCATAATCGTCGTTAACTGAATGAGATACACGGTAATATTGGGGATTTTAAGAGGAGGCAAGTTTGTATTAAGTAGTGTTTAGTTCACCATCACTGGAAAACCTGCAGGTTATTAATAACCTGCGCGAATTCGATTCAGATTTTAATCGACAAATCAAATGTCGACGGAAGCTCCGTAGATTAGACTGATAAAATACTGATGCCGCGATTTAACACCATCTACAGTCGCATATACTCTTGCCTAAATTCGTTAAACGCGGTCTCCAAACGTGCCCCTAGTGCACAATTAAGCCCTCTTAAGAGTACTGACAAATAAGGATATTGAGTACTTTAATACCTGATATTGTTGAACTTAACCGAAAATATTTGACATCAATTCTCTGGCCCAACTTTTTCATATGCGTGCTTGTAGCTAGGCTATAGTTAAAAATTAAACGTGGGGAATTTTTTTGCATACACTAGGTAGACTATCGTCTATATTCGAGAGGAAATGTGAAGGGATAGAAAAATATATTTTCGGTTGAAGCGATGGCTTACCGAAGCAGTCTGTTTAATTTTTGACTCAATAATCGCGGCTGGTAGGAGATTCGATGCCATCATGATCTTGTAGCCTATGCACCAAACTTACGAGACTGCAAACACGATAAACCAAAAGGGTGAGCGAAAGATGAGTTCTGTTCGGTTAAGCTCATTGAAGGACGAACATGCATGAGATACGAAGTACCTTGTGGGCAAGGTAAAACTGGGCAAAGTGTGCATAAAGCTATGTTTTTGCTTCAGAATTTGACCAGAAAACAATACAAATGGTTCAGACGCGTATCGAAGAATAAATGCAATGTCTCGTGCTTTGACGCATTTCGGAAGAAAAATTAGTCAACATTTCCTTGATAATTTTCCTCGATCGTGAAAACACAACACTTCCGATAATGTGGCAGTGATTTCGCTATGGGAGCTTGCTCGAACCACATACCCAGATGTGGCTTAACTGCTGCGATCGTATTGACCGAACAAGCAGTCGCATTGCCCTGAATAATGGCCGAATTGTGATAAGATAAAACAGGGCTTGACACTTGGCAGCCAGTTCCTGTAGGGTGACTGAGCAGCTTTGTTCCAGGTGGGAGGGGTTTGGAGGCTGCAGATGAATGTTCGGCATTTAAACTGGTTTTCTGTGGGAGAACCGAGCTGAAATCACCCACACTCACGATTGAAAGTGCCTGCATAAGTGATGAAGACATCTGATTATCGTTTCCACACTTGGATGCACCGGAACCGAGTATTAAACAAGGAAGACTGCTCACAAAAAATCTGCGTTTATGATTTCAACTTTTCCGTGAAGGAAGTTTCTTGGGGGTGCTTGGAAAAGATAAAGTTGGCATAGCGTTCGTGATCGGCAGGAACCAGTTGGCGGAGTAGAAGTCATGCATTCCATGTGTCTTACTGGGCAGCCAGATCAATAGGGGATAAGTTTTCGTGTTTTTTGTACCAGGAATCAAGTGTGACGTGGGCCTGTGGGTCAAACAGGCATTCGGTGATGCTGCTGGCGATGTGCTCAACGCATTGGCAACTATCAGCAGAACCCGACTGACCCATTGATGAGTTTGATAATATAACAGAGAGAGCTTCCATCAGCTTATGTTGTTGCTGCAAAATTTGCTTCAGATCAACATACAAGTCAGCCATCGTAGATGAGGGACTGCGTTGCCAAATCGTTATGACCGGCGCCCGGTACATGTAATTAGCACGAACTGTAAGAGTGCCCGACTGCTGTCCTCAAAGCAAGCACGACAGAGCAAGAAAAGACAATCGAACACAATAAGAAATTTATTCACACGGAGCAAGTTTAGGTAAGTCACTCTCACAAAAGGGCCGCATTTAAATTAAGACTGATTCGCTTAGCCACTTAGTTTCCTTTTTTTTCCCGAACAGATTTATTAATGATGCCTCGTGTCCTCCACGAACCATGTTGTCCTTATGGCTCACCATCATCAAAATGCTCGAAGTCATATGAACGCGCCTTAGTTAAACCGCTAACGTTTCGTTTGCTGCCCACAATAATCCAAATTCTATTCTGTCTTGTGATATGCCGAGACCTCTCATTCATTGACGTTCTTCCGCGAAGTATAAATTGCACTAACGATCCTGAGCGCACAATACTGACGTTTCTATACTAAAATTTTAGATGGCATTTGCAGACCTCTTTAATGAGTCAAGTCAGGTCGTGTAGTATCCATATAATCGTTCGCACATTCTCTCTCGAAGCAATTTGTTTGTCCCTTAGTCTTTTCTGAAAGTAGGAACTCGCTGATCTCATAAATTTTTAACTGCTTCTTTCTTATTTTTGAACATTGCTAACTTTTGTTCTATAAGAACGAAGGGGCGGTGAACGCGAAATACACTGCCTGCCATATTACCCATTGCTATTTATATCTGGCCGTTCACTTATAGTACTTATGCGCACATTGTCATTACTTTATCCCAATACTAAGAATGTTTTGATAGTAGCATCGGGGCACTTAAACGACCACAATTTATGTATGAGTTATAAACTGCCGTTCGAGCAGTTAATAAGCAGGTTCTTTAAATACTAATGCAGGAATTCTATCCGGCCCAGACGATTTCGCTTGCTTTAGTTGGAGTAATTCGGCTCTAGCTTTAGACAATTAAATGTGTGGATTCTCTGTTGTTCTTTTGTTGAGGAAGAAGAAGAAGAAGAAGAAGAAGAAGAGGAGGGATAGAAGGTGGAGACATTGGTTGACGAACGGGTGGAATGGCCGCAAAATACTCAGACACATGGGTGAGGGAGGATTGAGAGAAATTGGAAATAAGGGATGTTTTTATCCAAATTCGCACAAGCAAGTGATTTTTCAGCCAGAGTACGAGCCGAGGGAGCGGATGAAAATGAAGCAACTGAGGATAGAATTGAGAGAAAGGACCGAAAGCGGGGCAAAGGGCCTGAAAATAAAAGATAAGCAAATAATACAAGTCAAGGAGCCCTTCTTCTGACCAAAACCTGTCAAGATGAGGGTTGGGCCTCACGGAAAAAACTATCACTAAAGATCCTTACCGCAAATGTACAAAGCTTGTTGAACAAGCTGGACGAACTAACGAACTTGGTCGATGAGGTGAAACCAGACATCATGGCTTACACTGAAACCTGGCTTTCAAACGATATCACTGATTCTGAATTATCGCTTAGAGGATATCACCTTTTCAGGAAAGACAGAACAACTAGGGGAGGAGGGCTTATAGTCTATGTCACTTGCAAGCTGACAGCCACGGTTGAAATACCGGTCCCAGCACGAGATGTGGAAATGCTAAATATTACTATATCTGCTAAGTACGCCAGGCCACTGACGCTTTCGGTGACATACCGCCCGCCAAACCATACTACTGACCAAGACACTATCCTCATAGCAGAATTTTATAGGGTGAGTGAGAAAAAAGACATTCTCATCGCTGGAAACTTTAACGCTACCGGTGTTGACTTGCAGACATGGACTGCACAGGGTCTTCAAGACAACTTCAATCACAAATTACTACAATGGGCCACAGAAAAAATAGCTCTGCCAAACCCCCATTAAGGTCAAGTGACCATATCATGCTGTATTTCGAGTATTCGCTTCTCCTCCGACACATGGGAAAGTAAAATTTTGGAGGGCGACTACCCACTTATGAGAAAATAAATGTCAGAGGTATCATGGGAAACAGACCTCCAACGTGGAGCAAAAGAACAGTGGATGACCTTTGGCTCGACGCTGAAAAGAACTGTTTGTCTCAACTGTCCCTTCAGAAAAAAGACAAGTACGAATCGCCGAAGTGGATGAACTCAAACTTGCAGGCCGCTTTCAAAAAAACCGCTTCTGGAGGCGTTACGGACTAACCGGCTCCGATAAACACTTAAGAGAGCATAAGCAACAACGTACCATTTTTAAAAGAGAAGCTAATAAACTGCGCAAGAAATACGAGTTGAACATATTACACAAGTCGTTGGAACACCCCATGATATTGTACGGTTACATACGAAGCACGAAGAGATCTCAGATACTGATCCTTGCCCTAAGATCAGCCGATGGACAACTGGTGACCGAAGACCAGATGAAAGCCTCCCTCTTCTCCGATTTCTTTGAATCCGTCTACACCCAAGAACCCACAGCTTTTGCTGACGGTACGTCCGCTCATCGACCGATAACTGCACCCTTACCCTCCTCCTCATTGCCCAATAAAGAGGACTTCGAGTTTTCACACAACATTTGCAGGGCCGAATTACTCCAATTTAAGCCTGCCAAAGCACCTGGGCCGGACAAAATTCCTGCACTATCACTGGGAGAATTAGCTAACGAACTATGCTAAACCCTGACTGCCATCTTCCAGAAATCCTTTGACGAAGGCGAACTCCCAGGAGAATGGAAGCGGGCAAACGTCACCCCGATCTGTTAGGGATGTTCACGACTTGATTGCGCAAATTACCGTCCAGTCAGTCTAATGTGCATCGCGTGCAAAGTAATGGAGCGCATTATTAAGAAGCATTTAATGTACTTACTTGAATGCAACAAAATACTATGTGAAAGACAGCACGGCTTTCACCCAGGACGCTCTTGCTTCACGAGTGCTCTTTACTCACAAGAAAAGTGGACAAAGGCCGCAGATAAAGGCTATCCAATTGATGTCATATTCTTCGACTTCAAAAAGGCCTTTGATAGTGTTCCACACAGGCTTCTTCTGCAGAAGATTTAAGACGTGAGAATTCAAGGAAAAAGTATCAATTGATAAGCATTTTCTTGTCCCTCAGAGAACAGAGGGTCGTTGTCCGAAACTCAACCTCAGAATGGACAAAGGTCGAGAGTGGTGTACCACAAAGATCAATTTCGGGTCCGTTACTTTTCCTGATCTACGTAAACGACTGCCTCAGTGTGCTTGATTGCGCAAGTGACATAATTGCGGATGACACAAAATATGGGTTGAAGTTAGCTGCGCCAACAACGCAAAGAGGTTACAGTCGAACATCGATAAACTGGTTATCGGGTCGTCCACGCGGCTTCTTAAGTTAAATGTATCCTAATGTGTCTTGTTCTACACATAAGCTCGGGGCGAAAAGTGCCGCCAAAACACAGTTAGTTAATCAATGGTACCGCATTAAAAGAGGTTAAGACGCACAAAGATCTGGGTATATGGACAACCACGAACTTGATGCAAACAGAGCACTGTAAAAAGTCCGTCCACAAGGCAACAAGTACCCTGCACTGGATCAGACGAGCGTTCAAAATCCTTGCACCTGAACTCTTCGGAAAAATATTTGGCGTCTTTTTGCGACCACATTTGGAATATGGAATGCCAGTTTGGACACCGTGGTTGAAGAAAGATATGGAGCTTCTTGAAAAAGTGCAACGCAGGGCGACAAAGATGGTCGATGGTCTCAGGGACTTACCATATCAGGAGAGATTGATCAAACTTGACCTTTTTCCTTTGTCTTGCAGGAACGTTCAGTGCAGCCTGCTCTGTACATTCCAGATAATCCGGGGCCACATTTCCTCCATAAAATTGGAGGATTTCTTCCAATTAGCCACCACAACGCACCTCCGTGGTCATCCTTACAAGGTCACAAACGAGCACACCCGATTAGACCTCCGAAAATATTTATTTAGTCAACTCGTGGTCCGGCCTTGGAACTTGCTACCAATCGAGACGGTTTCCGCTGACACAATTGCGGCATTTAAAAGAAGACTCGATGTGATTTTATTTGAAAAAGGGCGACTTTTACAACACGATTTCCTACTGCCGGCACTGTGAACAACTTTTCTGCCTTAAGACCGTTTTCATTCTTTGCCGTGAAAATTCACTCAAAATTCTGTCATGGTATCGTATGTGCTCCTCCGACTGCACATTAACTGTAAGAACAACCTTGTTTGCGTTACATTTATAGGGTCCGCGAGGGCATTTCTTGCCTGTAACTCTTAAATATGCATATATTATGGAATTTGGAATTTGGAATTTATATTTTTCAGCGCCAGTACGGCACTATCTATAGAAAGTTAATTTCGAAAAAAATAAAAATTCAAAAAATAATTTGACAATATGTGCAAGTAGACGTAGAAAGTCGTAATAATGTCAGCAGAAATTGTCCTTTTGGGGCAACATTAGCAATGTTTTGCAGGTAATTTTGAACTAAAAACTAAAAATTATGGCAGTTAAAAAAAACTCTTACAGTGAAAATGGAGACAGTGTTCAACGGGCCTCCATGTTCAAAAAGTGTGCAAGAGAAAAAAACTGCTTAGGAAGATAGTAGTAGAGCAGAAATAGGTGTGGGTGGTCTGATGAAGGCTAGTATTCAACGAAACTGCCGCATTTTAGACTGAGTACTTCCGCGTGGCTTCGTGTGATTCAGCGGTGGTTAATGGAAACATCTAGGTTCTCGGGGGACACGAGGCAGAGAGAATAGTTTCAAGCGGATCTTCTAAATTCCCAATGGTCCTTTCTCGGGGTCATGGAGAAAGCTGCTCGGAAAAGATGAGGAGAATAGAAGGTTAATAGAGTCAGTGTTAAGATAAATGTGCAGTCTGTTTGAAAGTAGACAATCTAGTTAACGACCTAATTTCGATTGGCAAGTTATTCCAAAGAAAGCTATATCTGGAAGCAAAAAACAAAGAGCGTTTACATGAGGAAGATGCAGGAGGGGGTATAACAAGTGCCGAGTTTCTTAGGTTGTAGGGACGGCTGACGAGGGTAATGACAGACTTCCTGGGTAAATTTGTGCAATTATTAAGCCAAAAAAGGAGACAAAAGCCTGCTTCCAATCTCCTGACCCAAAGGAACCTTAGTTTTGTTAATTGACACCTATTTGAGTAGCAAGTATTAGAAGCTGTCGGATACAGCAGTTTTCGTGTGAAATTTTTTTGAATTTGTTCAATTTTTGAACGGCTACCTTCATTCATGAGACCGAAAAAGGGGCAACAGTATTCTAAGATGGGGAGCACGAACATACGATAAAGTCTTAATTTCATTTCAGGAAGATATAAATTATAAGAGATAAAGCCGCAGATCTGTGCGGCTTTGGCTGTAATTCTATCGGCGTGAGGAGAAAGGTCTAATTTATTGGTGTAGCTTAATCCTAGGTCCTTGATACTGGAACATTCAGTCATTGGGTAACCTTGAAAAATAACAGGTTGTGGCAGCCTTTCAGGCCCAAAGCACATATATCGGCACTTAGAAGGTGAGAACTCCATCTGCCATGTTGAGCTCCACGTCGAAAGAGCGTGCAGATCAGAATGAATTTGTTCTAAGCATCTCGCGGCCGTAGATTTAGAGAAGAAGTAAACACACATGAGATCATCTGCATAAATATAAGATTGGGAGTGTTTAACACTCAATGAGGTATCATTTATGTAAAGCAAAAAGAGCAGAGGACCTAGCACGGTACCTTGAAGGACACCACTCAAAATTGCGGTAGGAGTAGAGTATGAGGATCCTACTAAAACCTTTTGTTGTCGATTTGAAAGATAAGATCTGATGAAGTCAGTAAGTGGACTACGAAATCCTATAGCCTCTAGTTTGGCTAGAAGCCTCCTGTGAGGAACTTTATCAAATGCTTTACTAAGGTCAAAATAGATAACTACCACAGATAGATGATCATTACGAAGAGAAGTAAGTAGATTTAGAAAAGACATGTGACAAGTTTCACAAGATCGGTCCGATAAATAGCCATGCTGTGAGGAGCTGAGAATGTTATTATTTATGCAGAAATCTGTAATTTTTTGGCAATTAATTTTTCAAAGAGTTTAGCCAGAGAGGGCGTTTTATGAACACCACGATAATTGTGAATATCTGATCGGGAACCAGATTTAAATACGGGAATTATAATAGAAGTTTTCCAGTAGTCCGGGAAAAAGCCATTCTCAAGAAACACTGAAAATAACTTACTCAGTAAGGGTGGGAAATCTCTTAATTGTTTGATGAGTGAGTTTGGAATGTTATCAGTTCCTACCGAATGTGAATTTTTAAGACGACTTATTTCTTTTTGAATACAAGCGGGTGAGAAATTAAGGGTACTGAGATTTGAATCACACAGCAGGGGGATTACAGGAGTGGGGCTAGTTTCGATGGTAAAGAACTCGGCGAAAAATGAAATTAGCAATGCTGCTTTCTCCAAATCCTCTGTAATAAAATGATTGTTGCCATTGAGTAAGGGTGGAATGACTTTCTGAAGCTTAGCCGACCGAAGACGGAAGACTTGAGCAACTGATCTGGAAGAATTCGCATCACTTAACGCTGTGGCCTCTCTACGCCTATCTCGTGCAAGCCTTAATTTAAGCGCTAATTCAAATATTTGCGCTATTCTTAAGTGAACTGATAAAGAGCTATTAGACGTATCCTTAAGTTGTTTTTGTAATTTCTTAAGTCTATTTTGGAGAAAATGTGGCACAGTTAAAGAAGCTGAATTTGATTTAAAAATCTTAAGTGGGGTAAGAGCCTGAATATTTTCGGTAAGGTTTTGCAATAGCTCCTGGAAGAAGTAGGGATCGTTAGTTGAAAATATGCTATGCCAATCTAGGGTACTTACGAAATCATTTACTAATTCATGGTTCACGCTACCAAAGTCGAGGTTATTGCTTTTTACATCGGACATTTTAGAAAGAGAGACTGGAAAACAACAGTGAATTAAGGCATGGTCACTATTGAAAATATCACGATGAAAATTCATAAAAAGAGGGTGGACATCATTTGTAAAAATTAAATCTAATATGCTGTCATTTCTGGTCACTGAACGGACCAGTTGTGACATGTTTGAAAAGTTAATAGTGTCAACCAATTTCTGAAATCTTGGTGGACAGGTATTTGCATGCCAGTCAATGTCTGGCAGATTAAAATCACCTATAATTATTCTGACATCGAATTGAGTCTCTGCAACTTTTTCAAACATTCCACACAGCTGCATTACATTACTTGAGTTACAGGGAGGATTGTAGACACACCCAATTATCGCTTTTTTATTGTGTGGCAGGATGACTGAAATAAGACAAAAATTTCCAGAAAATGACGAAATGCTCAGGTGATACGGGAAATGTACAAAGGATGATTTAATATAAAGAAGGCAACCACCGCCACGCTTTTTAATGCGGTCTTGTCGGTACAAACTATAATTATCTATGGCGAGTGTTGAGTCAGAAATAAGAGAGTGTGTCCAAGATTCAGTGACACAGAGCACATATGAATCAAGCTCAAATGCTACTGTTTTAAGTTCTGTCATCTTATTAACAACTGATCTCGCATTGAGTAAGACTATACTGAGCATATCCTTCAGGTTCAGGTTACGCTCGTCAGTATTTATAAAAAAGGAAAACTTGGTGGCGGAAAGGGAAACGGCATGGGAGAAACAAAAGGCGGAAAGCAAATTGGCCCTGGTCTACAGTTTGTCAAGTAATTATTATCAAATGAACGGTGCATATTGTAGAAAGGCATATTAGAGGGGGCTCCATAGAAAGGGCGGCTGAAGTGTGGCATGGGAAAACCAGGAGGGGGCATGAGTATAGGATTTTGAGGCATTATATCAAAATTTGACGGAATATTGGCCTTCGAAAATTGCATGACTGGTTTTGAAAAACGGTTAATTTTATAAGCTGGCTGAATTATTTGGGGATGTTGATGAGATTTGGGAATAGGAAAAGCGCTAGCTTGAGCAGTTGGGTCTTTGTTAGATACTGAGTTATTATCGGTAATCATATTGCCAAATTTGAAAACTGACGTAGATTTACTAGGGGCGTTCATAGGTTTATCGGAATTTAAAGCTTTCACAGACGTGGTTGGCTTAGAATGAGAAAGACTTGACGAGGCTACAATCTCACTCGAATCACGAGTAAGGTGAATGGGAGAAGTATCAGGGGGAACTGACATTGACCCAGAGGGATGTGGGCTTACCTGAGCGGGAGGGCCGGCCTCAGAGACAACTTTTGGTTTTGTGGAACCGGAGCCAGTGTTCTCATTTGCTACTTTAGATAAAACCCGACGCTCCATTGGCGTTTTATCCCTGCATATGTAAAGTTTATTTTCCTTTAAATAGTTGGCTGACCGCTCATGTTGAGAGAATATAAGGTCTACTTCTATCGCTGAAAAAAGTTTTACGAGAATCGGCGGGTTTTTACTTCGGGATGAGAGTCTTTTAGCTTCTGCAACTTTAAAATTAAAGCCACAAGAGTAAAGAGACTGAACAGCAACATCTATTGGTTGTTTATCTTTTGAAGCATTTTTCAAAAGAAAATTAAAATTCCTTTTTTGCCGATCACGCGTCTCAGTAGACACCATATTGACGAAAGGCTCTAGTTTCTCA
The DNA here is from genome assembly GCA_036362985.1 of Ligula intestinalis. Classification (NCBI taxonomy): domain Eukaryota; kingdom Metazoa; phylum Platyhelminthes; class Cestoda; order Diphyllobothriidea; family Diphyllobothriidae; genus Ligula; species Ligula intestinalis. The sequence continues at coordinate 70,706,762 of JAYGXS010000003.1, read as the reverse complement.
CATTGCTGAGAAGTGAGCGTGGATATCTTTCCATCAAAGATGGCACCAAGGACCGTAAACAGGCAAGCATATTGGTTATAAAGCTTACTAAAGTTGTCTAAAGCATCAAGATCAAGTTTCTTCATGCTTAAGATGGGTTTATCGTTAGGAGAATTGGTATTCCGGGTTAATTTACGGCTCAGTTGTGGCTTGGGTATCATATTGAATAGAAAGTGAGTGATAGGATATGTTTTAAGCAAAGTTATGCACAAAATTGCGACAGAAAATTTGAATTATCGAAGAGGCTACGCAGGGTGAAAATTATCTCTTATGGTATATAGAGTAATACAAACTACTTCTTGCTGGAAATTGATAAAGTAACAAATTTTTATATATTATTCAGTATTTACGCAATAGATTACTTGCTTTTTACGTGAATCTACCGGAACTAGAATGAGGCTATGTCGGTGAAACAGTATAAAAATGTATATTTTGACCTATCGGTAAAAAAGACAACTACCGGTATGTGCAGTTGCTAAAGGGTTAGATATACAAATAAATAACAACAATTAAGCTAGTAAATTCAGCAAGTAACGAGGAAATCTGATAAAAATATCTATGTTACTTAGCTTTGAAAGATAAGTTGCGCGCCTTGACCTTGACCTCGCTTGACAATGTCCGCAACCTTCTACCATCTTCCCAATGGAAAAATTTACATCTTCCGCATAAACAAGACTCGGGTTGTAATTGAGTGAGGCTTTGTCCCACACTTGAGCATTTATGGAAGCAACCGGCGGGCCAGAGTCACCAAACCGTATGGGAATTGGTTGCAAACTGGTTTTCAGCATCGTTTGGGCGTTGATCCACTCTCTGTGATTCTTGCATAGTCAGACGTGCACTTTTACGTCTGGGTAATTCGTTTTGTCGACGTTGCGAATCTCTTAACCTACCCTAGCTCTCTCCTTCGCAGGGTTTGGACTTCGGTTTCTTGGGAGAAGTTAATTTGATGGTGAATCTTGTCTTCGCGTCTTCATTGCAGCATTTTATCTTCGGTTTCCTGGGAGCGTCGATATCGCTGACGTATGGCATAAGTCTCCATGCGAAGCCGTCTCTCTGCCTGTGTTTTTTGCGAACGTCTATTAACATTGGCAAGTCTCTTCTGTTCCTTCGTTTGATAATAATAATTTTTATATTTAAGGCCCAAGGGGCCCTGTCATTAAAAACTTAGTGCTATCGTGAAAATAAAAATAATGATGATAAACAGCGAACTCTTATAAAATAATTGTCATCGGCAGTAAAAAAAGTCCTTATTCGGTGGATGAGTTCAGCGGGCCACCGACTTCAAAAAAACTGTAGGAGAAAAAACTGCCTTGATAGGTAACAGGGTTTGATGTGATTGGTTTGGGACCTGATGGTGAGAATTCGGGACATTTATGGTCATGGGAAAAAATCTATATCGTTGAGCTAAGAAGGGGTCATCCGGGACAACAGGAGAAGGCAGTAGAAGTCAAGGCAACATCATCGAGTTGCGACCCACCAGTTTCCAGAGCCAATCTCGAAGACAACAGCGAAGGTTGCAAAAACGGAGAAGAGTTCGCAGCCCTTGCAAGTGATGCTTGACTCTGCAGAGGAAAATGCTAACATATTTAGAAACAATTTAATATCCTGGGAAGAGCTTCAGATGCCAGGAGGACCCTTTTCAAAATCTACAACTTGCGTGTTTGGAAAGGAAGCAGACAATAACGAATTTATTTCCTCTAAATTTAAATGCTTATTTAATTTGCCTTTCAAAATCGATAGTGTCAAAGACAGTCTCATATCGAGTGGAAATTTGCTCCAAATAAAAGCATATTTGGAGGTAAAAGAGCGAGAACGGTTAGATGTGGAGCTACTGGGTGGTAAAATTATCATGGAAGAGTTATGAGTGGCGTAAGGTCGGTCTACCGGAAGGAGAGCTTTAATTTGTGGGAGATTAGGACTATTGTTAACGTGAAACAGAAAGCATATACCAGATTCGAGTCTTCTTACACAAAAAAATTTAATGTTTGCAATTGAAATCTATCTGTATAACACATACCAGCCCCAGAAACAGAAAATATTTTACGAGTGAAAACTCGCTGAACCTTTTCAATCTTACTACGGTCATGCTGGGTCATGAGACCTAAAAGCGGACAGCAGTATTCTACTGTAGAAAGAACAAAAATGCGGTATAGTTTTAACTTCATTCTTGGAAGGAAAAAATTATGCGATATAAGCCCACATATCTGTGCGGCCTTGGCAGAAATTCGATCTGCATGAGGTGATAATGCAAGCTTATTCGTGTGAGTAAGACCCAAATACTTTATAGTCACTTTAAGTCACCTTATTAATGGAAGAAGGCTTTCGCCCTTGAGCTCCCCATTCATAACCAAAATCGCATAATAGGTCCACCGTAACAATAGTGCATAATACAAATGTACAAATGTAGGCTTTACATCAGCGATAAGTGTGAGCCAGTTGCAAGGTCTGCTAGTGACACTTTGTTCATTATATCTACCACAGTTTCTCAGCAAATGAGAATCAAGTTTGTGTTTAAAAATGTCAACAGTATCTGAGAGGACCACAACTTCCGGGAGTCCGTTCCACGCTCCAATGACCCTCTGAGAGAAGGCGTTTCGTCGAACGTCGATACGGGCCGGTTTTCTCTGTAGTTTAAAAGGATGACCTCGCAGATGATCAGTCCGAGCCAATTCGAAGAAATCATCAAATTCTAGGGCGCAGCCTTGGCCTCTAACAATTCGGTAGGTTTGTATGAGGCCCCCGCGGAGTTGCCTATAATTGAGATCTTTCTAACAGTGGACTATTTTGGAAGATAATGGGTCCAGAAAGCCTTGCGGGACCAAAACTCATGAAACTACATTTTGATGGAGAAAAATCCATCTGCCATGTAGCGCTCCAACTTGAGGGAGTACGCAAGTCTGCGTTAACTTTATCAACACAACTACTGGCCGTGTCCTTAGAAAATGAGTAAATATACATAAATAAAAGTACATATGCTCAGATAGCCTCGGTCGGTAAACCTGAAAATCGCATATCATCTGCCGAGCCAAGTAAACCAGCGGGCGTCTCACTCGATCGCAAAGAATCTAAAATAAATCCGCAGTTTACGCCATTGTTACTCTGCTCAGGCAGCACTAACAATGATCTGCATTTGCGTCCTAGCGTCACATCGTTGCTTGATGCTGCACTAGAAAGCGACGATACAGAGGTCGATAAGATCATGAAGCCAAAAAAGCATAGGGATAGAAAGGCTCAAAAGTCTAAATGGGCCAGGAATGCGCAGTCAGCTAACCCAAAAACCGGCACATCAGGACCCATCAAACCTTTAGTACCGAATACAGATGCCCGCTTGGTCGGAACTCGTGAGCTCGCAACAAATGCACCAGTGAGTCACAAGCAACATATAGTTGTAAAAGGGGCTCCAGAGATATCGTCAACAATTGCACAAGAACGAGTTGACGCTGATATTGACTTGGATTTGGACATGTCTCTCGACACGCCTGAAACCTGCATATCGGATCATGTGTCAAGCCCACGGGCTATACCATCGTCACTCGGCTTAAGCGACAGTCGCAATTATCGGGATTTGCAGCCTAGCACCACATCGTTGCTCGACTCTGCACACGAAAGTGATGAACAAGAGTTTGACAAGATCATAACTCAAAAGAGGCATAAGCCTAAGAAAGCCAAACGGTTCACGGGTTTGCATTCAGCTTACCCAATAGCCAGTACATCAGAGCCGCGTGTACCGGATACAATTGCTCCCTCGGCTGAAACACGTGAGCTTGCAACATATGCCCCATTGAGTCGCAAGCAGAAAATAGTTGTAAAGGGGGCCCCAGAGTCAGAGTCGTCAATTGCACAAGAACGAATTGACCCTGATGTGGGTCTTATGCGAGTTTACGCCAAACCATTGCTAAAACCAGGCGAGTCTTTCCGCATTCTTAAGGCATTTCGAATAGGGAAGGCTCCAACAGCTCCAGAATCTATTTCTCGGCCACGACCTCTAAAAGTTATTTTAGAAACTGAAGCGCAGGCGAAACTCTTTCTAGAGCGCAAACCATCCTTACAGAGTCTGCATTCACAAGTTTTTTTCAGCCGGATTACGAGTTGAAAGATCGGAGAAAGATGAGACAGCTAATAATAGAGCTGGAAAAACGGAGAACCAATGGCGAGACAAATCTCAAAATAAGAGAGGGAAAAATAGTTCAGGTCAAAAGGACATCGCTCTGGTCGAAGCCGGTAACAGTTACGGCCTAGCTGTCCCGCCACCGAAACCTCAGACATGCCCTCTTAAATTGGTCGTTTTAAATGCCAGATCACTGATTAATAAAATGCCTCTGCTCCAGAATCTGGTTTTCGTCAACTGCCATGACATTGTTATGGTAACTGAGACATGGGCATCGGCCTGTGTAGCTGACTCTGAACTCTCTGTTGCAGGCTATGCATGCGTTCGGAACGATCGAAACAATGGCCGTGGTGGAGGAAGCTGCATCTGTATAAAGCAGCCACTTGTATTTCTCCCGTTGGACTATCCACAATTCACAGCGGTGGAGGAGAGCTGCTGGCTGCGAGTTGTTCTAAAAAACAAATACTCCGTACTTGTTGGCTGTGTTTATCGCCCGCCTACTGCCAATGCAGACTATGATCTTTGTCTCTCGCAGGCATTTCATGCCGCTGCTAACTTGAATCTTAAGTATTGCTTGATTGCAGGCGATGTTAACCTTCCTGACATGCAATGGTTTCCACCATCCGGTCCTTCAAAGTTTGAGAACTTACTTGAGGCAATAGATATCGGCATGTGGGATCAGGTAGTCGATTTTCCCACTCGAGGAGCAAACATGCTCGACCTAATTTTTTGTAGGGGATGCGAACCACTTTCAGTGTCATCCTTAGACGCACTTGGGAGTTCAGACCATCTTACAGTTGTTAGTGAACTAGAACTGGAGGCGGATGAAACATTTCCCCAAAAGTATAGTTTTTATCATGACTTCCGATCAGCAAACACGGCTGACCTATTGGCACATCTAAACGCTCTCGACTGGTCTGAAATTTTCCAATGTTTGTATGTAAATGTTTGTACCGATGCACTGTACAAAGTGTTGGATCCACTCATCCTCCACTTTGTCCCCCGTAAGAAAGTAATACATGTCAAGGATGAAGTGTACCTTCCTCTGTCTTTCCGTCGTAGGCTGCGTAAACTCTCTCGTCGTTTGCATCGGCAGAACGACACTTCCGTTCTGCCCTTGATCACACTGATCTTTGAGCAGGCCAAGAAGCTCTCCGACGAAAAGCAGATAGCCGAGGAGGCTCACTTCGCTGAAAATCCTTCCCTTAATGTTGCGAAACTCTTTTCGCGTACAGTTAAAGCGCAGAGGAATACGCAACACCCCATTCTTCAAGATGCTTTAGAAAACCCCATAGCTGACGCTTAGTTGACCGCCGATAGCTTCAATGCGTTCCTATCCAAAACGTTTAGTGAAAGCTCGTTCGCTGCACCTCCGGTTATCCAGGCTTGGACAGGTGCCATACTCGAAACCATAAGTTTTACCGTCTGGGATGTAACTGTAGCCATTCGTCGTTATCGTCAATCCTATAGTCCAGGACCAGATGGCGTCCCAGTTAGCCTTCTAAAAGCTGAAGCGAATGATATCTTTCCAAAAATTTTTTGTAAGGTATTTAATCTTGCTCTTGAGAGCGAAACCTTTCCTTCGTTGTGGAAGGAATCGCACATAATGCCTATTCGCAAGCATGGCCGATCGACGTCATTCGACAACTTTAGGCCAATAAATACACTTCCCGCAGCCTCGAAGATCTTGGAGACCTTAATCAAAGAAAAGATGATGCGTCACTTGACAGCGAACAACCTGCTCAATACAGCTCAACATGGCTTTATCGAGAAACGATCTTGTGACACCTGCCAACTCTCCTGATTTTATTATGTGCTGCAATCTAGAGACAGCGGTTTTGCCACTTATAGCGTCTATTTTGATTTTACTAAGGCCTTTGATCGGGTCGATCATAACCTCCTTCTCCTGAAACTAGCCTCCTTCGGCATAGATAGCAAGCCACTGAACTTCATATCTTCCTATTTGGATGCTCGCACACAACGAGTAAAAATTTCGAATGTTATCTCCAACCCCACGCATGTGAGGAGTGGAGTTATACAGGGTAGTGTACTGGGTCCGCTCCTATTTTGCCTGTTTGTCAACGACGTTTCAGATTGTTTTCAGTATCGCAGACCCTTCATGTATGCTGATGATTTAAAAGTCGCTTATCGATATAAACCGGCAGATCGCAACATCGTGCTCGAGCTGATAAAAAAGGATCTTCAGGCCTTCGCCCAGTGGTGTTGCACATGGCGCCTCACCCTTTCATGGCACTAATGTTCCGTTATGGTTGTTGGCGACGATCATCAACCGGAATTAAGCATTGACGGCCACGAACTAAATGTCCCAGGAGTTATCAAGGATTTGGGCATACCCTTCTCTAATAGTCTTAATTTGTCAGAGCACTGTGCCCTGATAGTCTCGAAAGCACGCCGAACCACCGGATTTATCCTTAGAAATTTTAAGACTATGAAGGTTAGAACTAGCCTTTATAATATGTACGTGAGACCTAGTCTTGAATACTGCTCGCCTCTATTCAGTCTTCTGCGCAATAGTGAACGGAAGAAAATAGAATCGGTGCAGCAATTCTTCACTAGAAGAGTTTTCACTACAGAACACCGTAACTTACCTACCAACAAAGGTGCGAACTTATAAAGCTGGATCCCCTATGGCTTCGTCGATTGCAGAAGGGTCTTTGTTTACTGTTTAAACTTTTGAATGGTCAAACCTTTAATCCCCTTAGTACAATAAGGGAGCTTGAGCACTCTCGACGCGCCAGTCATCGAGACGTATTTTTATTTCTTCCCATGGCACGTACAGTTAAGTACCGGCAATTCTTTTCAGTAAATGCCATATCAATCTGGAATAAGCTGTCCACAAGTATTAAAACCCAGCAAAATTACCCTATGTTTAAGAGAGCTATAACTAGTTTTCTACATTCAGGAAAACTTTCACGAATTTTGGGTGCTGACTCGGTGGAATCTATCTTTCACTCTGATGGCGTTCGTGGACTTTGAACCCCGCCAGGCTTCATTCTAAAGATAATGCTGCTGAAGCAGCAGCCCGCAGTCTGCTAACCCTTCAGCCGATATCGCGCAACTTTTGCGGACAGCCATTGAAGGAAGACTGAGAACACTGTGTTCTTGTGCCAACCCTCTTCGTCTGGAACTAATGTTTTTCGACGATATGAAACAGTTCTCCTGCTGATGAGTCAAATCAGCTTACAACTGTACATTTATTCCGTTTGTATCATACCTTTAAAGGCAGGTTTTTTTCACTTGAAACAAACTCCCTATCTCGCCCAGTATTGACAAAACAAAAAACCTGAAACAAAACCAATACTGGCCGCAACATAGGGAGTTTGTTTTAGGTTTTTTCCGGTCGTCGAGGTGTTGGAAGGCGCCCAAGAGGTGCATTACCAACTCTTTACAATTGCCTGTAAACTGGCATAATAAACATATTATTATTACTTAAGGTCATCAACATAAATGAAATTATCCGACTTATTTAGCACTGTTGAAATTTCATGTATATAAAGAATGAAAAGGAGGGGACCTAAAACCGTGCCTTGTAAAATGCCACTCGTGATCGGCTGAGGCATCGAGTTGTTATTGTATTCTAAGACCTTCTGGCTGTGGTTAGACAGGTAGGAGGCAACGAAATCGAGGAGGGGAGGACTGATGCCTAGGGCTTCCTGTTTCACTAAAAGGCACCTATGCGGCACCTTGTCAAAAGCTAACTAAGGTCAAAGTAAATCACGATGACTGATTGCTGTTCATTACAAAGTGAAGTAACCAGGTTAAGGAATGCCAAGTGGCAGGTTTCGCATGATCTTCCAGGTAGAAATCCATGCTGTGTAGCTTTTCATCATCTTCCGATGATGAGTTAGGGGACTATAAATTAATCCAATAATCGCCTTTTGACAAGGAGGCAGGATAATGGATGCAAAGCAGTAATTGCCCGAGAATGACTCAGCATCTTTGTCGAACGGGAAATGCTTAAAAATAGCTTTAATAAAGAGAAGACAACCACCACCACGTTTACTAGGGCGGTCTTGACGGTCGAAATCATCCTCGTCTATTATGAGTAAAGCGTCAGAAATTAGTGGATGGGTCCACGACTCTGTAATGCATATAACATTTGGCTTCAGCTCGAACGCAATAGCTCTAAGCTCAGCCATCTTATTTAAAACAGATCTTGCATTAAGCAAGATGATATCTAGTGTAGCTTGAGTAATCGAACTAGGGTTACCTTTATTTAGTTATAAAAATTTGGAGGTGGGTAATTTGGTTGGAAGTTTGGAGAATAGCCATCGACTGGAGCAGGACAATTAACCTAAGAAAGCTGAGGGGGATAGCTGAAAGCTGCAGGTAGATAGCTCTGTGAGATCGATGGGCCATAGGGATTAGTGTCATGGTGAGCTTGCTGAAAGTTACCGGGAAATTGGGAAAACCAAGACGGGAAAGAGGGGCTGGTGGGCGAGGTAAGATAACTATGAGGATTAAGCGGTGGAAAGCCTTGCCCAGTATGATACTTGTGATAAGTAGGGTAACCTATATGTTTGTTAGCTTCCTGTTGTATAGGCTTAGCTAGTGTTCGGGAAGACTGCATGCTCGCGGTTGAGTTCCGGATCCCACCCTTTCGACGAACTGAATTGGGTGATTTAATAGAAGGTTTGGGAGGACTCTGATCGAGTATCGAAGCTGTTGGTCTACCTGACGTAGAGGGCATTTCGGAATTTCTAGGAGGGCTCCCAGAATTATTAGCTAGGGCAAATGGGGAAGCATCTAAGTTGGAAGTAGACGGGGATGTCTGGTGACTTGAGGGGGATGAGACAGTTGCTGTACTAGGGAGCAGTAATATAGGTTTGCCGGGAATAAGACTACATGGCTCGCTAGGCTTCCTAGGTCTACGACCAGGAACTTGAGCCAGTTGCGGTGAATTTACTATTTTATTAGAAGAACTTGACGCTATTCTTCGCTCCATTGGAGTGAGATCATGACAAAGGAAATACATTGCATTGCTCAGACATTGGTAAACAAGCCATTGCTGTTTAAAAATGGCGTCTATTTAAATGGGTGAAAATAGCTTGACTAAAATGGGCGTGTTTTTACTGCGATATGACAGTCTAATAGCCTCTGCTGTTTTATAGTTAAATCGGCAGGAGCAGAGGAAATGCATTGCAACGTCCATTGGCCGAATTGATTTCGGAACGTTTTTCAGAATAAAATTGCACGTCCTTTTTGTCTATCCTATGACTTCCTTGCGACCAAATTAACGAGAGTATCTAAACGTTTGCATTCCTGAGAGGAAACTGCAGAGATATTCTCATCAAATAGGGTCCCAAGGATTGAGAGAACTGACCCAAATTTTAACATAAACTCGCTGCAATTTTTCATTGCAGGCAAATCTATTTGCTAGGGAATCAGATCAGGCTGAATACTGATGTCAGGCTGAAGACTGATATCAGTAATGATGTTTGCCTTTTGTAGACACCACTTGAGTCTGGAATTCTGAGGCTTCCTACTGAATGAAAGTGTCGCCTTCATACTTTTGGAAGCAACCAGTAGATAAATCACGAAAACAGTCAGTAATTCAGAATAAACTAACTGGTTAAGCTTATATAAGTTGCTGAAAGCAAGACAGATGGTTAACAGAATGCTAGGTAAGCAAGCAGAGATTAAACCAACAAAAGGAATGGAAGAAGATTTTTTTAGCGTAAGTACTGGTACTTACGGATAATTTATCTGAGAAAACGAAAGACTAATAGTTGTATCTTCTCTTAGATAAATCGATAGATACATAAGACTGATGACTTAGCTGAAATTTTGAAACCAGCGCTCGACCTTGACTTTACATAATTTGAACTTCCGTTCTCGCGGCTGCACTAATTCCTTTTCTACGATATGAGGTAGAACCTACAAATAGGTTATTATTTTAAACAGAATAATATAAGGTAGAAAATAAGTAAATTAACAACGTTATCTTCAGTCACCAGCCAATCATCGTTTGTCGAGTTGTTTGTGTTCAGAACATGCCTGACGTCATCACTGTTGTCCATAATGATAGTTTGTGAGGGTTTGATTGAAAGCGAAGGGATTTATTCGGTTGGCCATTCACCCTAACCTAAGAGCTAGCCGCATCGCTGTGGAGGGAGGGGGGTGGCATTCTTTCGACTGACCGCGACAACCTACGCGTAAGTAAAGGGGGAGGTCCAAGTGAAAGTAGGTCAAGGGGTTATCACTCAACCCATTCAGTAGTCACAAAGGGGTAAGAGGGAGAGAGAGGTGTAAAGGGATCATGCGCATCAGATTCTAGTCATAATTGGGGACCAGCGAAATGGTGGTAGGGGAGGGGTGAGAGGGAAATGAGTCACACACTTAATTTCGTCCCATGGTCATCGTCTCAAGTTTTGTTTGGAGGTGTGAGGACGCAAGGTGTCGACCTCTTGAGACGGTGTCAGTGGCGTTTGGATGCTTGGTTTACGGTGAGTGAATTTGAAGCAGCTGTGCAAACACGGTTATAGCCCTTGCTACATTGGCCGGGGGGTGAACTTTCAAGCGGCCGCGACGACCTCGAAGCGACGACCCCTTCCCCACCCCCCGCCCAAACCCCGTGGCATATTCACATCCGTATTTCACGTCGGGCGTCACTTGAATCCTCACGCGCACAGTAGAATGAGGGAGCGACGTAGAGACCGACCCGCACAGGTGACTGAGAACGCGTGCCGACGAAGTGATCGTGGTACTAACATGCGCGCGTCGAAAGCGCACAAGGCGTGTCAACCTGACTCCGGCGACCATTGATAACGGAGACACACACAGAGACAGTCACCGATTTTATAAAGTATACAGATGAAGGCATATTTGGAGGCAAAAAATGAGAAATGTAATAGATGGAGATACGGGATGGGGAAATGCCCATGGAGGAATTACGAGTGGTATAAGGTCGATCTACCGGAAGGATAGTGTTAATTCGTATGAGATTCGGGCTAGAAATAGTGCGAAATACGGAAGCAGAGGCATGCTTTCAGTCTTTTTACCTACAGAAATTTCATGTTCGCTTACTGAAATCTATCCTAATATAAAACATTGTATGCAGAAAGCAACAATTGTCTTCAAATAAAAACCTCTGAAACTTTTTAAACTAACTGTGGTCAGAAGAATTAAAAAGACCAAAGTAAGGCAGTATTATTCTAGGATGGGAAGAACAGGCATGTGGTTCAGTTTTAACATTATTTCCATAGGGAAGAAACTATGTGCGATAAACTACAGATATGTGCTAACTTTTTCAGAAATTCAGACTGCACGAGGCGATAATGCTAGCTTATTTTTGTAAATTAGACCTTTTGTCGTCTATAGTGGATCATTCTCAAAGTAAATTTTTTCGAAAGCTTAACGGTTCACGAAGCTTGGTGGGGCTAAATAACACGAAACTACACTTGGGTCAAGGAAACCCAGTCTAGAAGAAGAGGATGCAATCATTGGATCAAGAGTTTTTTTCCTGACGTTTTGTATTCCGTCGGGAATCCCAAATCATAAGTGATGGTTGCATAGCCATAGTCATGCGCAAATAGGTTATGCTTAACTATAGGGGATTGTGGCACAGTCATAGTCATGCGCAGCCAGGCTGCGCTCCAACGTGGGAGTTTAAGCAGGTCTGCCTTAATTTATTCACGCAAATATTTGCAGTGTCCTTAGAAAATGACTAAATGTACCTAGGATCCATTTTATAATCTCATCATAGTCACTGTGTGATGGTCTCGCGGGTTCACGTTGTGCGCTCTTGGGCAAAGCGGAACATAATTGATCTTCTATTAGTTCGACGTAGCACATATTCATCATATTCCCGATCTCCAATAACAAAGATAGGAGCCCGTGCTACCGTGGTAGAGTATTGAAGTCAATGACCAGAGGTCCCGAGTTAAAATCTCGGGGGTACAACACTTGAGATCGGGTATGACCGGATGATGACGGCTAACAAGCCAGAACTGGCCATTCCGGTCTCCATTTGCTTTGTCGAATCCATTTCATCATATCATTATAGTCACTATATGACCGTCTCGTGGGTACACCTTGTGAGCTCCTGGATAAAGCGGCACTTCATTGTTCCTCTACTAAATTGGCGAAACACATATTTTCAACGCTTAAATTCGTCTGTATAAATGAGCTCGTGTAAACACCTTGCCAAACATCCTGGGGACAAGGTTTACCAAATGCCATGAAATGTGCCTTCAATAATAAAATCAAAATACCGACAAATATAATTATGATCACGTGGAGGATAACAATAGTTTTCACTTTATTAAGGGCCAAATTCTTTCACAATTGAGCCCCGTATTCATAAGCCTCTTCTATTTTTGTTTAGAAACACTTCGAGCCTTTGTGTCTGCAACGACGCCTTACTATCCTGGACGTCTTAGGACAGCATCATCCCCGATTGCAGAACATTACAATATCCTAATAAATACGACTACCATTTGGACGTCCCTAAAGCATTCTTCTCAAATGGTCAAAACGGCCAAAATGGCATTTAGTATTCTCTTCATCACTAAAAGAACACATGAATTGAGATAAGGAAGAATGTGGAATATTTAACGTAGTTTAAATCTGTTCACAACTAAAATTTTGAATTCAGGGGGCAGCGCTCCTGCTGAAACTGGATGAAAGCAGCTGGATATAGCTCAAGAGAGAGCACAAAAGGAAGTGAGTTGCCTGTAGGTCTTCTTTATCAGATGAATACTCGGGGCATTACACCTGTTTCCTGTCTAACTGCGTCCAAACGGTCAGACGGTCAGATAAGTGAACCTGCCGTTAACTGTAGGTGACATATAGAGGATAAATAAGAAAACAATGAAAGTTTTTGGCGTTAATTTGTTCAAATTTTATGCAAATTTTATAGAGAGGGGGAAATTTAAGAAAACTGGACAAAAAGGTGGAGGAGCTTGGGACAGAAGGTGACAGGGCTCGCCCAGAAGGATGGTTACGACGACCAACTTACACGATCAAATTTGAATAAGAAGTCAGAGTTTATCTATAACACTTTTTTAATGTAATTCTTGGATTTTAAACTGCACGCAATTGGGAAGAGTGGCTGGATAACTTGTCAGAGACGCACCATAGGGCGCTTCACGTAGAATATAACACAAGTCCTGGGTTGCTAAAAAAGAGCTATAAACCAAGACCACACAACGATTCCTGCTTTGTATTAAAATTACCATCCGACATTTATTGGATTGGCTAGTCTTTGGATTTCAGCATACATCAGGCTGTATAAATTAGAGGTGTCATATGCGAGTTCTACTATACTCGCCGTAAGAGCTGTGCTGGAAACACTTACCCTTTGAGGTTCGGGATAAAAACACACGGAATGTTTAGAGCAGGCAGTATACTACGGATGTATGGCAATAGTTGTACTGTTTTCTATTCCGATAAGACAGAGCTCAGCGTTTTAAAAAATCCGATTTACAGGCGCGTCTTTTTAAAAGTTCCAGTTTGGCAGTTACGTCTGACTTACGATGACGTATCTTACTAAGTTTGACTCAAAATCCGCGCGCGTGAAAGGTATTTTCATTAATTTGCAGTTTTGGCTGTTGGTTTGTTGTGTGCGCCAATATTAAGTGAATATGACCTGCTAGAGGGCCTCTTACCGCAACAATACCCTCATACATGACTAGTTCCTACTGACGTTAATTTGTAAATTTATAGACATTTTTATTTTTCTGAAGTATTATTATAGCTTACTGTGCATAATATACCCACTAACTCTTTGTCACTTGTGGTTTCGATATGTTTTTGTGGCATCTCGTGAAGTCGACTGTACACATTATACCTGTCATCTAGATTTTCTTCAGTGAAGTTACATGCTGCCCACGCCTCAAAGGTGCGCCAATTTTCGTATTCCACCATGGGCAGTGCCGCAGACGCTACGCGCACACACGTACATATAGATTTTTCAGTTCCTGTCGAGTGCGGCCGAATGTGTCCTCCGGGCTGATAAAGGGACTTGCCGGACGGAGTAGGTTGTGCGGTATCTGGTATTTGTGTTCCTAAGGATGCTTCACCCAATCTATTAACCAGTCAGGTACCTTGCAAAAATCATAAATACTACCAAATTTCCATTCACTTGCTTGTATAATGCTGCCGGGGCAGGACCCAGGGGTCACGATGGTCTTTTCAGCATCTTTTTTGAACCAAATTGGTTTAGAAAACAAATAAAAATAAGCAGTTAATGAGGCGTCTGTACAATATAACTTGTAATGGGCATAATTCCATGCTTATTTTAGACCGCATGTTCATCGCTGTATTGAGTAAAAAAATTAGCAGAAAGAAGTTTTAACAGTGGTTTGATGTACCCAGTTTAGTATTTCTCTAGCAATTTTACGGAAAAACAAATAATCTCAAAATGCAATATGCCAAGAAGAACAGCAATACCAACAAAATATGAAGTGCGCTTTCTTTACCCTCCCAGTACTCAAGGTCTTATTAAGTTTTATTACTCGAGAAAATGCATCCATTAGGTAGAAAGTTAACGAAGGCATTTGTCACGCATCTCTTCTTCTACCACCTTCAGCATAAATGACCTAATTCGACCTCTCGCTCTCAAAAGGCTCTGCTATAATTGTAATAGGCACATTTTAACTATTTAGAAAGAATAAACGAAACAGACGGAAGAGTCAACTGAGGAGTATCCTAGAAGTTGGTTCTATCCATTTTACAGTTGAAGTATTAGAAATAAAAAGTAAACAGAGTAGTAGAAAGCTATAAACTGGTCGGAGTAATACGTTAGCATGAAATTCTCCCTGGCCTACAGAAAGAGCGTAGAAAGTAGAAAAATATAGTTGGGAATTTCTCAATGGTCTAGAGTTTGCATGTCAAAAATTTTTAACGTCTATTTAGCGAAGGTAGTAAGGATAAATGCGTTGTTGTTTTATAAATGTCTTCAGCTTATGTTTATGGATGTCGTCTTTGCTATGCACTTTGTCAGGTGTTGTTGCATCCTGTTTGTTAGTAGTATTGGCGTTGCTCTCCTTTTCGTTATTGGGTGTTTGGTCGAGTGAAAATGAAGTAGAATTTTCGAGTAAGGGTATGACCATCTCCTGGTGATAATCACCGCCATTATTTTTCCCTCTGGGAGCAAACAGTCAAACGGATACAGTTTCATATCTGTCACCAACAAATCGTATGTTAGCATGTCGGGGTTGCACTAGAGCAGATCGAACTCCTCAGAAAGTGGATCATATTTAGACTGTTGGATACTCTTCTTCAACATGGCTCGGCCAGGAGGAGTGATCAGCATAGGGAGAGTAGTTCCAGTTGTTGACTTTCAATTATAGATAACCATTCTTCCGGACGGGGGGGGACGCATTAGTGGCGGTATACAGAAGTGACCTAATGGAGTGTAAGACCTCCAGGAAAAGGGATTCGCAGTGCATGACAGGCAGACTTCGAGATTTCAAAGCGAGTAAAATGGTCTTCCATAAAGTTTAGCTCAAACGCTCAAATTGCCCGCTTCCTTGGGGATTATGCGGAGTAGCCCTACTCGTAGCCACTTTCTTATCATGGAAGAACTGGGAAACGATGTTTGACATAATTTATAATCTTCGACCGTTGTAGATGTACGAAGGAGTACCGAAGATGGATAACAGTTGGCATAAACATCTAATAATAGTTTTGACAGACTGATCAGACACGGCAAATCCGAATGGAAAACGTGAATATTCACAAATGACCGTTAGCAGATAGCGATGGCAGGTTATCAGCGGAAATAAACATTTGAAGTGACAACCGTTGAAATGGTTGGGTGACTTTGGTGAACTGATCTTGTGTTTTATAGGAAAGACGAGATATGACTTCACAACAGGTTGGTCATTTCGTGACAAAATTACTGATCTCCTACACCAAAAAGGGAAGATTCTTGGCCTGATCAAAATGCAATAGGCAAGAGACACCAGAACGGCACAGGGACGCGTTTAGTTCTTTTAGATTGAAATCCTTTAACAGGGCCTCACAACGTTACTTTCAGAGCTACTAGTGTCTTTTAAGGGTTGAAAATTAGACCCATTGATCTGTAGTTTAACTGCTACGCTTGAAAGGCAATTCGGTGCAGCAGCCAATGCTGCGGCGGAAATGGTGGGTTTGGTAGAGGAAGGGATTTTTCGGTTTCGAAATGCCATGCAAACCTTTTGAAAGTACCCTTGTAACCTTGTAAAAGCGAACCGAAATCCAACCCTCGACCTCTCCGTCGGTGGTTCGCGGGCAACGTAGGGAAACTCACGGCGAACAGAGCGTAATGGTAGGTAACACCGAGGACGTCACCTGTAACAAAATTCCAAGAAACTTCATGGACAATACGAATATTACGAATCTCAATACTGCTACGGCGTCCTCGGGAAGCGATGCGCTCCGTGGTCGTCTGGTGCCCGGAATGTCAAATATGCAAGCCAGTACCCTAAATTCGCGACACACTTTGAACATCGGCTGCTGGAATGTGCGGACATTGCTTGATCCCGGCCGTCAAGCACTTTTAGCACGCGCATTATGGGACTATAAAGAAGACGTTCCCTGTCTGTCAGAAATTCGTCTCCCAGAATCTGGAACGAGAGAAATCAAAGTCCCACAAGAGGATGCTGAGTACGTGCTCCTCCACAGCGGACCACAAACGAACACAGAACTGCATGGGGTAGCAATAGCCATGACAAAAAAGGTGCATAACACTCTCTTAGCGTTTAAGCCTATCTCGGAGCGGATTGCCACAGCCTGCTTCAGAGGCACCATTGCAAATATGTCTGTGGTTGCCGTTTATGCCCCAACATCGCAAGCGGATGAAGCAGTTAAGACGGAGTTCTATGAACGCCTTCAAGCTACAGTGGCCAGGATACCCCCTAGAGACTTGCTCTTCGTCGCCGGAGACTGGAATGCCGGTACTGGCCCGTGCAATAAAATCTCGAGACATGTCATCGGAAAATACGGACTGGGCCAACGTTGCGACAGCGGAGAACGATTGGTAACATTTGCTGATTACAACCATCTCGTCTTTACAAGCACTCGTTTTCAACACCCCCATCGGCAGTTGTTAACATGGTATTCAAACGATGGTCGAACGGCAAACCAGATAGACTACATCTTAGTACGCTCAAGGTGGACCACCTCAGTATCCGACAGCCGATCGTTTCGAGGCGCGAAAGTTGGGTCGGATCACGTACTTGTCCGTGCCCGCTTTAAGCTCCGTTTGTCGAATCGAAATAAGAGACTGCCCCAAAACGTGTGAATTTTATGGCACTATCACACACAGAAACCCGTGTAGCGTTCAACGTAAGTCTCACTGTACAGATCCGAGATCAATCCACTGTTCGCATCGAACCTCCAGATGACGTCGATAATGAAACTTCGCCCGATACTCAGTGGCCACACTTGAGAGACGCGCTAAAAAATGCGATGAATTCGAGCTTGCAACAGCAGGTAGTACCCAAGAAGGACGGGATCTCCACAAGCACCCTTCATCTATTGGCACAAGCTAGAATCGTTCGGTTGTCAAGCTCAGAGAACTAACGCTCATTGAGACGCCAAACTACGCGATCAGCAAGATGCGACCGTCAGAACCACTGGACCGAGTTAGCTGGCTCCATGAAATCAGCTTCAAACTCTGGTAACTTCCGCCAGCTCTATTAACTGTTGCGTAAAGCATCAGGCAAATATAAACCACCTTGCACTACCGTTCGGGATAACTCGGGTCAAGTGATTACTGATATGGCTGGCAAAATCGATCGATGGCGAGAGCACTTTAGCGAGCTACTGGATCCGCCTATACGTTCACCTGCGAACCTACAGCTATCAACTGGAATTCCATACGGTAGTGACTGCGAGCCACCTACGAGATTTGAAGTGGAATCGGTATTACAACGATTAAAAGTTCGGAAGGCAGCGGGTAAAGATGGTATCCCAGCAAAAGCCTACAAAACTAATTGTCCTGCTTTGACGGAATCACTACATAGACTGTACTCGACTATATCGACTACCGAAGTCATCCAGACTGACTGGTCACTGTCCATTATATTACCGATACCGAAGCGTGGTGACAGGACCTTATGCTCAAACTACCGTGGCATCAGCCTCATAGATATAGCCACCAAAGTGTTTGCGACCATCCTTCTCCGTATATTTTCGACTGAGCGCAGTCTTCGTACTCGTCCTAACCAAGGAGGATTTCGTCCATGTAGAGGATGTATTGACCAGATCTTCATTCTACACCGCATACTAGAGCACAGACATCAAAACCAACAGCTCACCACTGCCTGTTTTATCCACTTCAAAACCGCCTTTGATTCTATCGACAGAGAAGCTTTATGGCAAGTCTTGCTTGCTGATGGTCTCCCACCAAAGTTGCTCAATCTAATCAAAGCTTACTATGGCACAGCATCAACCCGAGTAAGAACCCTTGGTGAAGAGTCAACTTCTTTCCCTCTGAATTGTGGCGTTCGACAAGGGTGTCCTATTTCTCCAGTTCTCTTTAACTTCTTGATCGACTGGGTAATGAATCAGTCAATTCTACCTGACAGTGAATGTGAAATCAGCCCCGATGTCAGAGTACCTGACCTGGAATATGCCGATGACATTGTCGTACTCAGTAAAACTCTTCAATCACTACAGCCAACGCTAGACCGAATCACCGGCTTCGCTGCAGCTGTTGGTCTGACAATTAATGTGCGCAAGACGAAGTTCCTGACTACATATCTGGGCGCAGCACAACCATTGTTTATAAGCGGTCAACCCATTGAAGAAGTTAGCTGCTTCCGCTATTTGGGCTTGAATATGCTAGCCAATGGACAGGCCAAAGACGAAATCAAGAACCGAATCGCGCAGGCTATAAATGCATTTAGGCTGCTAGCCAGACCACTCTGGTCTCGCTCAGACATCAGTTTGCGTACTAAGCTGCTGATATACAAAGCATCAATCAGACCGGTGTTAGTATATGCCTGCGAAAGATGGCCAGTGAGAAAGGCAGACATCCTATCGCTCGAAGTCTTTGACCGTTGGTGTCGTCGTTGCCTCTTAAAAGTCTTCTGGCAGGATCGAATCTCCAATGTTGAGCTATGCCGCAGATGTTTCAAACTACCAAGTCTAGCATCGTACATCCAGCATCGCCGATTGCAATGGTTCGGCCATGTCCTGCGCAAACCATCGACGGACCTTTGTAGATTGGTCGTGAACCCTTCTCGTAGTGCAAACTGGAGATACCGACAAGGCGGTCAACTGAAGACATGGCTCAGCACCGTTAAGTCGGACGTTGAACGGATGGGCCTCGTAACCGTTGACGGCTTGCGACATTGGAACACAAAATGGGTTAACATCTGTGAAGAGCTTGCCTCTGACCGGCGCCAATGGGCCGCCGCTATTCGTGACATCCGTGAAGCCGATTCATCCAACAACAGGAGCTTATCGGCTCAAGTATCAAGTAAGTAAGTCCTTTATATAACACGTTGCTTGCGAGAAACTTCGAACGAGGGTGTTTATCGTACCCACAAAAGAAACACTTACTGCAGGATGAGGTGGAAGCTACAATGTCCGCAGTTTTGATAGGACTGTACGGAGTTTCTCACACCTCAGTGACGGTAGTGAATGGGTCATCAGAGCGTTTTGGTAAGATGAAGATTGTCTGCAAATTCCAAAGAATTCGCTCGATCAAACACAGTTTCAAAGTTCAAGGTCTTTTGCTCCAATAGTCTCTGTCGAATGTGATTTGATGAAAGGTCACTAATAAAGGCGTCTCTGATAGCGTCATCACGGTATTCCTCCGTAATCACAATCGAAATCACAATCTGAGCTAAGGATTTCAACCCTTGGGCGAACTGATCGAGGGTTTGTCATGCCTTTTACCTGCAGGTCACCAGAAGGCGACGAGCGAAGATTTCGTTTTTAGGTTTTGTATAAAGGCCTTTCAACAATTTAATAGCCTCTTCGTAAATGGAGCATTCACTGGTGAATCTCCTAACAGTCGGAGAGACATAAGTAGTCAGAACACTGTCTTTTCGGTCTCAAACTTTTGATCGTGTTGGTAACGTTTTCGAACGTGTGAAACTAGTGATTCTGTTGGTTGGGGGTATCTAGAGCATTCGGATCCACATAAAATTGCCCTGGCTTGAGGAATAGATCCATTATTGAATTGTAAGATGGGTAAATTGTTGCATTCGGAATAGGCGCAATATCTCAATTGAGTTAGCATAAACGAAACAATCGGAAGAGTCAGCACTGAGAAGTATCCTAGAAGTAGGCTTTATTCATCTTACAATTGATTTACGGGAACTAGAAGATAAAAGCAGAGTAGTAGTAGTAGAAAGAGATAGAAAATGGTCAGAGTAATGAACTAGAATGACCCAAGAATACTGAATCTAGGGGGAATTTTGTATCACTTCCTGACTTAAGGTCAGAAAGAAAAAATGCGCACCTTATGTTAGCCCTGCTTTCCACATTGTTATCCCTCTTAAAGTTAACTGACTTTCTCGATATATTCTCTGAGCACCGTTTAGCGTTCGCACCCATAACGTTTGCGGTGTAAGAGCCCCAGTTTCACAACTTAAAGCCGCAACGTGAACGCTAACAGGTTACTTTAGGTCTTAACAGTGTACTTCTTAGTTTTGCAGGAACTTTATCTTGCTAAAAATTGGTTTGCAGAAAGCGTACTAATCAGGTGGTCTTCTATAGCCACAGCACCACTTATGCACTAGTATTCAAAAGGTTGAAGAACAGACAGCATTCAGCCTTTGAGATCACCGGCTATACTTTCTTGGCAAGCGTGCATACATTCATTTTTTCCCAGTTTTTAATTGGACAAGTGAAATATACTCTACTACCTCTTTTTGGAAATTACTGTCTCCAGCCGAGACTTCCCCGACACACAATAATTCAACCTGCACAATTTATGTTAGGTCAATAGCAGCACAGCGGTTTTCTGGTCAAACTGCGTTTTTTGTCGTTGCCCATCCTTTTCGCCGAAAGTTACGGTTTCTGCAGTGGTAGGTCGTCAACTATCCCACAAAAATTAGTCATGCCCGTAGCATTCTGTGCAGATAATAACTGACGTAAATTCGCATACTTGAAATCTTTAGTTATATTTACCGTTGCAATTCAAAGTTGCTTGTTTTTATTGTTTCTGTTGTCTTCTCATCGTTCTCATTTCTTCGATACAGAGTTTTCATCAGCCACCTCAGGTGGAACACATTTGTATGTCACCAAGAAAATCGTGCTAACCCCTCAAGATATCTAAACTTTCTCATCGCTCAAGTAATTTTTTTCTATGAGGCCGAAAACCCTCATCTACGACTTATTAATAAGGCGGATAACCTGTCTTCTGCCTCAAAGTAACATTTGCCTTAACGTAGTAAATTAGTGTAGTTCAGTGTATGACCTCAGAATGAGATTTAAACACCTTGTCTTTGAAAAACAAACTTATCTTTTGGCCAGTGGCATTTTCTGTAATCTGTTGAAATGAGTTCTTTTTATGCTTCAAGGCCTGGCTTTTCATCCGAAGCGACCATGGATCCTGTCGAGCCTTCATACTGGCGTGATTCAGTTGTGGGACTATCGGGCATGTACTCTGATTGACAAATTCGAGGAACACGAGGGCCCCGTTCGAGGCATAGACTTCCACAAAAATCAACCCCTCTTTGTCTCTGGTGGTGACGACTACAAAATAAAGGTTTGGAATTACAAACATAGAAAATGCCTTTTCACCTTGCTCGGCCATCTGGACTACATCCGGACTACCTACTTTCATCACGTAAGTTTTCACATTTTACGTGCCTCCGACTTATCTCACCATATTTTTATAGTATCTGACTTCTTTATTAGCAGGAATTAAAGTTTGGGCTGTTGTTGTACTACAAAAAACACCAGCGTCACCACCACGAAGAGCTGCTAATATCGCCACCAAATATTTGTATCATGTATCGGTCTGATCAGTCACGTACGAATCCGTCGCACCGAAACTGGCGAACCCATGCCAAGACCACTTGCCACAACTGAGCACAGTGCCCACAGGTATCCAGCCGCCGCATGGATCGATTTTACCATATGTGTCTTCATAAAAACCGACGGTAAAACACGTCAGTCAAAATCCCATCAACCTCGCCCTATCTGTTCATAAACCGCTAGACCCCGTCTCAATGCGCCCCACATGAATCGACAGAATATGCTGCTCTCTAGTCAGTGCGAAGCCTGCTCTTTAGTATCCTTTGGTACTCGGCGTAGGTAACAAGCAAGCGGAGTCTTACAGCCCAATTTCATCGCAAATTGGTTGACATGCTCCGACACACAGGTAGTGCATGGCAGGGGAGTGGAAAATGAGATCAGCACATGGAAACGCCTACTCAGCGCACTAAGGACTACCAAAAAACCAACAAACGTCAGCGCACTTCTTCCGATAATAAATCGAACGCTCTTGCGCCTATCCAGGTATACCACGCTCAAAGCCATGACTTTGAAGGTCGTCAAGTTACTGGGCAGCTCGGACCGTTTAATCAGTACACTGCATATGAATAAGTAAATAATCCTATGAAGTACCTACAAAGGTACTTTCACGGAAAAAGGAAATGAGAATACATTTTCGCGCAAATTTTAGAACGAGTAAGCATACACTGTACAGTGTTCAGTTTGTGTTTATAAACTGGGCAGTCTGATATGAAAGACAGTTAGCAAGCAGTAAATGTGGGCTGACTGGCTGGCGAATTGAACGTCAAGTCCAATGACTCCCAGTTGATATAGCCTTTGTAGTACTCTCATGAACCTAAGATCCGAACCCCCTTCTGTGAAAACCCGGATCATCGTGCGGAAACCACGTTGTGTGTAATTCTCATAAAAGGGCTCTTTATCGTCGACAGCCGCTGCCCCCGATCCTGCCTCAAATTGCCTTGAATCTATCTTGTACTCGGGTACAGGTGAGTGAGGGAGGAGTACAGCAGATGCTGCGCAAGTCTGCTAAAAGTATAAAGTAATTCAGGCACAGGTCGTCGTCCTTTGCTGGTTTGACAATGGTCGGAGCACCTTGCCGCAGTTGGTAGTTATTCCACTGTATCCCCACCTGAACCAAACTTTCACCTATGGTTTTAGGAAAGTGTGAGTTGATCACGATCTGATGCCTGCTTTGAAAAGCGGAATAAGTCAGATCAGGGTAGTCGATGCATCTTCCCCCCCCCCGTAACTTTATTTGTGTGTGGGAGGGAACCCGCTACCTTGATACACGTGTTGACGAAACTGTGTTAACTCAGTCTCTGCGTGCAGTTTCGATGCCTTTTCTGTCAGCTTAGTCTTTCTGCTAGATACCAATCAGTCTAGGAGGAGTGAGTGGTACCTGTACTGTGCAAATCCTTCGGTACAGTTTCACACGCACGGCTTCTTCCCCACTCAGCCACCAACGCGATACTTGTAAAATCCATCCAACCGTAAGTCTTACGTAGAGGATAACATGTAATCCCAAGTCGATTTGGGTCGTCACACTACATACATCGTAATTCATGATGAGATTCGACAGCTGTTTGGACTTATTTATTGATACTGCCGGTCACCTTATGGCTTTAAGGGCTCGAACAAGTACCTCGAACAAATGATCATTCTATCTACAAAACAGACTATAATTGCTGCATGTGGAACGCACGATGAACACACAAAGATAAGGAAAGACACTTGTCCTCACCTTTCCTCCCTCCGCCAGTCTGACTTTGTTGACCTGGACCGTTGCTTCTTTGCACTCAACCAACAGAGAGAACAACTCGGGCAACCCATGAGTCTACTCGGTACAAGATGGACATCTTAACCCTCAGCGAGAATCGATTATAAGAACACGGACGGTTGAATGAAGTATTAGCCAGATACACTTTCTGGAGCAACTGTTTTATTGAATCTGCTATAACGGTTACACATCAACCAACTTATCGCACTGCGGGTCCAACTCCGCCTGAGCAAAATTTCCACCGTTATCAGCGCGTTTGCTCCGATAGTGCCAAACCCTGACGTCTTGACGGATAAGTTCTGTGGGGATTTACGCGCCTTCCTCATGTCTATCCCAAATCGGGCTAGACAGCGTGTAGGTGAACAGTCTTTGATCACTTTTAGGATGAGCTAAAATGGCGGTTCTTCCATTCCAGTCGCGTAAACTGGTGAAAATTCTACAAAATGCAGTTTTTTAAGACATGCAGTAGGCGAGTAGACCTCTCTTTTGTTCTTTATTTGACAATCTCACTGGAGATTATCACATAAAAGAGAGCGACATAACAAAAAATTTTCCCTTCTCACACAATTACCTTGATTGACTTCCATTTCATTTGAGCATTTTTTACATTTTTTGAACTCGCCAATGCCTTCTCATAATTTTCGCACAATTTTCCCCAAGGTCGTTTTCGTGATGAAAGGGGCGTTAGCACATTTCAGTTGATTACCTTTTTTATCTAATCCACGACAATCAGACGGAGTTCCTATGTAGGACACTTATCAATATCGTTGCGGCGAAGACTGTATTACCAGGCTTTGACTACATAGAGGACATAGAACATGTTCCAACACTCCAGCAACCACCACTAAGTGCCCTGCTTACAGGTACTGCCGCTCGTATATTGTTCGACATGTGAACTAGACAAGGGGTCCAAATTAAATCTGTTCCCTAGGCGTTCTAGCTTTAATTGCAGCAATTTTTATCATTCTAATGTCATTTTGTTTCGTAGGAGCACCCTTGGATCCTCAGTGCATCAGACGACCAGACCATCCGCATCTGGAATTGGCAGTCCCGAACGCCGGCCTGTGTGTTGACTGGGCACAGCCACTACGTAATGTGTGCACAGTTTCATCCCAAAGAAGATCTGGTCGTTTCCGCCTCCTTGGATCAGACTGTCCGTATCTGGGACATTTCTGGTTTCCGCAAAAAGAATGTCGCACCATCGAGCATGGTCGGGCTTGAGGTATTTATGCTTTCCTCCCCTGAGGAACTTTTGCATCTAAAATGTGTTTTACTTAAAGTCGTAAATTCTGCATACCTGTAGCTTGTAACTTTGCCCTTACATACCGCAGCAGCTCAACCATATTTCCCTTCACTACTTCTACCGTCTTGATGAATGTCAGGGCAGCATTTTTCCACACCTTAGACTCGTACTTTGGAACATTTGTTCCGGACCGACGTTCCATTGTTATCATGTCACCAGCCTAAAGTTTACCTTGCTTTACACACTCGACTCAGATTAAATTAAATTGCAATAGAAGGTAAAACAGCATTTCCATCTGCCTACCCATTCCTTTCTTTAACTCACCTTTTCCCCAACTACCACCCTTCTTTCCCGTCTGCTTTCACAGATCCCTTTTTGCTGAGCTGCATGCTGAATGTATGACAGCCTTTACAATTAAATGAATTTATTTTCTTTTAAAAACTAGGAACAAATGCGTTATCTGACGGGTGGATCTGGACACGGTGGATCGAGCTCTTCTATGGGTGGCAATGCCGAATTATTCGGTACAGCAGATGCTGTTGTTAAGCACGTCCTGGAGGGCCACGATCGCGGCGTTAACTGGGTCGCCTTTCACCCAACCCTGCCGATTGTTGTCTCCGCATCAGACGACAGGCATATTAGACTTTGGCGTGTGACAGGTAATTTGCCAGTGCTACTTGGTACTATTTACCATTTCTTCTTATGCCTAAACCATGCAGAGTATCCTTATGTATTCAAATGATTCTTAAAATTGTATTCCTATCAAGACAGGTTTATTTTTTGAATGATTTGTCCTTTGCTACTCGACTCGTGTTGGTGGGTTGATCCAAAAATTCTCAGGATAGCGTTATAAAACTAATCTAGCAGCAGCAAATGTTCAATTATGACCTTCAAACTACTCTCGCTCGGAGAAGTTACGCAGTTGATGAAGGCTTTCCGTTTCAGATAGCACACAGGCTAGGTACTTGGAAAAACTTTTTAAAGTCATTTTCTGTGTGTGTTCACATATTCGGCATATTTTTGGAACTTTATGCGGCGTTAGTGACGTTTTTCACCTATGGGACCGTATGTTACACGATTGTAATTCGAATTGATCCCCTAGTTTAGACGTCGTGGTTACTTAGACCCGACGCGCGAGTAGACGCCTACCGTGATAGAAAATCCACGATTTCCACTATCGAACCATCAGGTAGATTTTTCATTATGCCTCTTGCAACCGATTCATTGAATTCCAGCAGAGGTGCTGACTGAAAGTAAAACATTAATACGAAGCCCGCTGTCGTACTCCTTTGTCTTATCTAATATACCATCCACATTGTCACTCAATATATTTCTACGATTGCACTCCATGATATGTAATGGCACTTACTATGGGTGTTAGGTGGGTCCGTTGGCATTGTAGCGCATATGAAGGTGCCAACACGGTCAGTACTCGTGTTGACAGTGGGGACATGTTTCTGGCGCTGTGTCCTGTATTGTTGGGTTTGGTGTGTGCGTTAGTTGCACGGTTGTCCCATCAGAGGGTCGCCTGGGCTCAGGCTGGATGTTGAGAGGATGTTTGGACCGCTGCAAACCGAATCTCAGCGTCCTGCCTATTCTGTTTTGTCTTGTGGTTAAAGTGAAACCCAATTGAATGATCACATGCACTGATATTTCAGAAACGAAGGCGTGGACCCTAGACACGCTTCGCGGTCATGTCAACAACGTCAGTTGCGTCCTGTTCCACCCAAAGCAGGACCTCCTCTTGTCAAACTCTGAGGACAAATCAATTCGCGTCTGGGATTTGGCTAAGAGAACATGCGTCTCCACAATCCGCCGCGACAATGATCGTTTTTGGGTCCTGGCAGCGCACCCAACGCTCAGTCTCTTTGCTGCGGGCCATGACGAGGGCATGGTTGTCTTCAAACTAGAGCGCGAGCGTCCCGCCTTCACAATATACAAGGATTTTCTCTTCTACGTCAAGGGAAAAGTTCTGCGTCGGCTTGACTTTAACACTAGGAAAGACTCTCCGATTCTACAGCTAAAAGAGTAGGTTCTAAATCTGTTTATTAACGTTGTCCTTGTGCCGAAACTCCATACTCGTTGCATGTCTCACGGCCCCTGACACTCTACAACTGTTTTTTCTAATGAATAACTCCAGGGGTGATCCGCTTGACTTCCTGTTTACCCTACTTGACAAACACTACCCCTCAACTTCGTCACACAAAGACGGGATACAACTCAGTTTTATTACACCTTGGATGCAATGCCTAAAAGACTGTGCTTTTAAAAAAAAGTTAAGTCTTCATCCATAACAGTCTAAAAGGGTTGATTACCCCACTGAGCGCTACAAATAATGAATTAAATTAAATTATGCATGTTTGTTTTGACGCATGACGCTTCACTGAATTGTTTTCTTGCTTTTATAGTGGTCGCGGCACCCCCTTCGCTGTCGCTTTCAATCACATCGAAAATGCAGTCATCATCTCTAGCCGTCCACAGTTTACCGACGCAAAATCCTCCTCATCTGGAAGCACAAACAACGTTGTCTACGATCTCTACATCCTCCCCAAGGTTGAGGAAGGTTCTACCCCGGGTCAGGCAGACAGTCGCTGTGGACCGGGCTCTTGCGCAGCTTGGGTCGGACGAAATAAGTTTGCCGTCCTAGAGTCGCCTGGTGTGATTGCCATTCGTAATCTGGCCAATGAGCGAGTGAAGAAGATTGAGCTAGCCAGTGTCGACTGCCTCTTCTACGCTGGCACCGGCAACCTCTTGGTGCGTGACCCATCCAGCCTCAGCATCTACAGTCTGGCCAGTGGGCGTAATGTCTCCACGCTGAAGAACACGAAACCCATACGTCAGGCTGTCTGGTCGCCTGACGGTCAGTATGTGGCCTTCTTCAGCAAAATGTTCCTCTACCTCTGTGACCGTCAAATGGAGATCAAAGCCAGTATACACGAGACGGTACGCATCAAGAGCGGTGCGTGGGAAGAAGAGGGCGTCTTCATTTACACTACCAGTACCCACATAAAGTATAGCCTGCTGAATGGAGACCATGGCATCATCCGAACCCTGGATCTACCCATCTACATTACTACGGCGCGTGGCAACTCAGTCTTTTGTCTGGACCGCGACTGTCAGCCCAAGGTCCTTTCAATCGATCCCACTGAGTACCGTTTTAAGCTTGCTCTGGTTAATCGCCGCTACGAGGAAGTTTTACACATGGTACGCAATGCCAACCTGATTGGTCAGGCTATCATCGGCTACCTGGAGGAGAAGGGCTACCCCGAGGTGGCACTGCACTTTGTCAAGGACACACGAACTCGCTTTTCTCTCGCAATGGATTGTGGCCAACTGGAGGTGGGCCTTGAAGCTGCCCGTGCTCTAGACGACAAGGTTTGCTGGGAACGTCTGGGTGAATCAGCTCTGAAGCAGGGTAACCTTTCGGTCTTGGAGATGGCCTACCAGCGCACCAAAGACTTCAGCAAGCTTACATTCCTATACCTCATCGCTGGCAATCTGGATAAATTGCGGAAAATGATGAAAATTGCGGAGATTCGGCGGGACTTTTCTAAACAATATCAGATTGCCCTCTTGTTGGGTGATGTGCCCGAGCGTATCAAGGTTCTCAAATCATGCAATCGTAGCTCCCTCGCCTACCTGACTGCAGCCACTTTCGGCATGTCTACGGAGGCAAATGAGCTAGCTACCCAGTTGATTCAAGAGCATACTGCCAAGCAGGGAGTCGAACCGCGACTGCCCGAGGTTAACCCCAATGCCAAGTTGTTAGTGCCCTCTCCGCCGGTCAATGACGGACTAACTCAGGTGAGCTCAAATGGCGAGATGAACGAAAACCTTTCGGGTCCCACTGCTAACTGGCCAACGCTTGCTGTGCACAAGGACTTCTTCGAGGCCGCCTTCTCAACTCGAAACAAAACACTTGAGGACTCGACCCCCCAGGGTCCCCGCATCACTCTTGCAGCCAAGGAGGGTGCTGGACTGGATTTGGGCGACGTCGAAGGTGCTAACTGGGACGACGACAACGAGCTGGGCGCGGAGGAACGGGATATATTTGCGGATGCTGCGGAAGACGATGCAGCGGGAGGTGGCGCTAGTGATGGAGAAAAAGGTAACGTTATTCAAGAACATGCAGTTAACTTTTATATAAATTTCTGTTATCAGTATCAGTATAATAAGCGATATGTAGGTAAATTAGCTTTGAGTTCCCTATTTGTATATATGTGTAGTAGTAGCAGAAAAATTGTATCTCAGACTGTTGGCGAGGCCAGTTGTCCTGAGTCATGGGGTGAAAAAACTCCTAAGGGATTTTTACGAGAGAAACTGTCGGTCTTGTGGAGGGAATGTGTGGAGTTTAGGAGAAAAAAGAGAAAAAACGTCCGATTTTTTTTGGAGGGGGCATGGCAAAGGTTTTCAGGACCATCACCGAGTGTGGAAGCTGCGGCCTGATTCTTCCTTGCTGATTGCACAGTCCACTGACAGAACTGGAAAAACAGAAACATTCGTCCAGATCGTCGACAGTCTGCTGCAGGTCGAACCAAGGATGAGTGTTTAGGCCGCCAGGTCTGGCTGATGCGATCGCTGACGGGGTAGTCACAGTACGCAGATAGCCAAATAGGGTAGATTGCGGAGACCTTCGCATGAGACTATTGGTGGGAGGGCGTTATAAAATGGCGTATATACATACCGCTGAAATATTGCTATTAGTGTAGGTAGTAGTAGTAGTAGGAATTACGATTCACCGTTAGTAGACACGCTGCTTAGAGTGATTGCTCGTAAACCTTATGCTATAAAAACTAATACCAATAAAACATTGAAAGTGATATTATTATTGTAAATTGCGAGACGTGGTCACTTCGTAGCATAGCGCACACTACTGTATTGATCCAGTTTTCGCTTAAAAACCTCTAGGGATTCCGACATAAAGACGTCCCGAGGAAGCGTATTCCACGCTTCGACCACCTTTTTTGAGAAAAAGCGCTTCCGAGCGTCCAGCCTGGCCCCAGTCACCCGTAATTTGAGAGGATGACCCCCCGAGTTCGTTGTTGTTGCTAATTCGAAGAAATATCCTGATATAAGGCAACAGTCCCGAAGACGTAATATGCGGAATGTTAGTATCAGGTCCCCTCGAAGCTGCCCGTAGCGCAATGGAAAGAGGTTGAGATTATCCAGCCGTGTTTCATAAGACTGCGAGCCCTGCGCCATAAAAAGTTTTTTTGCGCGCCTTTGAACCTTTTCGAAGATGTTGATGTATTTTGCGGCCTAGGTTCTCCAAGCTTGGATAGCGGATTCTATTTGCAGTCGTGCGAAGGTTCTGAAGACTTTTGTGAAGCAGTCTTCATTGAAGGCAGAAAAAGCTCGCTTGACGAGGTATAGTATCGACATCGCAGACTTGGCTACCTTTGCGCAATGCAGGGAGGGTTTCAGCGAGGACGTGATCCAGACTCCCAAGTCCTTCTGGGCGTTCACTTTTTTCAATGGTATGCCATTTAGTTGGTAAAGCGTGCCGCTTGAAGAACCGGTTTTGCCGACTCGAATGGTGTTCACTTGCAGCAACAAAAACTCAGATGGTATCGAAAAAAAATATTCTTTTCTTTCAGGTGGTTGGGATATAGATCAGGATCTTGACCTGCCACCGGAAATGCTTGCCACCATCGAAGACAAGGCTGATTCAGGCGCTGCTGGTGTGGATTCAGCGTTTGTTGAACCCATGCCTGGACGTTCTGCGGCCAGCTATTGGACAGAGAATTCCAACTTTGTAGTAGATCAGGTCTGTGCCGGCAACTGGAGTCAGGCGATGTGCCTACTGAATCAGCAGGTTGGCGCAGTTGACTTCTCCCCCTACAAACCCATCTTCCAATCAATCTTTGCTGCATCGAGGCTAGCTTTGCCGGGAATTCAGAATACACCCACGATTAGTGTGTACCCTCAACGTAACTGGGCCAATTTGCGGAATGGTCTCGCCTCTGGGCTTCCTGCCGTACCTGTTAGACTGGACAATCTTCTTGCACGCCTTCAAACTGCCTATCAGCTAACAACAAAGGCCAAGTTTGCGGATGCCGTCGACCGATTTCGCGAGATCTTGCTTCTCGTGCCGCTGCTTGTGGTCGAAAACAGTACCGAGGAGAGTGAAGCCAAGAGCCTGCTGTCGATTTGCAGGGAGTACATTGTCGGACTGCAGATGGAGATGACTCGAAAGTCTCTACCCAAGAATACAGATCAGGTATGTTTCCTGATTTATAATTACGTACATCCAAAATATGTGCGATTTTTCTCTGCGGATAGTTTCCTCGTATTTCCTAGGTGGCGGCGGTTGCGTCGACGGTATCCGAAGTAGAACTTGCTTTCAATTCGTGTTTTTCCTGAAATGTTTTGCCTTTGTATTGACTGCGAGCGTTCGGGCAATACGTCCTTGATCATTTGTTATCCTCCGCCGCGGTCTTCCTCAAGCAAAACAAATACCCTCTGAGTCATATTTTTCTTGGCGTTTTTTATTTGCCACTCTTCTACTCTATCTCTTCGGGGTCAATCATGCATTTTGGCATTGTGATTTCCGACTAGTTAAACAAAGCGTTTACTTATTTACAATAAGTAGGCGTTCATATAAAATGTATTATTTGATTATTCGCTTTGTGAACAAACTAACCGGGCGCAGTACAGCAACGCCAATTTAAGGCAATATGCCAAAGCCCCTAATAATCAACAAAGTATCGACAGCGATGTGCTTGTCTGTTGGATAACAGAAAAACACGTGAAGATAATCGCAGTACCGAAAAAAGCTTGAACCAACTGTTTTATTTTTCCTAGCCTTGACATAACGATAAATTGATTTTGTTACGCTTGCATAATTTCCTGATTCCTAAGGACCTATAGCTTTTTGTCGTATCCTATCTATGGATAGGGCATTTTTTATTCCTGACACCCCTATAGCATTATGTCGGCCTACCCTCCTGATATTTACTTGCTGCTAAGTTGAGAGAAGTATTAGATTGTTTATAAAGCCCAGAAGATTTTCCCACTTTTGCTATCTTTCATCCAATTGTTTTGGCTATTACTTTTTAACGTTTCAACCCACTTTTAAGGAAGCATAATGTGTTGAACTTAAAATCGCAACTATCTTCGACACTCACTTTGCCGCTCCACGTTCCTGCGCCCCCTTGTTCACAAGTTTCATGACGGAGAATTCAATCCGCTCGTAAACTCAACATACTTCTGTTTTCTTGCATTGAGAGAATAATCTTTTCAGAGCATGCAATGCTTATAGTTTATACTTAACTATTCTTGAGCAAATTGACAGTCTTTGGGTGAATTCAACGAGTTCGGTAGCCCCCAACTCGTCGAAAAGACATGTTCAGTCACTCGCCCACCGTTGCTTTTCTGGCCCTTCCCAATCACTTTATTTGCATGTGTAGTTCATCGCGCCTTTGGCATCGTTATAAACGAAAACACAAGCCTGATTGTTCAGCTGCTTTCGTTTAGGATTTTTCGTTTTCGCATTCCTTAATTTAGGCTTACGCACACAATAACTGAGAGGCATTTATCCTTAGACGCCTAATTTTCTGTCGTCATGACTTGGGACTGTGATACTTTTGTCCCCAGTAGGATAGTATGTATTATGCTGTGAATTTGCATGCTGGCTGTTGCGCTATTGGTTTGTACTATGCTCGATTACCGACATCTCCTCAGTTATTCTCCTCATTGACTGCAGGAGTTTGTAGGTTGCACATGTCACCTTATAGAACTAGTATCCCGATAGCCATAATTCATATTACTAGGATTGCAACTTCAGCCGACCGTGGGACTTTCTGAAGTTGTGTTTATGGGTGTTTTATCGTTTCCTTGTCGCTAATGGCAGTGTCCCCCTCCCCTCCCACTTACCTGTAGAAAATCTGTCATCCTTTGTGAGGATTTATGACCGCTTGTCGCAGTTTTTTCCACGCGAAGCTCTGCTTGTTGGAGTACCACTTTCATATGAAGCCTGTTATTCCCCGTACGGTAACGAGCTAATATTTTTAACACCACGGAGATAAATAACATGAATATGTATTATAGGTTTGATTGTACTAGGGGTTATACGAGTGGGCCTGACGGCGGAGCAGCCGAAAAATAAAATAAAAAGATATAACAAACAAAAGCAGGAAATGGTAGATAAAAAGGCAATATATAGCAACGAAAAAGTGTACGATCATTAAAAAATCGAGAAAGAGCAACCTGCGACAAATCAGGGATAACGGAATAAACCGTAAATATTGAAATATTGGCATCCCAAGATACTAATTATTAGAATAAAGCTTTCTTTGGGAAAGTGTCGAATTTTATTTCGTAAATTTTCGACGCGGACCAACCGGACGTCTTCAGAGGTGGAAAACTGTGCAACGAACAAACGTAACACCTACCAGCACAGCCAAAAAATCCTGCGCACGTCGGTTGAATATTGATTTTCCGAACGTTTGGAAATTTTTGTTGTTTGTTTAACAGTTTTGCACGTCTGAAGACGACCGGTTGGTCCGCGTCAAAAATTTACGAATTACGATTCGACATTTTCCCAAAGAAAGCATTATTCCCATAACAGAATAAACCGTGTATGCGTGAATCGGAGCAGGCCAGTAGCCAATGGGAGCTACAACCAATAGGAGGGAACCACAGCAGACGCCTCTTCGTCGCGTTCCCAGCCGCCATCACGACGGCCAAGGTCTACTGCACCAATCTTCCCTCCTCTCTATCTCTGTTTTTCATGACGGAGCAGCCCCTCCCGACCACACTGCTCCGACTCCTGCTCCTCCTCGCCGCCGGGACTCCTGATCCAACAAGGGCTCCTAGCCAGCCAGACAACCAATAGGAAGGAAGAAGTGTGAAGCTGAAACCCTCACATTACCATAATTATTTGAGTGGTGTTACATATAATAAGTTGTTACCCCCATGCTTGTAAATCATATTGGAAATAACCTGGTGCTGATTTCGTCCTTAGAATCTCTCTGTAGTTGCTCTTGACTGATACCTTCCCATTTTCCTCCAAAGGACAAGGTTCGCAATGTGGAACTGGCCTGCTACTTTACCCACATGAAACTGGAGCTGCCGCATATGGTACTGACCCTGCGTACGGCAGTGAACCTACTCTTTAAGATCAAAAACTATCGTCTGGCCGCCCTGATGGCACGCCGATTGCTCGACCTTGCACCGCCCACCGAGGTGGCTGAGCAGACACGCAAGATCCTCAAGGTTTGTGACGCCAACCCCACTGACGCCTTCCAGCTGGCCTACGATCCGCGCAATCCCTTCGAGGTATGCGCTGCCTCCTACACTCCCGTCTACAGGGGCGAAGAATGTGTTCGAGACCCGCTGACTAACGCCTGCTACCTGCCTAAGTTCAAGGGAACGCTCTGCCGTGTGACCAAGGTGACCGAGGTGGGCCTGGTCTGCGGTGGCCTGCGTATAAATCCCAACGCCCGGTAGGGGGCCCATGTCCGGTGCCCCCCGCCCCTTCTCCCGCCCTAGCCACTCCGTTTAACTTGGCTGTTTGTGATGCTGGCGTCGTATTTTCACTTTATCAAGTCTCCTTTTGCCTTCTTTGGTTTTTCTGTATCAATTTCACCCTTTCCCCGTATGCATCCCTCTACTTCACCCTAATACCAAGTGAGTCTATCCCGGCACTATATTCTTCTTATTTGTGGCCTACATCACTTGTTCACAATGGCGAGATACGTAAACAAGAAGGGATCTGTAGCTGAGGCAGTTATACAAATGAAACTACACGTTAGGAAAACGAGTAGCCAAAAAGTTCAATAATGGATGTGCACTTTTAGTCGCGCAGTCTTTTTAATGGGTGCAAGGCAAGGCTCGTAATCAGCGGCAGTTTTTTCTAGCAGTCGCGCACAGTTTATGTATTTGTCCCATTATCATTCGACTGCTTCTTAAAGGACAATTATGCAAGGCGCCATGAAAGTGGAGCTACTTTGTTTGTCAGACCTGAGAAAGAAACGCACCACAATGTCTGAAAAAAAATCAGACGACCGAAGGCAAAGGCTGGTGCACTTCTCTGTGTGCGTGCTTCCAGACACCCATAGCGCCAGATCACGCCGAATTTAATACGGGGAACTTGAGGTGTCGTTACTTCAGCCCTCGTAATTGGTGGACTTAGTTTTCCTAGTTTGGGCTTAGATGGCGGGCGGAGAGCTTTGGGGTACTGAGCCGATGGAGACATGGATGCGTCCGACCACATCTTTCTTAGACCTCTATGTGTGAAGGCGGGTTGTTTTGCTGCCGCAGGCAGGTGATAATAACCGGATGGTTGGTGTAGTTGGCCATCAAGCAGGTCGAGTGGGTGAAGCTCTGGCAGACTAGGGGGTTGTGGGCGGTGCGCCGTTAAACCCTGGCAACTGCGATCGTCATGGTTAATTAGTGGAGAAGAAGTCTTAGAAGGGTCAGAGTAGTATGAACAGGATATTGTATACACAGAGAAAGGGAGAATAGAAGGAAGAAATCTGAATTGGAAGAACACGACCAGCCAGGATGCCAGCTTTGGTCGAAGTGCTGGTTTGACAGCAGTTAGGCCAACAGACAGAAAGAGTGTTCAGTGGCTAGGTCGGCTTGTGATTAGTTGGACAGCGTGTGGGTAGAAATCGACGTGGGCGCTCCGTGTCTCGCGCGCCAGTAAGTCTGGTGTCCGCCACGACCGTGAGGCCTAGACGGGTTGAGGTCACGACAGGAAGGCCAGGCGTCGGTCGGGCGGCAACCACTGCATATCCGTTTTTGAGGTTTGTACATTGCATTTACTTTTCTATTGTTTCTTCACTAGTACCATACTGCCTTGATAGTTATTATCATTGGGTTTGAAGTACGCGTGACTGCTGTATACGGTCGGAATATTCCAGAAGGCGAAACAGTCGTTTCTGGTCTCCAATTGACCGGAGAACGTCGGGCTCGCGGCCTTACTTTTTTCATTTGGACGATGAATTGTAGTAAGGGGTTCTATAATTCCTTGGAAATAATGCCGGTATTCACGGCTATCGTTCGAATAGCACGACGAATTGATCCAAAAACCCGATTTCAAGTATTTATGCGTCTTTTTATTTGCAGTTTTGGAGAGAGTAGATAACACACGCAGATAAAAGCAAAATTGTCATTTAATCCAAGTAACGATTGTTTGTTCACTTCCGCTATGAATCCTCATCCTTTACTAAAATCAGCTCCTAACTGTTTTATATTCAACCTTCTTGCACCCTGGTTCTGCACTCAATGCTTTGGGCGGAATATTATTCCAGCGAAAATTGTGTTAGCGGAAATTGAAGCTGCTGCTCCGGCCTTCACTCGAAAATTTCTCTTATTGATGTAAATAGCGTTGACGTCATCCTGGAGTAATATAGTATCCTATTTGCAAACAACTCTCAGCGAATTGACCAATTTCACAATTTCGCTGGCAGGCCGGTATGCAATGCAAATTGTAAGTATCGATAATTGTATGTTACTAATTTGGCATGAGATTATTTCAACATCTCATTGGACTAAGCCGTTGACTTTCCTCTGACAACAAGAAAGAGTATGCATTGGGGTCTTAGAAGGGTACTTATGTATTATAATCACCTACTTACACATTTTAAACAGGTTGAATATTCCGCAATATTTCTCACGCCGGCCCTTGGTTCAGTAGGAATTGGTGACTATATTGAACTACAGAGGGGTCCTAGGAAAGCCAACACTCGCAATAACCGCTTAAGTCAGCTTATTAGGCAAAATGGTTTTTCAACTTAACCATGTGAATGATTGCTTACTTACAAATTTTAAGTAGGGTGGACTTCCACAATCTTGCAAACATTCGCCGCCTGCCGCTAATCCGCTTGGGGTTGATGATGCTATTACAATATATGTGCCTCTGTGACCTCGCTCAAGGTCAGCGAACACCCGACATACACGCGCTCGCCGTTGGTCCAGAAGATGTTAGTGATGATAGCAAAATGTATCTCAGTGACCTCGCCTAAGGTAAGCGAGCACTACCCAACTTGCTCGAGTAATTTTCCTAATTTACATGATTAATGCGCAGCGATTTGTTCCCCAATAAGCCCCACCCATTCTACTTGCTAAAACCAGGTGCCCGTATTGGAGTGGAGCGCGCTTCCTGGGCACTGTGGGCACCCCACGATAGTTTCTTACCCCTTTATGGATTATTAACTGTGGTTCGTAGATTGTTTTCAATTATGCCTTTAACAGCTATGCCTTCAGGGCCTTTCTAGTGTGCCTACCCTCTCTCGGATTAACATTGCTGAGTTGCTTTCAGACATGGGAAACACGGCGGCACTTGTGTTTATACATTTGTATTTCATGAACTTAGAGGTATAGAAGAAAGTACTGAAGCTTAAATTACAAAATATATGCAGAAAGGTAATTTTTAGACGTCTGATTTTAAAGCTTGCAATATGACCTAGTCAATAGTACGAGGGTGTATAGGAAGAAAGAGCAGGCTGGATATAATTGTGGCGCACGGGATATGGTTGTTGTTGTTAAATTTTCGGCAGATCCATCACACGAAACGTAGAGAACAATAGGTTCTGCTCCGTTTGCAGTTGCCACAACGTTCACCGGGAAATGTCAGCGTATAATTCAAAATCAACAATTTTATTTGTCCCGTCAAACGAACGTTGGACTTTCCAGCGCAGTTCGGCATCACTGTTGGATTGTAACTTATGTATCATTTCCTAAGTGCAACAGAACACCAGGCGTCCTGCTACTAAGCGTATTTTTAAAGGAGAGTAGTACAGTACGCAAATATAAACGTAATATTTTCGCTATTTGTAGCTTAACTGGCTTAGTATTAGAAGACTGCAGATTTAAAATTACTCGGCAACTTGGATAAACGTGCTTTGATCTTTACAATTTAATTAAGAGAATTACTATATTATTTTTATCTTTGAAGTTGTAGATAAAAATAAAAAATTTAATAGAAGAGGACACTTACAGTATACAAAAACCAGCTCGTGTTCACCTGGAGGACTTAGAGAGATAGTTGATAAGTGCATTTTTCCACTTATGTTTGTGTCCTGAAATGCCCACGTGGGAATCATAAATTTGAAAATCTGACACCTTAATTTCTGCGATCTACAAAAGCAGTACATGTTCGCTTTTTCCTTCCCACTTAAGCTTTTGAATTTTAGCGTTGCTTGGAATTGAAGAGTCTATAAGCAGTAATACGCATATGAAGACTTTATAACTGCAACCCCTGCAAACATATAGTTATAATGAAACCTAAATGTATAATGATTCTTATGCAGGCCCGAGGGTTTTCAAAAAGTACTAGTGGTTAAACGTAGGTGTGCCACCATCCAATTCACGATAAAAAACCTAATTTGGAAAGTTTCCCATAGGGAAATAATCTGGCAAGCGGTCGACGCTGGACGTTGTGTGACTGGTATGCAAACAGTGCAGTACCAACAATCTGTTTAAATCAGAACGCTCCAATAATGACCGTGGCCCTATCGGAAGTCCCGAGGGTGCTAAAATATCGGAATTTGTTCAACTTTATTGTTTGCTACAGGCAAGCCGTCGACGCAGGACGTTGGGTGACTGGTATGCAATCAGTGCAGTACCAACACTCTGCTCAAAGCAGAACGCTGCAGGAATTGTTGTCGCCTCGTCTGCGGGCCCGAGGGTACTTTAAAAGTAAACGTGGTTAGACTAGGTGCGCCACCATCTAATTCACGATGAAAAAAACCCATTTGGAAAGTTTCCCACAGGGAACTAACCTAGCAAGC
>JAYGXS010000003.1:70651867-70667921 GCA_036362985.1 Ligula intestinalis | reverse complement strand
CTTAAAGCTGAACGCTCCACGAATGGCCGTTGCCTCATCTACAGGCCTGAGGGGGCTAAAATAACAAAAGCGGTTAAACTTAGGTGTGCCCCCAACTAATTTACGATATAAAAACCTAATTTGAAAAGGTTTCTACCGGGAAATATACCTGGAAAGGGGTCTTTGAGGACGTAGGGTGACTATTATCCAATCAGTGCAGTACCAACAATCTGCTCAAAGCTGAACGCCCCACGAATGGTCGTCGCCCTATATGCAGGTCCGAGGGGGCTAAAATAGCAAACTTGTTTAAACTCAGGTGTGCCACAGACTAATTCACGATTAAAAAAGCTCATTTTGAAAGTTGGCCACAGGGAAATATACCTGGCAATCGGTCGACGCAGGAGGTTGTGTGACTGGTATGCAATCAGTGCAGTACCAACACTCTGCTGAAAGCAGAACGCTCCAAGAACGACCTCTTTTTGAAATTTGGCTAGGTAAATATACCTATCCAGCCGTCGGCGGAAACAGTCCTCATAGTGCCAGTGCATTGCTTCAGTGTCCAAGTGATTGTTAAGAATTGCGATTGGTCTCCTGATGCCTGATTGATAAATATTGTCTGTTAAATGATGTTTGTGTTTGGATCTCTCAAGGAGCGACGTTGATAGGGCGTCTGGATGAAGGGAATCAGGATGATTTTTACAGGAATCAGGACTGGTAATAGCAAAAGGTGGCGGTTTTACTGCTTTCAAAAATGACTCGTAGGGACAAAAACAGTGAGTTAAATGTGGCTAAAAATTGGGAAAAAAACTTGGATCCTCACAACAAACAAGCAATGTACAGTAGGGCCAGCTCGGCTGCTAAGGGGAGCCTCAGAGGACAGTCGAAGTTCACGACGGTGGGTCAAACAGGATTGGGGGGTTGCAAGGTTGTTACAACCCTGCCAAACGACGCGTATCCAAGTGCCTGACAAATTCCTGAGTGGCAGTGCATCAAGGATGACTCCTGACTTGCCAATTGCCGGCGGTGGAAGTTAGACTGTGTTATCGGTCCACCCGTTTGCCGAACGGCATCCCGAGGTACCATGCGGACGTCTCATCGGAGGTCCCTCGAAGATGGTCCCAGATCTGGACACGTGTACGTTCGGCGGTTTACTGGCAAGAAATAGATAATATATATGTAGGGGTGGTTTTCGTGTTTTACAATTAATGACGTGGCAACTGCCGTGTTTCCTCACACTTGGTTTTAATTAACCTTTCTACGAACAGAAGAGCATTGAGGAGCGTACGATTGATATTAATATGCCAAATTAATGTTGAACAATTACACAGCGATTGTTGTATGTCGTCCCATTAGTATTCCCGCCCGATTCGACTCGTCTCTCACCAAAAATGAACCTCATTATAAATTCCCACATGCATAGATACCACTGTCCTCGAATAAGCAGCCTGTTACTCTTTGCTTGAATGATCATAGATCTGAATTTCTAAAAATCTAGAGATTAACCAGTGTTTGGAAAACTTCGGCAGGTTACCCAGGCTTGAAAGACTCATCTCCATTCTCTTTCATCACAGAGAAGTCTGCTAAACTGGACACGTGCCAGAATTTTAAACACAAATTAATCGAGTTTCAAATGGCCCCAGGAAGCAAACACGGCGAAGATGACTGTCATTTTAAAAACGAACTAAGCCACACAAATCTATCCTCATCCTTCTACTCTCGAGGAGACCTGTGTTGACTCGATCCACAGGCGAGCATATCCGAACGCCCGCGCCGGTAATGCGTACTCCTGCACTCAGGCGACCTTCTGCAACAGCCAATCAGGTCCCTCAAAGGCTAGCCTCTCTCACTGGCAAATAGGACGCATGCACGCCTTGGTCAATGCAGCCTTTCCGGCCAATAACTTTTGAGGCTACCAGACAATGCTCGTCCTTGCTGCCGTTTGCATGCCTGCTGCTGAAAACCGCACTTGGACTGTGGCTGGCTCCCTGCCGGTCATAGACTCGCCGGGTCAATCTACTCTCCTCTATTCTCCTCTTCTTTGTGTACACAATAAACTCCTCCTACTACATTGGCCTCCATGGACTTCTCTTCTGCACTAAGTTACCATGGTCTGAAGATCGCAGTTGCACGGTTAGACTCACTTAACCCCCTGCGATAATTATTCGACAGTGAAACATTTTTCTAACGTTTGTTGTGCATTCCTGAACTGTTAGCGTGTTCAGTAGACACGTTGATAATCACCTCTTAAAGGTCAACCCAAAAACTTTAAGCGCAATCTAACAGATAACATATATCACTATTACTACTACCACTACTGCTTCTACTTCTATTACTACTACTACTACTACTACTCTCTTGATTTCAAAATACCTTTTTTTTATTTACATCGAATTTAGTTCATGTGTAAACTGCCTACTTGAAATGCAGTGAACGTGTTTTACGCTGCTAGTTCGCAAAAGCCTCGCCTTTTAGCCATCCATATTTCCTAAATATTGTCATACATTGTTGCACAACATAGCGACCTCTAACAATTTTCGCATACTCACTGCTTTCTATGCATTCGCGTACAGTTTCAGTGAAGTTTTAATGGACTTCCACCATTTACTTCAAATATACTGACTAATACTAGAAAATCATTTAGTAGGGATCAGTCGTGGGGCCACACATTTTACGGGTACTTGATTATAGGGGGGAGTAAGGGTGGGAGATGCAAAAGACAAATCGGAGGGCAGTAATTGTAAAAATTTTAAAGAAACGTTCGCAATACCGATGAAAGTTGTTTTACTGTGCTAAAATTTGAGTATTAGGCTAGAGGTATATTTTTAAGATCATTATTAACCCCTACTGTACTAACGGCGGTCACGTGTAAGCTGAGCGGTTGTTCGCTGACATCGGGCGAGGTCATTGAGGCCTATTTTTAATGCTATCGCTAACCCCTACTGAACCAACGGCGGGCACGTTTATGTTGGGGGGGGAAATGGAAGACCGTTAAAATGACACTACTGAAAACGTTTAAGTAGGCGGTTGTAATACATAACCACCATCAGACGGTCCCACGACGTACTCTTACTAATCATGGATGAGGAAGGAGGGAGTTCGAGCAACAGATCAATTGATTTACCAATCATTTATGCATAGCTACTACTGTCCGCGAAGAGCAGGGCTGGTAGTCGCTCCTAGCGATGGTTGAATTAACATTCTGCTCCTTACAAAGGGCCGTCGATATGCTAGTGCATAAAATATACATAGAGCGTGGGCTCTCAAAGGTTTATAAGGAGTTAGCCAATAGTGTGTTGTGGAATGCCTTAAAAGGAACGATGCCTGCTGTACATACCTCTATTTTCAGTCACAGTGAGACGGTGTGTCTACTGGGCTCGAGAAAACACGTTGACGCGGCAGTGACCGCATTTGACTACAAGGAAAGCAGTCAAAGCTCATTTGAACGAATTCCAAAGGGCGTGTATATATAACAGTAGGGCATTGTTGATATAATATTTTCTCTGAAAAATTAACGAGCTGTACTCTGAAGATGGATTCTCGTGTGGAGCCGAAAGCTCAGAATAAATCTGTCGTTCCAGAGATCGCGTCTTCCTCTTCTTTTCTCTAAATGTTCGCTTCCATCACTGTCCAGGACCATATCAGTCATCAGAACGCTTTCTTGTCATCTCGCTTGTTCCAATAAAATGGCAAATCCTTTTTGAGTAGGAAATGTCACTAGTGATGCCTCTCATGCCTTCGGATTTAAGTTAGGGGAAATGGAAGACCGTAAAGATAACACTCCTGAAAACGTTTAAGTAGGTGGTTGCAATACGTAACCTTCTCAGAAGACCCACAACGAACTCCTACCGTGGACATTCTAACGAACTATTCTGCAATGCTGTGCAGGCAGTTGGGTGGCATCGCAATCTATTCGCACTGAATATATCGCCGTGAGAACCGGCAACGTACATACAGTAGATTGTCTAACTGGTGTAATGTGAATATTGAAACTTAAGTGAATGGTTCAACACATTTTCATTACTGGCAAACGTTAGGACTCTGAGATCCGCGTATTTCTGGGTAATTTCCCTTCATCGGTCAAAGTTAACTGACTCAAGCATAGCCGCAGAATGTGCCGCTACACTCGAGTTTTGAACCCGGGACCAGTGTTTTACTGTGAAGGTTGCTGAGTGTACATCTTGCTTCAGTACATCCATCTGCGGCGTCGTAGTTCGGGTTCATGCCGTTGTCAAGTTTTTATGAGTTCCTATTGATCCACCTACAGGCGTCCGCGTAGGTTGGTTCACGCCCTGAAGTGCGTGCATAACTTGACATTTCGTTACTGTCTGAGTCACTTTTAACCTCGGTTTGAATAGTGTTCCGTGTTCTGGTGCCTCGTTACAGCTATCTTCACATAAAAACTGGAAGGAGAAAATTTTTATTACTGGCAAACGTAAGGACTCTGAGATACGCATATTTCTGGGTCATTACCCTTCATCGGTCAGAGTAACCTGATTCAAGTAAAGCCGCAGAAACTGCCACTACACTCAACTGTTGAACCCGGGACCAGTGAGCTAGAGACGACCGTCCTTTCCACTGAGCCATCAGGTCCACGTCTTGCCAGTTTCTCGATCGGGATGCAAATTAGTACATGGGTGTACTCCGATTTCACCCACTGGCAAGACGTGGACCTAGTGGCTCAGTGGATAGGACGGTCGGCTCTAGCTCACTGGTCCCGGGTTCGAAACTCGAGTTAAGCGGCAGTTTCTGCGGCTATACTTGAGTCAGGTAACTCTGACCGATGAAGGGTAATGACCCAGAAATACGCGTATCTCAGAGT
Source organism: Ligula intestinalis (assembly GCA_036362985.1). Taxonomy (NCBI): domain Eukaryota; kingdom Metazoa; phylum Platyhelminthes; class Cestoda; order Diphyllobothriidea; family Diphyllobothriidae; genus Ligula; species Ligula intestinalis. The sequence continues at coordinate 70,663,123 of JAYGXS010000003.1, read as the reverse complement.
CCTTACGTTTGCCAGTAATAAAAATTGGTTACGTAAAGGTGGCGATCAACATGATTGTTTCGTTGAGTGAAAAAGTGGAAGTGTCCACAAATTCGCCAGACGAAACAAGCCAGGGTTGGTGAATCCTGGGTGAAATCGGAGTGCACCCATGTACTATTGGTTCAGCACATATTTTGAATTATCTGTTTCGTTCATCTCTCATCTGCCAATGCCGAAAACTCACACAAGTAACTATCGTTTCCCAAAGGACTTCTTCTACCGAACATTTTAGTTTTTTTATTTTATTCATTGAATTGATCTGAGGCGCAAAATACTTCTCAACAGAAAAATTTTCAACGGAGATCAGCATATTAAGGGTAGTAGACGTAGAATTTGGTTGAATCTAAAGTTTGTCGATATCCAAGAAATTTGCCTACGCTTTTAAACGCTGTTTGTGCGTGTTTTATTACAAAACTTATTTAAAAACCAGAAACGTTTTCAGCATATCTTTTCAGTGAACGGAAAATATGGTTGTCTCCTCATGCAATGGAGGTAAGTGCAGTTATAAAATAGCACACTGTTTTCGGGAAATGAAGAATTGATTCTGTTTACAAAATTCTGCTTTGCAAACCGTCTACGCTTTGTGCCACAAGTAAGAAACTTAGAAGACTGTAATTTGTTTAACACTGCGCAAATAAGGACAGTAGGCCTATATATGAGCCCCCGGAACATGCCATGACTTTTCCCTGTCAAACCGTTTGTAAAAGATATGCAAACACTCAATTTGTAGTTTAGTATGAACGAGTAAGGAAACTTGAAACGGAAGAGGTAAAAGATCCACCGTTATCGCAAAATCGTAGAGTATCTATTCCGTCACTCTTAGAAGGCGGCTTTAAAGTGCTGAAAACTTTTCCAGTACACACAGAAAGGTGAGTTCCTTCACTTCTAGCGAAACATTTATTCCTAGTTCTCAGAGAAGACACACAAATATCTGATTTTTATTTTGATTCTATCTTCGAAAAATGTAGTGAATCCAAATAGTTGGCCTCGAAATACCTAAATAAAGCTCTTTTCAAGAAATAATGTGCAAAATAAAGCTTTATAATTGACCCTAGGTAATGTAGTTTGTGAGTAGCCTAATAGGCGTTCAGTTTCCTTGGCAGAGTGGAATGTTTGAGTGCTTCGAAACCCATGACCCAGACAAACAGGTGCATTAGATAGAATGCCTAAATACTCACAAGTTCTGAAAAGGCGTTTACTTAATAACTTATTTTGAAGGTGTTGGTGAAACTTTGGGGGACGAAACATAAGCAAATTTTGCGTAACATGAAATTCCTTGTAGAAAGCATTAGATTTCATTAGATAGGCAATCAATTATACCTTTCCACATTATTCTATGCAAAGCAACTTCTTTTGCTCTGAGACTGAGTTGAATCTCATCAAGTGAGCAGAAGTAGGCATGATACTGAAGGAGCAACTGGGGCTAGATTGAAAAAAACAAGCCTGTGATATATTTGATCCCTCACTGTCAACCTACAAGTGCAAAAAATTCCGCTCGAAATAAGGCGGGAAAATAAAAGCCACTCCAATGCCAGTGATTATAAGTAGACACACGGAAACTAGTCAGTTCTCTGTATAAGTGCATTTTTGGCATTTCTTTCAAAGAGCATAGCCAAAAGCTGCCTTGATCCAACAAATCTTCGAGAAACCTATACCAGACCATTCATTGACTAGTGCACACCTTGTAAAGTTTTAAGAAGGTAGAAATTAGAACCACCCTTACGCCTCGAGGAAGCTCGCTCAGACTTAAAACAGGCGTTCTCCATCCTCTACATTGTTGGGTTCGTCTTCACGTACGCCAACTGGCTGCCAACTGGTTCAACTTTCGATTCGATCAATTCCGTTTGAACTGAATCTCTAGCACCACGCGCCTTGGCGCATGGCGAAACCTCGACCAGTCAATCATGTTTCAAAGAGGGGTCCAAGTGGAATGTTAAAAAATATGTAGCCACGGTAGTTTGAGTAGTGCACCTCCTATGCCCCTATTCCTATCATTTGTCCTACGGAAACGGTGATTATCTGGGTTTTGTGGGTGGATAAATAGGATAGGCCGTGAAGGAAATTTGTGGAAGTGAAAAATGCGTATCGGTGGTGTCATAGTTTGGCGCTCGTGTGTGGAAAGTTTGAAGTTTAAACACTAGAGAAGAAAATTGAGAAGACACTACTGGAGATGTTTGTATGTCGATTTGACCATAAGGAAGGTAGTTCCAGAAAGAAGATATTTTCTCAGAGCGTGGTGAACAGATTACCGTCCACGCTGCCACAGTCGTATGAAATGTTGGACTTCCATGAACGGTATTGATTACCCTGCCAGTCCGACTGCCTATTTAGATAGAGTCCGGCTGATCAAGAATAGGTTCTTCTTTTTGCTGTTGCCTGCGAAAGTCTGGCGTAGGATCACAGGCTGAAAGGAGTGCTTACCTTTGTCCCTGAACCCTAAGAATCCTAGATATAGACGATGGTTTGGCTACTTTCCAAGGAAATTGAAACATTGTTTTCCCGGAAGAATTTTTAACGAGGCGAAAATCATGAGTTGAGCAGAATTAAATGACGTCACTAAACTTCGTGACCTCTCTATCAGCTGCAAACGGTCGTTACTTATAAATAAGAGAATTAACTGTCCGATTAAGTGTCAATCTCGAAGAATGAAACGTGATAGGTAAAGGAAGTTGAAACAATTAGTCATGGATGTGGGCGCATGGTGAGGGGTTGAGGGGGGGAGGTAATTGTCGCAGCATAGCAGTTCATGAAAGCCTGCAGGACGTGGTTAAAAGGGGGGGGGGGGTAGGTTGTAGCAAGGGTAGGGGACAGGGTAGCAGTCAGTCATAAGGGTGGCGAGGAGGCGGAAACGGGAATGAGTTGATCGATCGTCACCACGTCAATGCGAGGTTGACCACAGGATCCAGCTGCTTACAGAGTTCTGGCATTCTTCTCCATATTGCAGCGGCCTCGGCAAAACGTAAGAGACGTCCGGTCGTCACCCGAAGTACGACCTTAAATTAAGTTGTTTGATCGACTGTATGGCCAGTGTCCAATAAGTGCTTTGTGATTAAACTCTTGGATACTTTATTTTCCGCCCTGAGCAACCATTTCGGCATGTGTTCAGCTGACCGCATTGCCAACTGCCTTTGCGTACGCCCAATGTATTTGCACCCGCAACTACCTGTGAACTCATGAACACAGTTTGAAGTAGCGTGCATAGGCAGAGGGTCCTTAGTTGGTCGAACTGGAATGGTCTTTGTTGTGCTTATGTACAACAAGTTAGCGGTGGGATAAGCCTCCGTTTTATCACGTTGGAGACATTATCACCCTTGAAAGGGAGGAAAACGCTCACCGGCTTTTTTAGTACTGATATTTCAGGAGTAATTTCATGTCTGCGGTTTTGATACTCATCAATGAATTCCGCAGGGTAACCGTTTTCAAGTAACACATTCTTGAGAAAACTCCTCTCCTCATCGATCGTATCCGCAGAACAGGTTCTAGCGGCTCTATTGAAAAGGCACAACACCAAGTTTCGTTTCCTCTGAGTTGGAACGAATCTAAGAAAGTGCATGTTTTGTCCTTTCCACGTGGATTTCCGATAGATGGACCTTTGAATGGAACCATCTGCACGTGTCGTGGCAAAGTTCCTGGGATAAAAAGACGTTCGTGTCTGTTCGAAAGGTTAATGCCAGCTACACTGGGAAGAAGGGAATCCCGGAGAAGTAAAAAGGGGATGCTTTGTGGCACAATTAGGGGTGTTCCATGTCAGAGGCTTGAGCTTCAGCCATAAGTGTAATTCGATGGGGTGTTTTGTGACAGAGTAAATCATTAAAGAGAAAACGCTAACAATAAGTCACTATATCAAAGAAGCGACCTAGTATCATGAGTGTGGTGGTGACTGGAATGTTTGCAATTGCTGAAACGTTTCCATCTCAATAGCTGGCGCAAACACTATTCTCTACTTAAAAAAGCAAGCTCATTAGTTAGTGTGGTGGACTTCTAATCCACCACATGAACCTCTATTGCGTAGAATACGAAAGCTAATCGAGGGAAATTTGACTTTATGTAGGCGGAATTTAACGAAAATGGAAATTTTTCTTCCTATTGGTGGAATTTAATGAAAACATTTAAAGTCAGGCTACTGAACACTTGAAAGTAGTGTTTTTTAAATTAAAATTCGACGGTATTTATCGTCCTCTATAACCACTCATGCCTAAAATCCTATCGGTCCTGTAAAGAATGCCTACTGAATAATTAGAATAGCAGACAACTCCCATTGGTTGGTTGGTTCACGGAAATTTAGCCTCACAATTCAACAATTTATTTTCAGGCAGCCTCTTGAGAGAGCCTTATTTCAATATTGCCACCCTTCTCCAGTAATTTATTCGAATCGAAAACACATTTCAGAGATGTGTTTGATAATGCCTAACATAGACTGTAGATCGTGAAAAAAACAGTTGTGCAGTAGCTACAGCGACGGCAGCGTCTGGGGAGAATAGTTGCGCAGGGCATAGGATCTGGATCAAGTAAATTTCGTCGTCAAAAAGGCGTATTAAACAAGGACATTTTATGCCCGCAAGATTGGGACCAAGTTCGCAATTTGAACCCGAGCCTGCCCTAAGGCCATCTTTTTTGGGTATCACCCAGTTCTGTGCGTACACACGAAGACACGGTAAGGAGTCAGTATCAGTATATTGAGGGATATGTAGAAAAAATTCCTTTGAGTGCCCTATTTGTACATATGTGCAGTGGTAGCAGGAAATTTGGTTCTCAGACTGTTGGTGAGGCCAGTTGTCCCGTGTAATAGGATGAAAATAGGAGCAGTCAGGGAAAAAACTCTTCAGGGATTTTAAGGAGAAAAACTGTCGCTCTTGTGGTGGTAATGCGTGAGATTTAGGCAAAAAAGGGGGTTCCAACGGCGGGGCATTGCAAAGGTTCCCAGGATCATCACCGTTTGGAAGCCGCGTCCTGATTTTTCCTTGCTGATTGCAGAGTCCGCCAACGGAACTGGAAAAACAGAGGCATCCGTCCAGATCGTCGACAGTCCGCTTTGGGTCGAACCAAGGGTAAATGTTTAGGCCGTCAGGTCTGGCTGATGAGATTGCTAGTGGGGTAATCACGGTTCGCAGATAGCCAAGTAGGGTAGACCGCGGAGACCTTCGCATGAGGCTATGCGTGGGAGGGCGTTATAAATAGCAAACGTGAATGGATATAAAAACTAATACAACTGAAAAATTGAAAGTAGTATTATTATTGTAAATTGTCAGTTCCGATCCATCGTGCACTGCTATATCGATCCAGTTTTCGCCTAAACCCTCTAGCGATTCCGACATAACGACGTCCTGAGGAAGCGCATTCCATTTTCCGACCACCCTTTTTGAGAAGAAGTGTTTCCGTGCGTCCAGCCTGGCCCCTGTCACATTTAATTTGAGAGGATGACCCCTCAGATTCGAGGTCGTTGCTAATTCGAAAAAATCATCTGATATTTGAAGACGTAATGAGCGGAATGCTAGTATCAGGTCCCCGCGAAGCTGCCTGTAGCGCAAAGGGAAGAGGTTAAAATTCGATAGCCGTGTTTCATAAGGATGCGAGCCCTGCCCCATAATAAGTTTGGTTGCGTGCCGTTGTACCTTTTCCAGCATTTTGATGTCTTTCCTGGCCCAGGGTCTCCAAGCTTGGATAGCGGATTCTAGGTGCGGTCGTACGAAGGTTCCGAAGACTTTTGTGAAGCACTCTTCATTGACGGTAGAAAAAGCTCGCCTGACGAGGTAAAGGATCGACATCGCGGACTTGGCTACCTTTGTGTAATGCAGGGAGGGTTTAAGCGAGGGCGTGATCCAGACTCCCAAGTCTTTCTAGGCGTTCAATTCCTTCAATGGTATTTCATTCAGTCCGTAAGCCGTGCCGTTTGAAGAACTGGAGTTGCCGACTCGAATGGTGGTGCACTTGCTCTCATTGAACGGTAAGAGCCAGTCCGCCGACCATTTTTGAAGTCTACTTAAATTTTCCTGTAAGTGCACTTCGTCAGCCGCAGTTCGAATAACGCTCCAAAGTTTTATATCATCGGCGAACATGGCGATACCGCAATCCAGTTCCCGGACACAGTCGTTGATGTCGCTAACAAACAAGATAGGGCCGACAACGGAGCCTTGGGGAACACCACTCTCAACCTCAACCTTGGCTGACTGTTTGTTGCTGATGTGGACTGTTTGCGAGCGACAGATTAGGAAGCTTTTTATCCATGTAAGGAGCCCACCCCTTACTTTTATGCGGCTGAGTTTATAAATGAGGAGGTGGTGCGGCACGCTACCGAAAGCCTTTTTGAAGTCAATATAGACAGCGTGCACTGAGTTTCCACTATCGACTGCCTCAGTCCACCGTTTTTAACAGTAGAGCAAGTTTGTAACGCAGGACCTACCTCTACGAAAATCATGCTGAACATCCGATAGCAGATGGTTTTGTTCCAGGATTTGCATAAGTTGTTGCTTGATAATGCTTTCCATGATTTTGCAACAGAGTGCAGTAAGGCTGACTGGTCGGTAATTATTCGCTGAGACCCGGCTTCCCCCCTTGTATAGCGGCGTAATCCTCGCGGATTTCCAATCTACTGGTAGGCATCCGGTCTCGAAGGAGGTTTGGAAGAGTATAGAGAGTGGTTTGGCCAACTCATTGGCGAGCTCCTTCAAAATCTTGGCTCGTAAGTCGTCGGGTCCTGGTGACTTAGATTATTTTAACCTTAAGGGTTCCTTAAGAACAGCAGCCTCGGGGAATTTGACAGTCTCAACTATTGTATCCGCTTCGGTGTCGTCAGTGGGGTGATCGTATGTCATTTCCTTTGTGAAGACTGACCGGAAAAAGTTTTAAAGATCATCTGCCTTTGCTTCATCATCTATCAAGTCTCTTCCCTCAGCGGTCCTCAGCAGGGTTATCGGATTCTTGTTTTTGGTACTCTGCCTGAGGTATCTGTAAAACAGTCTGGGGTTTACTGTGGCCCGGTTTAGCAAGTCTGCTTCGAAAGGCCGTCTTGTTTTGAGAATAAGACCATTGACCTAGTTTCTCTGAGTTTTGTAGGCACAAACAGATGCAGGAGTCCTGTCTGCTAGCATTTTTTCCACGGCTTCCGCCTTTTGTTCACTTCTATTTTTAAGGCCTGCGTAAGCCATCGCGGTCAAGTGGTCACCTTTTTTCGCAAATTGGACAGTGGTTGTCGTTGAGTCTGTGCAGTGTGTTCCGGAACGCTTCCCAGTCCGCAGTTATGTTTCCAGAAAATAGAGGTTCCCAATCAGCGCGCGTGAGTTCGGTCTTCATTCGATCGAAATCGCCTCGCCAAATATTTCTTCTGGCTGCTGAGGGTCTCTCCGGTATTGAAAATAACAAGTACTCCCATAGCAATACAACATGGTCACTTTTACCTAGTGGTGGGAGACATGACACTTCGTCGATGCTGTCCTGCGATTTCGTGAATACGAGGTCCAGACAGTTGGACTGTTAGCCATCGCGCATCATTGTCCACCACCATCACCTCAGAACCGCTTCGAGCAATATTTCATACGCACCTTCGAACCACCATCGACCAACCAATCGAGGATGTGAGGCGAGAAGGGCATGCAATTCGGCTGACGGTTCATCACAGGCGAGGTGAGCACACGGGAAAAGGCAGACTACGACGGCCGGAATCCCTGCCCTAGAACATACCACAGAATGGATAAGTGGATACTTAGAAAATACAATAGTACAGAGATAGAGACGGTCTCTGTGCCTTAGCTCAGACACTGTGAGGTGTTCCTCTGTTGTGAATAGCGCAGGCCAATGACTGTAAATTCACAGTAGCCCTGGTTAACCACGACATCCTTAAGGACAATCTGGCGCACAACTAGGCAAGAAAAGTCCCATAACCGTTTTTCCAAATCCAATAAACACTGGCGGGACATTCCGCGCCCGAATCCTCCCAGATGAGCACCACCACGTCAACCTCTATCGCTTGGACAGATCTCGTCACCACTGCTGACGACCCCATGGTCTCGAGAGCTAAGCAGCTTTAGCCCTCAGAGTTGAACTTAGCCCAGAGGAGTATACGCTGCCTACGTTCCAGCACACGGCAGAATACATGAAACCTAGGTCTAGAAGGGTTGGTAGGATTGTGTTATGGGGTCGTGTGAGTGCGCGCGAAGCGCGCCTAACTCCAAGACGGGAGAGTGGTCATAGGGGAAAGTATGGGTGAGGCATAGCAGGGGAAGAGAGAGAATGAAATAATTCTAAAAACTAAGAAAATTACGTAGGAACGCTTAACAATTGGTTTTTTTGAGAAACAAAAAGGAAAAAAGCAGCGTGGAAACCAAGAAAATCAAGCCGCGAAAGGTAATTGGATGAAAAATATTAAAGGAATTGAATATATGGTCTCAAAGACACGCAAAGCCGAGCCGCTGCGCTGGCGACCAATGAAATACCAGAAAAAATATGCGTGACGTAGGAAGCCAGACAGACGTATGGGGAATAACCAGGTAAGTACTGTTTCTGCTTAACGAAGTGCATGTTAATAACTGAAATTAGTGGACTTAATTTGATTAAATTGTTCCTTGGAATCGCTGATAAAATTAATGGTATGCTTCGCGGTAAGGAGCACGAACGGGTGCGCAAATTAAGGACATCGAGCTGATTTTCTGTCTTTTCTAGCAGGAACGCGTGGACGCTATCCAGAGAAGCCGATTTTGCAACGGTCGGCAGCCAGACAGACATATCTGGAGCTATCAGGTATGATCCCAACTGGGCCTGCGGTAAGCTCGTTTAGTGCGCAAGTAGTCTGCCATTATAATCGCAGGTCTAAGCAGAGAGATACTGAGTACGCAACCAAAGCATACACTATGAGCTTTTTTACCTTACCACACAGCTTTGGAAGAACGCAAACCACGGAAGCCAATTTTTCGACAGAAACCCCGTCCAATACTCCACCAAACAGCCCACAGCACGCACAGCCTTGCCTGCTAGTTAACCGACAAAGAAGGTAAGCCGAAAGACGTCTGGGTGTACAGGAACAGAATAGAACGGGGGAAATTGTGTGGCGAAAGGGGAGATGGGCAAGAAGACGCCCTACCCAGAGGGCTACGGTTCACCTCGGTTAGTAAGCTTGGCCTACGTGGGGCGGAGTATTTAAGGATGAGTCTAAAAGTGCACGCGTTTTATACTTTAGCCCGTACCACAGGTCACCGAGGTCCCTACGATTGGACCAACCGACACCAGAAAATAGGCTTCTGCAAACCATCAATTCGGCCGAATTGGTGCCCTACATCCTCAGCAGAAGTCTACTATCAACGGACATACGATCCTCTTGCAGAGGACGAGTGTCCCTGCAGAAGTATGCGCAGAACGGAGACGGAAAAATCTTCAGGTGCGCTCTGTGCCTCAGCAAACAATCTGTGCGGACGAATTCTATATATTATGGAAGCCGGTTAACGTTGCATAAGCTAGCAAATATGTGCCTGGCGTTTGTTGCCGGCAGAACGGTACAGGAAGCGGGAGCTGTCTGTGGAGTATCCCTAAAACCGGTCGTAAACTGGTTTGCAATTTGTAGGAACGTCTGTTCCAACACCCTGAACAGTGTTGCTTAGTCCATCGGTGGACCCGGAATTCAAGTGCAGGTGGACGAGTCGATGATTACCCGCCGTAAGTACAACCAAGGGCGAAAAGTGCGGCAATTGTAGGTAATCGGTATGTACGACATTGTCAAGAGAAGGGCAGTGTGCGAACAACTGAGCAGCCGCTCTGCGCCGTCCCTCTGCAGTGTCATATGCCTGAGAGTGAAGCACGGCAGTGAAATCGTGACAGACTGTTGGAGCAGCTATAGTAAGCTGAAGACACGGTAAACCACACTGAGAACTTTGTGGACCCAATTACGGGCAAGCACACGCAAGCCATTGAGGCGTTTTGGAGTCGATTTAAACGGGGTCTGCGCCAAAGTGGACCTATTCCAGGAAGGTCCGTTTGGGCACACGTTGAGGAAATCCAATACCGAATAAGGTTTGCCTTCCGAATGAATAAAGTGCCAGAAGCTTGGGATACTTTCTGCAGCCACATAGCTCATCTGTACCCCGTGAATATGAGGGAAGGTTTTTTTTTCCTACGGCACCTAACCATTACCCAACAGAAGCGAAACTGAGCACCCGAAAACGACTGGTAAACAAAAACCTCAATCCGGAGACTTGCTGCCTCCTGCAGTTAGAGGTAATGGAGGACATGAACACGCAGGTAGATGGCGGAAACGAAGGCGAACCCAGCGGATCGGGTAAGAGTTTAATGCATGTAAAACTAGTCATAATATCAGATTATGTAAACGAAAAGACGGTGCGGTTGGGCGGAACGCCTACGGTTTCCACAGACATAAGGCAATACCCAGCAATCGCAACGCATGGGTCAGGAAGGTGGAGTGAGATGCTGGTGCGGACTTACATAGCTCTCATGAAGGTGAGTTTCAGGAAAGTTTATCGTAGTAGTTTCGTTGTTGCAGGTGCAATTGAGCAATGCGGCAGCCACTTAACGACCAGCAAAGCAAGCGAAGATCGCCACGCATCGAAGGAAGACTGCGGCGGAAGCGACGAGAGAAACACACCAAAAGTACCCGGCGGGGAAGGTAAAATGGATAACTTATAAATCAGCTCGTAGCATGTGCCGCAGCCAAAACTGAACTGCGCAATGACAAAGTTTACTGCAGGCGGGTGGCCGAAAGGAAAAAGAAGCGGAGGAAGCTGGATCGACGAGCGTCCAATAAAATGAAAGAATAAGAATTCGGATGCTGCCACAGGTAAGACAGCTAAGCGAAAGCTAAAGTACTTGTAGGCACCCGTGTAGAAGGAACGAACCAACCGAAGCCACCGCATGCGGTCGAAGGGGAATGGCTAAATCAGTGCGAAAGGAGGCCGTCTGTAAATATTTTTCTGTAAATGTTATTTTGTGTGAGTAAAAGGAAACACTGAATTATAAGTTTTTGAGGTGTGGACGGGGAAATAGGACTTATTCCGTCGGCGTTTTAAAGAGGCTTAGTCCGCGGATTATGAAAAGTGTAACCGAGGCGAACTGTTGTGGGAAACCTTAATGACGCGGAGCATGGGGACCGTAATTGAGACGCTAGAAGATCCCTAAGTATGGGACCGCAGAGTTAGTGGCCGCAGCCAAAGCTGTACCAAGAAACGACCGGGAACAAGAGATTCGACCGTACCGATTAACTGAAGAGTAAAATGCACT
>JAYGXS010000003.1:70637918-70651767 GCA_036362985.1 Ligula intestinalis | reverse complement strand
CTGGCGAATGAGCATAAGTTAGCCACTGAGTTGCTGTACCAGAGCACAATGAGTCACCCGGGGGGAGGGGGTGACGTCCCGAGATAGCAATCGTCGACGGATAGTAACCCAGAAAGACTGGGGGATTGTAGCAGGACCTTAAAGCACTGGCTCACTTTGCTTGCAACCTCCCCCGCTTGGTTCGCGAACGTGCAGCGATTCGGTCGGATTGCTCTACCGAAGACTGTACGGCACTCCTCACTCGTCCGCGTGGACGGTGGGGAATAGACAAGTTTGTTGATTGTAGGGATCATGTCCGTTCCCGCTCAGGAACACAATGGCTTCGAGAAAAATGGTCAGTACAAGATAAAGTGGGTAAGGAGGGCAGAGGCGGAGGGCAAACGGGAAGACGATCGAGGCACTTGGGAAATAAGGGAGAATAAGACAATGTGCAATGCCGCACCAGGAAACGTCCTAGGTCAGGAGATTCGGTCGGATTGTCCTGCAGAAGACTTAACCGCACACCTCAGTCGTCCGCGTGGGCGGGGAGAAATAGACATGGTTGGTGACTATCGGATTAAGTCCGTTCCGGCTCAGGAAAACGTCTCCAAGAAAGCGGCTGACAAACGATAAAGTGAGAATGAAGGGCAGAGGCGGGCGGCACACGTGATGACGATCGAGGAACTAGGTAAATTTGGAAGGATGAGTCAATGCGTCATGTCTAGCCGGGATAACGTTAACCATGGTAAACGCGCGGACTGCTCCATTCACTCGTCCGCGTGGACGTGTAGGGGAGCCCGAAATGTGCCCGAGTCACGGGATCAGCAAATGTAAGCCACCCGAAGACTATAGCGTAGCAAGCTAAGAAATGAGCACATGTCATGTGATCATGAGTCGTGCGATCAGAAACCGTAAGCCACCCAACGATGGTAGTGTAGCACGCCAAGAAATGTTCCAAAGCAAAGAAGGAATGCGATAATAATTAAGAATAATCATCTACTTTAAAATTTAAGTAGGCTTACTTTTCCAGACTACAAATTATCAAGCCGTCCCAATTTTCGCTTGAAAATTTGTAGTCTGGAAAAGTAAGCCTACTTAAATTTTAAAGTAGATGATTATTCTAGGTTAGGAAAAATTCCGACCCCTAGAGACAACCTCACCGAAGGGTTATTCCGCCAAACAACCGCTTGCGTTACTAGAAGTCACCAAGGATGCACTAACTCGTAACACTCCTCTACTGACTAACGACATACAGGGTGTGGCCATTGCAACTTACAGTGATGTCCACCGCAAACCGTGAGGTGAGTCCAAAAGAGTTTAATTGCCTTGGATTTACGGGTTACCCGGGAAGGCAGGTCACCTATTAGCCTAGCTGCTGGCTACGCGGCGCGTCCACCTGAGGCGGATAGTGGAACGACCTTCCGTGAACGTTAGCTGTGAAATAAGCGGACTCTCGGGTCTGAAGAATAAGCAGTCGCTGACGCAGCAGTTGCAGTGCCACCAGGGCGCGGCGGGCTGAGGCCTGGCAAGCCAAAAGCCTAAAAGTGTCGCAAAGCCTTACGACGGCGCTGTGACATGGCGAGTGTGAACCGCCATTAAATAGGTTTGCTTGCGACTGCTGCCTTGTGGTTAGGCTATTGAGCCAAAGCGCTAGAGGAGAAAACCTCGAACAAGCAATCCGTGTGGCTGTTGGGTACCCGCTCGTACCCAAAATTCCCAAGTTGCCTCAATGAATTTTATGTCCTATTACTGCAGTACGATCCATCCTACGGCGTCCGCGGCAACTGACGCGCTCCGCAGCCCTTGTCCAGCGGTGCGGGCGAATAATATGCGAGCTGAACAACTAAATCGAAATCGGACCCTTCGTTTGGATGCTGGAATGTGCGAACGTTCCTGGCCCTGGTAACCAAAGCCTGACGGTGCGCAGTACAACATAGATGTCTGCTGCCTGTCCGAAGTCTAACTCTCTAACTCCGGCGCTCAGGAGATAAAAGTTCCTGGAGCTGACTCCCACTTTACCCTATACCACAGTGTCCCCCTTGACTCCTCCGGCAGAAATAGTGTGGCAATTGCTCTCGCGCAACAAGCGACCCATGCACTACTTGCCTGGGAACCAGTCAATGAATGCATGAATTATGTGCGCGTGAAGGGCCAATTCACAAACATATCTGTGGTCGTGGTATATGCACCAACGTCCGCTGCTGAGCAGCGTGATAAAAGTATTTTTTACTCTCAGCTACAAACTTTGGTTGAAAGGCTTCCTCGCCGCGATCTGTTGATTGTTGCCGGGGATTGGAATGGCCAAATTGGGCCGGGCGACTCCACAAACAGCCATCTATTTGGCTGCTTTGTGTTTGGTTCTCGATGTGTGAACGGTGACAAATTGCTGAACTTTGGTGAATGGAACCGACTGTTTGTAACGAACACGTGCTTCCAGCACCGCAACAAACACTTGCTGACCTGGTACTCAAACGACGGCCATACGGCAAGTCAGACTGACTTTATTTTAGTCAGCTCAAGATTCCGCAGCTGGGTTCATGATAGTCGGTCGCTGCGTGGTGCTGGGACTGGTAATGCCCATGGCTCTGACCACGTTTTTGTCAGCACACGCTTGAAAGCTCACCTCTCATCTGCGCCCAAAGCGCCCGGGCTAGACGCCTCAATGTCGCCAAAATCCGGCAACTCAACACCGCTGAGGCCCTAAGCAGAGAACTTTGGTCCTTTTTCACCACCCGCGCCGACAACAAAGGGGGTAACCCATGGTCCTCACTGAAATCATCAGTCTATGGAGCAGCCGAGAAAATTCTTGGATGCAGCCAGCGGCACCACAGTGATTGGATTAGCGGAAGAACCCTGCAGTTGTCTGCGGAGACAGCCTGAGCTAGGGGCCGTACTGACAACTTTTTCCGCCAATTCAGAAAGATGGCGAGAAATTCGGTCAGAGAGGACCGAAAGAAATACTGGGTTGAAATTGCAACTTCCATGGAGCAGGCCTCAAACGTTGGTGATACTCGAAAGCTCTTCCAACTTATGCGCCAGGCTAGTGGTAAACTGTCTTCACTGCGTGACTCAGTTAATGATTTGAATGGCAGCTTTATTGCTGACAAAGCGACTAAGATCGAACGCTGGCGTGAGCAGTTCGAGCACCTCCTCAACTTCGATACGGAGCCCACCGCAACCCTGCTCCCATCTACAACAGAGCCTCCTCCATCTTTCACTTATCCAATGTCATGCGACCCGCCTTCTGAAGCAGAAATCGCCGATGCCATAAAAAGACTGCGCAACAATAAGGCACCTGGAGAGGATGGCATCCCCGCTGAAATTTACAAGTCTAATGCCGACACTCTGGCGCCTTGGCTCCATGAGGTGGTTGGCCAAGCATGGAGAGACGAGACTGTTCCTGATGACTGGGGCTCAGGCATCCTTGTGCCTGTACACAAGAAGGGAGGTAAGACAAAATGTGAGAAATGTCGCGGCATAAGCCTAATCGACATTACTGCGAAGATTTTCGCTTTTGTTTTCCTCAGGCGGTCCCAGTCTGTGCGCCACTCCAGGACGCGATCCAACCAGGCCGGATTTCGTGCTGGGCGTGGATGTCTGGATCAGATATTCACACTGAGACGGATCCTTGAATTCCGCCACAGCTACCAACAACAGACAACCATTTGCTTTGTTGACTTTGCCGCTGCGGTCGACTCCATCCATCGTGACTCCCTATGGCGGATAATGGCATTTGATGGTGTACCACCAAAACTAATCGCCATGATCAAGGCATAATACTGCTCCACCACTGCGAAGGTTTTAGTTCACAACAACCTCCCAGAACCCTTCGCTATTCGGTCAGGCGTTCGGCAAAGCTGTCCTGTAGCCCGTCCTCTTTAACTACGTCACTGACTGGGTTCTCTGGAAGGCCCTACAAGAAGGTGACGGTATTCAGCTTACACCCGGATGCCGGTTGACTGACCTTGAGTGTGCCGATGATATCACTTTACTAGCATCAAGCTTTGGCAATCTCCAGTCTATGGTGTCACGGGTGAACGAGGTCACGAAATCGGTTGGTTTGTCCATAAAAACTGGGAAGACCAAAGTTGTTTCATGTTGCTTCGCTGCCGAAGAGAAGGCACCCCTCGAGATTAGTGGCTGTCAACTTGAAGAAGTCGACAGTTTCAAATGCTTGGGAGCGAGGGTGCTGCCGAATGGAAAAAGTAAGGATGACATTGTCTCCCTAATTGACGCAGCACGGCGAGTGTTCTCCAGACTTCGGGAGTGCTTATGGACCTGACGCGATATTTCTATCTCAACAAAGATCCGCGTGTAACGAGAATCTGTGCGGTCCCTTCTCCTATACGGATGCGAATGTTGGGCTATGCGCGTGTAGGATGAACAGAAACTGGAAATCTTTGACCACTACTGTCTCAGGAACATCCTTCCAGTGAAGCAAACCAACTTTGTCTCAAATGAGACAGCCCGCACTCGCTGCGACAAAATCACAAGGATATCCCAGGCCATTCAGGAAAGACAACTGAGGTGGTTTGGACACGTTCTTCGTCGCCAACCTCAAGAGCTCAGTGCTAGTGCCCTCGACTTGAAACCGTTGCCTAATTGGAAAAGACGATGAGGAGGTCAAATCAAGACCTGTCTCGACTCAGTCTGTTAAGACATGGAAGTGGTTCTTGGACCTTCGGTATTCGGTCTCCGGCGCTGGCGAAGAGAATGGGTCAAACTATCCAGGTCTGCGGCCACATATCATCGCGCGTGAAAAAGCACTATACGGGATAATAATTGAGGCTGGCTAGATCAGTCATAATCGCAGCAGCAACAAGTACAAGTACAAGTTAGTACATATTCCTCGTGACCCACTCGAATCTAGCGCAGTGCGCCCAAACGTCGTGGTTTGGAAGGCTGCCAACTGACGTGATAACTCAGGTCAGGCAAGTGTATTTTTGTGTGGATTGGCTGACCGACAGACTGAGAGTGGGTCTGAAAGGCCTCCTTTTTGAAGGGGCCTCCATGACACCCCCACTCAGCTGGGATCCGAGCCAGTTTGTTCATCCCAGTCTTTCTTTACCTTAGTTGCTGGATGCTCAGAGATCGTTAACGGAACTGACTAGTTGGAGCTTTAGACTTTTGATCAAATTGTTGGAAGTTCAAGCCTCCAGTTGCGCGCGCTCTGGAGTTGGGTATGGCTGGCTGATGACGACGATCAATGAGCCAGAAATGGTCATCGCAATCTTCCTTGACTTTGCTGACAATGTTCATCTGTCTAGATTACTCACCACTGTGCGGCTGTTGGCGGGGCCCTTACGAGCTCAACGTAGATCACTATCGGTGAACGAGGGTCTGGGCAAATATTCTTGCCGGCGGAGAAAAGGGAGTTTGGAATGGCCATTTCTGGCTCATTAGCCATCATCAGCCAGCCATACCCAACCCGAAACTGTGCTCCACTCGAGGCTGGAACCCGCGGGCTTTTAAGCAGAATTATAACACTCTAAGTAATACTGTCTGCCTAGACTACTAGCTGTTGTGCAGCTGCTGGTAAGACTCTAGAGTGAACCCCAAAGCAGAACAGAACAAGTGGGTTTCGTTCATCAGCGTTCATCAGCGAGTGCAACTTTGTAGAATCAGTTTGAAGCCAACTGGGTTGCATCGAAAAAAATCTTTCAATATTTAATGAAAGGGCCTCCATGGCACCCCCACTTAGCTGGGATCCTAGCCAGGTTGGTCATCCATGTACTCAGTTGATGAACGCTAAGCGATTGCTAACGGAACTCGTGCGTCGCGTTCTGTCTAGGGCTAATTTTCAAGCCCCGCCAGCAGCCACCGAGTGACTAGTATTCTAGACCGATGAACTTTGTCAGCAAATTTAAGGGAGATTGGAATGGCCATTTCTGCTTCATTGGCCATCATCAGCCAATCTCACTCAATCGGAAGTAGAACCCTATCGCAGGGGGTTAAGTGAGTCAAACCCAGCAACTGCGATCTACAGACCATGGTTACTTAGTGCAGAGGCGAAATCGTTAAAGGCCAGAGTAGTAGAAAGAATGTATTGTGTACACAGGGGAGAGGAGAATAGATGAGAGTAGATTAACTCGGGAGAGCCCATACGCTCAGGAGATTGACCGGATCCCAAGTGACTGTTTGAGAGAACTCGGGGCAGTAGACAGAGAGGGAGAGCACTTTTATTGGCTAGGTCGGCCTGGAGATTTTGGGCAAAGAGGCAGCTTGCGTCGGGAACGCGTGCGAGCTTGCCATTCGTCGCCTGGCTTCTGAGCGTAGATGCGGGGCTGTGATTGGTTGATCGAGACGTCGAAAAACCGCGTTGGCGAGCCTTTGGGAAAGTGCACTTTGATGCAAGCTAGTTGGCCAGGCACGACCCGCTACAAGTACTCCCCCGAGAGACCGTTACGAGGAAACTGAAAGAATCCGAGTGGAGGAAGAATGGTTAAGTTAGGTGAGAGATGCGTACCAAGGTGAGGTTGCAGAACAACGTGGGCGGCTGTGGCTGGAATGAGCCAGGATGCAGAGGCGACTGAAGAAAGCCGCTGGTCCAGTAGAACGTCAACAGCAAATCACTATGCCGTATCAGTATGAGTTAAACCAAAGGGTACCATTGGCAGTGGAAGTAGTAACGTCTGTTGAGAAGAAGGTCGGAGGCTGTTGGTACTCGGCCAGGGGCATATCTGTAGGATTGGGAAGCAACCATGGCCTAGGCTGAATGGGCTGTGAGCGGTTGAAGACATTGACCTCGCTTCACGACAGGATGTCGATGCAGAAAGTCTTCATATCGCGGTCACATCAGATGACACAGGAGAAATTCAGTTGAAGATGGAGGGAGGTTTGATTATGATAGAGCTCAGCCGGATCAGAAGTTGGGTGTTCATCTCACGTCGGAATGTCACCAATATCGCAGGGGGTTAAGTGAGTTAAACCCAGCACCTGTGATCTACAGACCATGGTTACTTAGTGCAGAGGAGAAGTCGTTCAAGGTCAGAGTAGTGGGAAGAATGTATTGTGTACACAAGGGACAGGAGAATAGTTGAGAGTAGATTGACTCGGGAGAGCCTGTACGCTCAGGAGATTGACCGGATCCCAAGTGACTGTTTGAGAGAACTCGGGGCAGAAGACAGAGAGGGAGAGCATGTTCATTGGCTAGGTCAGCCTGCAGATTTTGGTCAAAGAGGCAGCTTGCGTCGGGAACGCGTGTGTGCTCGCCATTCATCGCCTGGCTTTTAAGCGTAGATACGGGGACCGTGATTGGTTGATCGAGACGTCGAAAAAACGCGTTGGCGAGCCTTTAGGAAAGTGCACTTCGATGCGAGCTAGTCGGCCAGGCACGACCCGCTACAACCCCACCCGAGGCTCGAACTCGCGACCATGTGATCAGGCTTCTATTACTCTAAAGAGTGAGTCACTTTAGCGATCGGTGAATATTTATCAACAAGGGTCTATGCAGATAGGTTTGCCGAAAGAGATAAGGGATACGGGAATGGCCAGTGTGGCTCATTAGTCGTCATCAACCAGTCATACCAAACTCCATGTGGTGCGCCACCCGAGACTCAAACCCGCAACCGTTTAATCAGAGGTCTAACGCTCTTACCAATATTATCTGCCTAGACTACCAGCCGCTGTGCGCTGCTGGCGGGGTTCGAGAATGAGCCCAGGGCAGAGCGCGATGAGTGAGTTCCGCTAGTGATCGGTGAGCTTTAATCAGCAAATGGAAATTTGTATAATCAATCTGAAGCTCACCGGTTCGCATCGAAGACATCTTTCAATATTTAATGTTTGACAGAAAAGTATTCAAAGTAATGTTGCGTTGATTGAAAGTACTTTTAAAAACAACTCACTGTTTCCTGTTAAATGATTACTCACGAGTGATCCAAGTACCTAAGCCCCTACAGGACAACTGACAAATAAATAACTATTAATTTGGAGTTTCGAGGTAAATATTCTTCAGCCGGTCAATTACCTCTTGTTTCTAATGTTCCAACGTGGCGTTATGATAAGCTGGCTCTGTTAATTTCAGACGCTAGTCGTTGGCTCCGAGAACATCGACTGGTTTGAACTTCAACGGTCTACGCGCTACCAGGGTGAATATTGGGACCAGCACCCGGTCATCAAGAGGTTCTGGGAAGTCCTCCTGGAGGAGTGCACGATGGTGGACACAAAGAATTTCCTACGTTTCCTCACCGGCTGTGATCGTGCTCCCGTACATTGGATTAGCGGAATTCAGTTTGGTTTTGGACAGTTGCACGAGGAAATAACACATTGCTACTTTAATAAAATAAGTTGATAGTTATAAGTATTCTTCTGAGTTTGGTTACGCCCTGCGCCGTTGCTGCGCGCAGGTCATTGCTGGTGCCCTTATCCACTGCGGCACGCGGTTGCCCTCGCTTGCTCAGTTCTAACTGCCAGACAGTCTCAGTTCGCAAAAATGACTGTCAGCGGTGTCGGTTAATGCCTAATTTACTAACTGTCTCTGTTTTTTCTCTCCCAGAGAACATCTGCTACAACCTCCTAGACTTGCCGAAATACTCCAGCAAGGAGATCTAGCTGTCGAAATGTATGCAGGCCATTGTGAACATGGACGGCTTTGCTCTTGTCTAATCTTTGCTGCAGCTCCTGCCTCTTTGCACTGTTGTTTATCCCATTCCTTTCTACCCGATGCCTTTCTCGTGACCTGCGCCAGCACTCGCGTTTGCGTACAGAGATGCGTCTGTTAACACTTGCCCTAGTTGGCCTTTTTAATTATCCTTTCTGCCCCTGTACTCCCTCGCGCCACCAGGCTTGCTCGCCTGCTTGGAAATTGAGTCTTTCCGTCGACATTAGCTATACTATACTTGTGTACATGCGCGAGAGAATATCTAAGAAGACGGAGATGCGATCACTGGAACAAGAGTTGTATTTGCCTGACGCTTTGGATTACCTCGGGAATCTTTAATCATAGGTGATGGTAACATATCCATAGTGTATTGAGAAGTTTCCTGAACAAGCGAATCAGTCACGTGGGAAGGCCTGGACGCAGCAACAACTCTGATGACAGCGAGCGTAATTGTCAGGCCATTATCAGGCCTGCAGCTGACGCTGACATGGCAATTGTGGCAATGAGTGAGTCGGACGCGAAGTGTCAAGCCAGTACCGCATTAATTAAGACCCAAGCGTTGGCTAGAGAAGTGAATCATTATCACACACACGCGGATGACCACTAGGAACTATAAATACCGTGCAGCCCGTGCATGTATCCACCTCATCTGCGCATGACCATGCCTATGTTATCATCACCTATGATTAAGGATTCCCGAGGGAATCCGAAACGTCAGGCAAATAAAACTCTTGTTCCAGTGATCGCATGTTCGTCTTCTAAACTGCTTCCTGGGACTCGAATCATGCAAGGTAAACTCCACCCAGCCGCATTCCCGAATTAGTTGCACTAAGTCCTGCTTTCGGATGTCTTAACACATATTTTTGACAACAAGCAGCTGACTTCTCAAGGTTTTTCTCACCGGGCATCATCTCAGTAAATCTGCTGAGCGGAGCAGGTTAAGTGTGATACTCCGAACAGGTGTTGCAGGCTGTTATCGGAAATTCGAAGAAGGTCACACAATTTTAACAGATGGCTATTCTCCTTTTGCTTCTCGTAGAAACGGAAACAATGGCAGCATAGGCTAAGGAGCTCATTCTGTGGTCTTTGATGTTGGCGCAAGGTATCTTTGGAGGACTGACTGTGAGTGGTTGGCCAACATGTTTTTCTTCCTTCCTTCCTATTCCTCTTCCTCCTAAGGTGCACATACGTTGTTCACCCCTTCGATGACGTCAGACCCCAGTTTCTCCAATAGGGCTGTAAATACTATTTTTATGATCAGAAAATGGTTTATAAGAAGAATAAAATAGTGAAAAAGTCTTCGTTTGACATTTTGACTTTTGTGTTATTGGTCGGCCTGAAGGAAGGAGCCGGGGTTGGAGCACCGATGTTCGGTTGGTTAAGGAGGACTGACTCTCAGTTGAGCGCCAGGATCAAACAAGAAACGTCTGTTACTCAGGATGTCGCAAACATAAAAGATTCGACCAGAGCTAGGGACACCAGAAAGCTTGGTAGCTTTCACATTGGCGTGGACTGGCTTAACCTGTTTTCGCTGCTTGGAGATAAAGGAGCAGAAAGAGATGCAAAGACGGACTCTGGCACCAAACGTTGTGTGATGCCAGCATGTGGTAGCTGAGTTGGGATGACTTTAAGAAGTAGGCTGGATATGCTGGGTATATGACCTCGGTGGACGCCGGAATAGAGAGGTTAATTGCTATTGAAAATCAACTAGCTGTTCGTTGAGTTGCGTCATCTCAGTCTACACCTGTGACAGGGGAGATACAGGAGGAACAGCACGAGTTTGAAGTGCGGCAGTTGATACTTTGTCACAGTCGTGCCTCTCCATCCCTTGTTATCCCTGTAGAGAGAGTTGAGCTGCAGGGAGAAGGTAGTGGGTCGCTGCCCGCACGATGCCTGCCCTTCCTGTCGTGACCTCAATCTGTCTAGACCTCAAGGTCGTTGCGGTCGCCAGACTTACTGCCGCGAGACATGGGCCACCCACACGCTGTCTACCTACACGGTGTCCGACCAATCACAGGCAAATCTAGCCAATAAACGCTCTTTCTCTCTGTCTACTGGCCAGACTGCTCTAAAACTGGCACTTGGGACCTGGTCAAATTTCTGGATGGTCGTGTTCTCCCAAGTCAGACTTTCTCCATCTATTATCCGTTCTGTGTACACAAAAAACTCTTCCTACTACTTTGGCCTTTACTGACTTCTTATTCACTAAGTAACCATGGTCTCAAGATCGCAGTTGCTGGGTTTAACTAACTTATCCCCCTGCGATAAGAGAACTAGCAGCAGACGTCAAGGTGCGCTGAATGTGTAGAGGAAAGTTGTCCGTTGTCAAAACCTGAGTAAATTGTAGATTTGGAGTAATAGTGTGTTCGGAATGAGTCACCAGTTGTCGGAGATTACGGCCGGTAGACGACACTTTGGATTGTGTCCCTAGCGGGGCGGTCGTGACGGCCATGCCAAACCGTGTGGCAACTTTCTCCTAACTCTTCTGTACACAAAATATTGCTCCTACTACTCTTGCCTCTACTCACTTCTTCGCTCCTAAGGAACCATGGTCTGAAGATCGCACTTGCTAGGGTATTAATTTACTTAACCCCCTGCGATATACTTCGGATCGCTAACTGCTTCCGGCCTCTCGAACAGCCAATCAGAAGCTGACTCACACAGGCCCGCACGAGACGACTGCCGAACAGGCCTCACTTCAGATGCCGTCTGCTGGTTTGCAGCTGTGCGGTCGTCCGATAATCGATTCCTTAACGCGTCCTCTTCAATTCATTCTATAGAGAATATATTCTTCAACTACTCTAGCCTTCCCAAGAATTCTATCTTCTCCTAAGAAACCGGGCTTTGACGATCGCAGCCGTTAGGGTTAACGTTTGCATTAAAACCTCGATATAAGTATCGATTAGCCTTGAGCCTACGTGCGTCTGAGGCGGCGAGTGGGTCGATAACGTGGGCAAGACCCGTTGTAATGGCTTCCCAAACTAGATTTGCCCTACCCCAGTCTCTTTGTGTCAGTCCAACAAGGAGAACAACGAACAAAGTCGTAAAGGAATATAAGTAGTTAATTGTGTACCTCGAACGGGACTAGATGGTAAGAAAGACCATAAATAGGAGCAATCAGATTGTATCCGCAAGCGACAAGTGGCTCGATTGGCCATCTGGTAAATTCTGTTCTGTCCGCCTCGTCATGACCCCAGCTCCTTCATGCGCACCCGTCCGTGCGTGCCCTTTGTCTGTGGGTGGGCCGATAACGTGACCTGAGAGCTCGTCAAGGCTGCTCGTTAGGAATAATCCGAACAAGGTCGATAACACCCAAAGTAGAGACTACACGTGAGTGCGAGCTCTGGCAGAGCGAAAGCAAAATGAGTCAGCGCAGCAGTCTCCCACAAGCGTGTCAAAGGTGGGTGAAGGTCACAGACGTGCGTTCACCCTCTGTCTGTCCTAACAGGCCAATTATTTCCAAGACTGATTCACAAAAGACCTTATTGTGATGACTTTATATGCTTAGACACTCCCAGAACCGGTGACTTCACCACCGGTATGCAGACTCCGGAGCCGGCGACGTTACTGCCCGTCTGGAACTTCACGGCTATATTGCATTGGTCTCATTCAGGAAATGCACATTGACTCACTCTTTGCCATTAACAGCCTAAGTCCAGATGCAGTGGCCTGGGTCAGCTGGTGATAAAGATAAAAAGGCTAGTGTATTTCCGTCACATTAAAGCAACTATTAGTCGAATATATTTTGTTAAAAGGCAGTGAAGCTGACTCAATCGTAGAATAAACAATCCATTCAAAGAACCTCAATGTTTTTCTGTTCGTAGAAAGAAAAATTAAAATCGGGCGGTGTGAGGAAACATGGCCTTCGCCACGATATTCACTGTCCAACATGCAAACTGCCCCCTTTATATCCAAACGCCAGCCCTACACGCGTCCAGATCTGGCGCCATCTTCCAGGGACCCCCGCTCCGATATTTGCATGTTACCTTCAGATGCCGTTTGGCGAATGGGTGTTACAATGGCACCATCTACGTCCAACCGCCAGTCGTACATGCGTCCAGTTCTGGAGCCATCTCCGAGGGATCCTCACTGCGACTTCCATGTGGAAACTTCATTATTGCAGTACACAAGTCCGGCTGAAATAGTTCTACCTCAAGAACCGCCGCGTCGTCTTCAATCCTCAGAGTGCTATAATGACAAAAGAAGTTTAAAAGACGTTTGCCAACAAACACCTTCACGATGTTAACCTTTTTGAACGGGAAATTATGACACTTTACCGGGTAAGCAGTAGACCGAGACTGTAGCGGGACTGGCAGTCAATTACTGGAATACCCAAGGTCGGCTCGAGGTATGCAACCCGAAGAACCGCGGCCTCTTATATAATCATCGGAGTGCTAGAATAAAAGAGGTTAAAATAGGTTTGATATCGACTAGTTTACGTCGAAAGGGGTCTCATGACATTTTACCTGGTAGGCAGTTGTCCGAGACTATTGCGAGTCTAACAGTCTATTATTACGGTACCCAGGGTCGGCTCGAGGTGTATTATCTGAAGTAAAGGTCTCATGATAGTAAAGCTGGCAAGCAGTCGACCGAGAGTGTCGGGGGACTGGCACTCCATTAGTGTAGTACCCAAGGTTGGCTAAAAGTATACGACCCGAATGACCACGGCCTCATTTACAAGCCTCGGTGTGCTAGAATAACAAAAGAGGGTAAATTAGTTTTGTTAGCAAGTACCTCAAAATGGGAAACTTATTTGAGCGGGGTTTCATGGCACCTTACCTAGTAAGCAGGTGACCGAGACTGCTGTGAGCTTGGCAGTCGATTATTGCAGTACCCAAGGTCAGCTTGGGATATGCTACCCGAATAACTACGGCTTCGTATAGGATTTCCGTGAGCCCTAGAATAAAAATGAGATTATTATGTATGCATTCCGTATCTTGGTCAACTGCAAACCTTTTTTAACCTCTTTTGTTATTTGATCACTCCGGGGATTAAAAAATGTGGTGGTGGAGCTCTCGTTTAACGCGGTTGGAAAATGGTATCCCCAGACTGCACGTGAACTTCTCAGCGGCGACCCCACGCGGACGGCTCCAGTACTGAACGTGTGAACGGCCGGCGATTGGACGTTGATGGCACCACCGTTACACCCATTTGGAAAACGGTATCCCGAGGTGGCACAGCAGTGATCCCTCGCGGACGGCTCCAGTAATGAGTGTGTGAACGGCCAGCGGTTGGACGTTGATAGCGCCATTGTTGAACCCGTTTGGAAAA
>JAYGXS010000003.1:70493988-70637908 GCA_036362985.1 Ligula intestinalis | reverse complement strand
CCAGCGGTTGGACGTTGATAGCGCCATTGTTGAACCCGTTTGGAAAACGGTATCCCGAGATGGCACGCGGACGCCACAGCGGCGATCCCTCGCGGACGGCTCCAGTGCAGATCGTGTGAACGGCCGGCGGTTAGATAGAGAGGGGGCAGTTTTCTAGTTGGATGTCGTGGGAACTGCCAAGTTTCCATACACCGTCTGGTTTAAATTTTTCTTTCTAAGATCAGAAGAACGCTGAGGAGCTTAGGATGGAATTTTTATATTACGACTGTTCGAACATTATGTATTTGTTAACAAAATCAACAACTATTAGTTGCTTAAACTTGCAGTTATTACACTAGCCATATCATCCATGTCACCAGCTGACCGGGGCCACTGCATCCAGGCGTTAGCTGTAGATGGTAGAGAGTAAGTCAATGTGCATTTTCTTCATGCAGTAAAGTTACAGAACTTTGTGCAAATACCATATTTATTCGTATTCTTAAGGCGTATTATAACAATAGAGCGGGAAATTTGAGCGCGCGCAGACAGCATACTTTAATTTATCAATGTAATTTGTTTTATCACCCCAAAAATAGGGATGGTAAGCAAGCACATGTGTAAGTAACGGAATAATGCCGTCACCTTTCTCTGTCAAACCGTATGCAAAAGTTACCCAAACACTTTAAACATATGATTCAGTATAAACGATAAAGGAAACTTGAAATTAAACGGACAGAAGATCAACCGTTTTCACAAAATTTTAGTGCCTATTTTTGCTGCGGAAAAGTACGTCCGTTCACTTTCTGCAAAAGATTTATTCCTATTTCTCAGGGAAGTGAAAAAGCGGTCACACATTGCGCTTTTCATTTTGACTTTATCTTCGAGAAATGTAGAGTACTCAAACAGTTGACGTCGAAATACTTAATGAAGCTATTTTTCAAGAGATATGTTGTTATAGAAAACCTTGTAATTCATTCTAGGTATAGTAGCTTGTGACTAGTGTTACAGACATTTATTTGTCTCGGCAATGAGTGGAATGTTTGTGTGATTCGAAAATCATGAACCAGACAAACAGATGTATTAGAAAGTACTGTGAATGCCCGACCGTCGTGTCGAGAGCCCCTGCCACGAGCACGCAATGAAGGACCAGCTGAGGTCACGGACGCGAGTTCAACCCTTCCTTTATTCTGACTGGCTGGCCTTCGGCCAATTAAATTTAAACCCATACCATATGTACAGCGGTGTCAATGTGATTCCCCACTTGAACTGTGTTTAGTTCTGTAACAACCCAAGAGACTAAATGATTTTTTAAGTACACCAAGGTCGTCACTTTTGGCGCGGACCCAGGATGGAGATGCGGTGATCGAGTGTCAGTGAAGAAACCGGTGCCCTTTCCCCTCATAGCCGCTGACCCCTTTCCCGCCGCCGTCGTCGTCAATCGTATCGCAGTCCCACACACAATGTCAGCACTCCCGTCTCGCCCCTGCAGTCGCCCACAGCACTGTTTTCCACACCAGTAACTGATCAGACATAAGAGAACACACTCCACTCCAGATGGGACTTGTATCTGTGTAACGCCGTTCACTATCCCCATATTATTTTCTTACTCTTTACGTATTCTTTATTACTAGTAGATTCCTCTCCATATATTCACGTTTCCTTCTACTCTGGCCTTGATATTTGTGTGCTTGGGTGATGCTTATCAATCCAATTCCGGGTCTCCGCTGCAGAGCCATCTTCAGGTCTCTTATTCTTTAGGTGTGTGCCAACCTCTACATCCCCGGCCCGCTACAGTTCTTAGTACAAGTCCTGTCTACAGACAGTCATCTGTTTTGCCTACATGAGATTCTGCCTACACGCAGCCTTGCGTTTTATTAACATTACATTTGTCCTGCCTATAAACTGCCTTTCAATTTCAATACATGCCAGAAAGCATGCCCAAAAACTCAAAATTCGCGTTTAATAATTATCCAATTTTTAGATTTTGGCAAGGACGTAGAATAGAATCCTTATTTATGAACGGTCGACAAGCCAGTGAAAACAGTAGTGTTAATCACTATTTTTAGAATGAAATTCCGAAATAATTTTAAAAAAATGTGATGCATAAAACTGATTTCCTTTTAAACATCCTTAGATCTCATCAGATACGCAATCCACTTGACCTTTCCAGATAATTCTGTGCGAAGCTATTTCGTTTGCTGTGAGACTGAGTTGAATTTCATAAAGTAGGAAGTGGTCATGGTATTCAAGGAGCATTGTAAATACGAAAATTGGATTAGACTGAAAAATAAGAAACAAGGCAGTGACCTTTTTGATCCACGGGTGTCGACCTACTAGTGCGTCACATTGAAGAACAGCCTCTTGGAATAGGAAAGCAACATTAAAGCCGCTCTAATGCTGTTGAATTTAAAACGACAAATGAAAGCTAAATTCTCTACTGAACGTGTGTATTTTTACTTTCTCGTTCAAAGAATATTGGATAAAGTTGCGTAGATCCACCAAACCACCGAGGAACTTATATCAGACCAGTGACTGACTAGTGACAAATTTTTAAATTTTAAGGAAAGGAAAATACTTACCGTTCTCGCGCCTCGAGGAAGCTCGCTCACTCTGTAAGCATTCGCTGCTCATCCCCTCCATTTCTGTGTACGTCTTTAAGGCTGGCAAAGGAGCAAACACTGGAAGCATTGCTTCTGTTTGTTACTGAATCCTACGATTCCTACACATCGACGATTGTTTAGTCACTCTTCCAAGAAATGCCCGAGTATATGAATGTGTGGATGGTGTGTCGCAGTTAGTAATGTCGACAAGCAGGTTCCCCCAAATCAAGAGTCAGGGGATAGTAGAGATAGTATTGTTAGACAGAGATTTACTGCCGGAAAATAGACGGCACAAAGACCGTGTCATGAGCCAGCCGCCACTAGGTCTAAACGCCTGGTGTGCCTGAGAAATTGTTCCAGGTAGTCAATCTTTGGCTGCGAGGCGAGTGCTTTCTCGGCTGCCACCAATCAGATGAGGCGAAAGTATTGATTGACCTCGAGCGTACGCGTGTTTAAAGCAGCGAGTCAATCGATGCCATTCGAAAAGCCGACGCGAGTTAATTAATCACGCGGGGCAGGATGACTCACACGCAGTTCGGCTAGGCGGCAGACTGCGACAGGTGTTTATCGTGGATGACCTATTTTAAACCGTTTTTTCTTCAACAAATTGACTCCGTTACAATGCTTGCTATCGAATTCAAACTTATGAGTGCAGCCCAACAATCTGATTTCCCAGATTTCGCCGCGAAGAATCCTCTGTACTTTCTCCGGAGTGTCTCTCTTCCCACGGGAGCTGACACCACCGAAATATGTACTAAATTGCGTCGCTGAAGCGGGAATGGAAGAACCCCGGAGGGAAGGTGTAAGTTGATGATCTAGTAACCAGCAGAAGAAAGTATAACAGAGGGAAAGTAAAAAGATAACTATGGATTACTGGTTTGTTGGCTCACATGGGTTCGACAGGGATGCGGGATATTAGGACCTTTTAACAACACTGCAGCATTGCGTGGAGTAATATTCGCCGTTAATGTTGTGATCAAAACAGCTACAATCAGACCTGGCATGACCTGCTCTGATGGTACCGAACCGTCTGATGTATCAGGTCTGAGATATCCGCCACCAAAGATACGGTGTGCTGGTTCTCAGTTAACGATGGTCGATGGTTAATGACTAAACTCTGGGAAATTTCGGGTTAAGGTGAAATTATAGTTACGTTTGGCTTTAAGATTAGAGTGATCTTTAAGGGCTTTCTTATTACCCTGTCCCATCAAAGGGGGTGAGGTTTGTTGCAGGAGGTTAAGTTAATGAAGCAAACTCTGGCCGCAGCGATCGTCAAGTCGGATTACGTATGGAAAGGGGAAGAACTGGGGGGGAAGAGTGGAAGTATTTGTTTATTCTGCAAAGAAGGAGTGGAGAATAGGTTGGAGGAAGCTGACGGTCGAACCGCACGTCAAGCCGTGAGGGGGACTTGGTCCAAAGTGTCTGAACCTGGCGGTAGTCATCTCAGTCAGGTACTTTGTGGGTCGGACAGGGGGAGAAAAAATAATGCCCGCGTGCTAATCGGCAGCGCGACATAAGCCTTTGCACAGAGCATGCGGCTGTCCCAAAGGTAGGTCGAAACCTGCAATCACGTGCCCTCATGTCTGGCATGTCACCTGAGGTGGGATCACTGCAGGTATATCGATGCTACTCCGATCACACGAGCATGTACTATATCAGACTTCTTTACTTAAGGCTCCAAAAAACAGGGCAGTTTCGAAAATGAGCGATGAGGAAAAGGTGGAAAGCAGTTTAACGATCTCAAAAGGACGCATCAGTGTGGCCAAAGCTGGCAACGAAGCAGTCGTGAAAAGTACCCGGGTTACCAATAGAAGCGAATATGCGAAACTGTTTCTGCTAGCGCTCTTTGACTATGTCTCTGATGACGAATCTGCAACAGATTTTGAAATGTCAGGTGAACAAAAGTATTGTCCCAGCGATTGAGTCGTCTTCTTTTCAAGCACCTGAGTGTCGTCCATATGAGGGAACAACCGCAGACAAATGAGCCACTTTATTTCTTTTCCTCCTGATATTTTCGAGCGGCTCTTCCTTTTTGGAAACAGGTCCTGAACAAGTGCATGCTTCATCTACCATCCAGGATGACTTCGAAAGTACTCTAAGCCAACAATTGCAACTTCCCCGCCAGACACCCGCCTCGTTTATGAAGAGATTCCAGTGTCAGTAGAATTGCATTTCGCCCATTTTTGGTTGGGCCGAATTACTAAATGCGTACTAACAAACGTCCGAAATGGCCCGCGTAGACCGCCTAGGAACCTCTTTTAGAAATGCAATTTACAAAGTCCTTCGAACTGTAGTATCAAAATCAAAAAATAATCGACTGGTGTTTGGATGAGGACCATTCATCTAGTCCATCTAAACAGCTTTTTTTGTATGCTAGTGACCAAATTTCCGCTTTCCGATAAACAGCCAGACGACGGTAATAGATCAACTTATCAGATAAGGTGTCGGGGGTTTCCGGGGATCTGGTTTCTGGATTTGGTGAGAGGTCTGCAAATGTGTGTCGCCACTATCGGAATAATCACTCTACGTAGAGGGAAAATGTGACCTATGCACTCTAAAGGTACTTGTATCTACTGATGCGTTTAAAAGCTAGATGAGACCGTCCAATTGAGCGGTAGCAGAAGATATTAGTCACATTGGTTTAAGTTCATCGGTAAAAACTGAAGTGGGCCGTTGGCTGCCGATGCCTGCCCTTCCTTTCGTGGCCTCAATCCGTGTAGACCTCAAGGTGGTTGCGGTCGCCGGACTTACTGGCACGAGACACAGGCCACCCACGTTGTCCAACAACGGCGTCCAACAACAACACGGTGTCCAACCAATCACAGGCCGACCTAGCAAACGAACGCGCTCTCTCTCTCTGTCTACTGGCCTGGCTGATGGTAACTGGCACTTAGGACCCGGTCAATCTACTGAGCGGACGTGTCTTCCCAAGTCAAACTTTTTCCATCTATTCTCCCTTCCTTTGTGTACACAACACATTCTTCCTACTACTCTGGCCTCTATCGACTTCTCTCTGCACTAGGTAACCATGGTCTGAAGATCCCAGTTGCTGGGTTCGACTCACTTAACCCCCTGCGATAAAACTTTGCCGCTGCGATCTTTGGGCCGGGTTCCGTGTGAGAAGAGAAGAAGTGAGCCACCAGGTGGGAAGAATAGTGTACTCTATACAGAAGTAATAGGGATTGGTTGGAGAAAAATGGCTGTCGGCCGAGCATGCGTCCGCACTCGAGAGGGGCGGCGTCCGAGCTGTGTGAATTTGGGAGTCATCACAGCGTCTACAGCACGGCCTTTAGTTTAAAGCCGGCTACATAACGGACTTTGATTCACGACAGGACGGGACAGATGCTCCGTATACTCGCGATCTTGATTTCCTTCGTCTGATAAAATGCTTTTCTGGTTCTGAATGGCGTGCGAATTTGTTCTGTCATGCCCACAGCCGCGAAACTGGCTGAGGGGGCTTGAGACACGGGCCAGGATATATGGTTTACGCCCAAATATTATAGGTCCTGATGGTTTGTAGGTGTAGCTCTAGTTCTTTGCTGTCGACAGTACAAGATTCTGTTAAGCACATGCTCATCGTGATTTATTTTGCATACTCAGCTTTACGGCTTACGGCAGGTTGCTAAGAGTACACTAAAATAAGTAACCTCACCCCTTCTAGTTGGAGATAACGACAGAGTCAAGGAGACGGTAAAGGTTTAGATTTCAAATGTGCGAACATAGTGCGCCCATTGAAGTTAGCAACGGTTATATTGAAGTAGTAAAACTACCCATAATCACGGCTAGACTGCTCCGAGCATTGAGGAAAATGAGAAACAAATGGATCCTCCTCCCGTAAATTTACGTTGTTCCTAAAACGGGATCTGATATATTGTGTATCCAATAATTCCGTGAATGACAATCCTCTGCACGCTGTTTTGTCATGTGGTACCTCGCGCTGACTGTCGTTTCTTTATTTACCCTACCAAAGGCATTCTAACAGTGCAGCAAAAGCTTGCCTTAAAGTGTGGGGTTTCACTGGGCGTCGAGATCGCGTTTTACAAATGGCTAAAAGTGTCTTCTAGTCTCTTAAACGTGCGCATATTATGTGATATTTATGGTGAATTCTGAATGCGGCATTTCTCTGCGCGCTACTGCCTACCCACTCTCTGTCAGGAGCGCGCAGGGAAAGTGCCTATTTTTCACTCTCTTCATAGCCCCGCTTATGGTTGTTCACGTGACCCCGCTATCCAGCGATCCTGATTCTAACTCTTTCAGTTGTCAGTGGGAGGACAAATTGATTTTACCTGCAGGGTGTCCCAGAAGTAACTGACCCTTTTGATCTGCTTATAAAACGAAAAATATTAACGCTAGGATATTGAAACTTGTTTGATTCGAAAGGCCTAATTCTAGAATTTGGTGCGATTAAAATCCAAGAGAAATTCAAGAAAGGCTGCTGCATTATCTTTGTGTGACGGTGTGGTGCGGAATAACTGCTTCGAATGTGATCAGCCCATACTTTTTTGAGAATAAGGATGGCGCAACAGTAACAGTTAATGGTGAAAGATAACGAACTATGATCAGCGAATTTCTAATTCCTGAAATTGAGAGACGTGGCCTACGCAATACTCGGTTTCAATAGGATGGAGCCATGGCCCATACAGCAAGAGAAACGATGGCATTGTTAAATGAATGCTTTCCAAATCATTTGATTTCACGATTTGATAACATTCCTTGGCCCCCTCGATCTCCAGATTTCACCCGATGCGATTTCTTCTTATGGGGCTACCTAAAGTCAATGATTTATGTAACAAATCCAACAAATCTGCAAGAACTTAAAAACAACATTTGTTCTGAAATAAGACAACTATCGCCTGATACACTGAGGAGCGTTATGGAAACGACAAAGAAACGAACCCTAAGTTTTTAACACAACCATGGGCATCATTTAAACGACGTTATATTCAAATCCTAGTTTTAGTAAGAAATAAAAAGGTTTTTCTTTAGAATAAAACAAGTTTTAATCTCCTAGCGTTAATAGTTTTTGTTTTTTTGGCAAATCAAAAGGGTCAGTTACTTCTGGGACACCTTGTACGTTGCGCTCAGATGCGTCGCGTGGTTGATGCTAATTTTCCTGATTATACTTGTCTGATAAGCGGCTCATTCTGTGTGCAAGGGATTGCTTAGCGACGTCCACGCTTGTTTGCGTCGTCTCCAAAAAATCGGCTATCATCATCACCATTATCATCACAACAACAACAAAAAAGCAGACGCAATGTGTGTCGAAGAAATGGTGGTAAATAATTAGATACTGCTAACAGTTTTCGTTGCCGCACGGAGAGGAAGTTCTTACTTCGGATCTGGTGCATACTTTCCAGAACGTGTGTAGGGGGTGCACCAAGTTCGAGTCAACTGCGCGTTCATACGCCAGGGTGGTAGTTAGTGAATCCATCGAACTGAGACTGTTGTACCGACAGTTCGACCGTCGCTCTTGTCGGAGTCCACCACAAGCCTCAGTAAGCTGAAGCCACGCAGTGATCCCCACGGGATTATAGTGAGAGCAGACTTGCGAGGAATCTACCTCACTTTCACCACTCCCACACCGGACCCGATGTCAAGACATAAGTCGAGAAGACCGAGGACGGGGAAGGCGCAGGCGGCTGGCGCGACCAACACTCACTACGCGTACTAAAAGCAACACTTCGTTAGGTAGGCTCCCAACTGGGAGCACTATAGAGGCCACATTAAGAAGGAACCATTGAGCCTGACTCTCAGCCCACAGTAAGCCACTCCACACAACAAGACACACACTGGGTTGACTGCGGTATCCGAGTTATCCCGTCAGTTGGCAACCATCCAAGCCAGGAATTTAGCACACCAGGATAGGTTCCAGCGCACTAGGTTGTTAATAGCGAGGATGAAATGTGCTGAGCTTCGACCTTACTCTCTTCCCCACCGCTAGCAACAGGCCACCGCCTGGCTGATCGGTTGCCAGAGGTGGGATGGGCGCAATGCTTAAAAGGAAAACACGTCAGAGATGAGCATTTTAGGGCCGGTTGTGCAAGGGAAGAGGAAAGGAAGAAGAGGGGGAGAGCGGAGTAAGAAAGAAAGAAAAAAGGGAGCGGAAACAGGAACGAGAGCACGAACACAGCTTACCTTTCAGTGGAGGATCTTTAGGGAGTGTTAAAGACTTTCGATGGAGAAGCTTGTATTGACGCTAAAGGACTAGGCTGAAGGTACGGCTATTTTGATTGTGGCTGCGGGTAGTTGTTAAGTAATACTAAGGCAAAGAAGGCAATAGTGCTACGAGGAACAACAAGGAACAAATAGTAATGGTACTTAGTTAAGTTTGATAGAAATAATATTTTAATACTACTGATGCTAGTATTAGTAAAAATGCTTAGAAGTGTCAATGCAGGAGACGTTGAAGAAGAAGAAGAAGAATGCTATATTGAGGATTAGACCAACCCAAATTTTCAGCAAAAATGGCTGCATTCATGGAGAGCAGATGGTAAGGTAAATAAAGGGTCATTTTAAAAGGACAAAGGTAAAAGGTCATGTTATACTCACAAGTCAAGTTTTTCACGACATTCACATCAACTATGGAGACAAATCGGCTTTCAACTTCTCTATTTCCACTTCTTCACACGCTTTTTTCTTCGTGTTATCATCCTACAGAGAATTGTCCATGTTGGTGTTGTTGGTGAATTGCATATGCGACAGATTGGCCGCATTTGACAAACATTGGGATGGTGATATGTTGTAGATAAAATAACTTGTTTCGTGCATTTGAAAAGGTAGTAGTGTACTGTAGATATGACCTCATGATCAAAAATGCAGACAAACAAGGCAGAGGATTAGAGTGGATGGTATAGGATAATAAAT
The DNA here is from genome assembly GCA_036362985.1 of Ligula intestinalis. NCBI lineage: Eukaryota > Metazoa > Platyhelminthes > Cestoda > Diphyllobothriidea > Diphyllobothriidae > Ligula > Ligula intestinalis. Next base: position 70,628,465 of record JAYGXS010000003.1, on the reverse strand, counting down.
TCCCCCGTGAATGGAGAGCAAAAAAATGGGTGGCTCAAATTCGAAAGCCGTGCCAAATATGTTTGATAAAGTACAGTAATACAGGTGATAGGCCAGGCTTAGTCTTCCAGCATCGATTCTCCACTGGTGAGAGCCAGGTAAAGCCGGTCTTTAGGTTGCTATGAGTCGCTAGGGCACCAGTGGCAGGAACACTGACCACACTCGCCTTAATTACTTATGTACATTCAGTCAATACATGAACCTCTGTAGCTGCATACGTATCCATGACAACGGAATACTCAGTGATGTCGATACACCAAACCCACCTTGTATATCTGAATAGTTCCCCCAACATCAGTGTCTTCACCACAAACTCAGCAGCTGCTACTGTCTGTAAAGAGCTAGTTGCCTAAAAGCGAAATCAAATTTTGGGTGATGTCGGCTCGCCGCTGAGACTGCTATGATGCTCCTCCGTGGAGAGTTAATCTGGCCTTGGAAAGGCAATGAGCACATGTGAAGCTACTGCTGAGCAGTCCTCCAGTCTTCCTTTCATCATCTCCAGAAGAGGAAGAAGAAGGTGTGATTTCTGGGACCAGGTTGCATTCAAGCAGCTTACGTAAGTTTTGTCAACTTCTTTAAGCGGAAGGCTTTGGCAGGTTTTTGCCTACATATGCAATTGTTTCTCGAGACCGAGCGTGATACTGAACTGGCGCCCTACTATCGTTCTTCTTGCAAGCCATTCGTTAGTCTTAGGCAGTAACGTGTGACTTCTGAGTTGAGTCAAAAGAGAGGAATCGGCTTGAGTGTGCGAGATGAATTCGAAAAGTCTTACAAGTGAAGAACGAAGAGAAAAAAACAACCAGAGGGAGAGAAGAGAGCTTAATGTTGCCCTAGTCTTTCTCATGAAATTCAAGGAAGCACCAAGTCTGCACTACGTGCCTCCCTTTGTCGTGTACTTGACCCACCGAAGGACAGTTGAAATAAACCTTAAGAACATCCTGCCGGGAAGGCACCTTCCTCGGTTGGTTTGTGCCATTGAGGTAAGGTGTCCATCAGAACTTGTGTGGTTTGCGAAAAAGGGAAGGACCTCTTAAGCTATTAGGATAGTTAAGTGCAACCTTCGTTGTTGGACTTTCTGTTATAGATTTACCTTTTTCTTCATCAGTTGAATAAACGAGAGATGTTCACATGGAGGTATGGTCTGTTGCCCTAAAAGTACCGATCATGGCTGTTTAATCGTCTTCTGTGGATGTAGAGATGAAACTTTACATTAAAGAAATGTTACTTATATTCCAGTAGTTCAGTATAAAGTACAGACGTTGGTTTCAAAGAGTATACAAGTGCATCGGCAACACTTACCCTAGGGACATTAATGCCAGATTTTAAGGTAGGATTGTGACATATTCCCACTCCGCGTTGCCACGTCAGACGTCCAATTTCTCCGTACCTGCACATTCTCGACTACGTCTTCGTTTGCAGTGACAACGTCCGTCGAGCGGGACACCATCCTTACGATGCTCAGGCAACATTTTCCAGCATCCTAATAGATACCATGTACTTTGGTATGCTTCTTTTTGTTATACTGTCAAGCGCTGCCATCCTGCCTCTCTTCGCGTGCTCTCCGAATGGGAGATATGCGTGATACGGTGGTATGCATCGGATCTGTCGATCATGATAGTCCAATATTATTGCAGTTTTGTGTTTGAACCGTCGGCTACCTGACAGGTGGGCTCCACTTCCTCCTTCTCTGCGGGTATCCGGAGATTGCAAGTGAACATCGTGGTGGCAGGGTGTGTTGTGACTAGCTCGCGTCGAATTGAACTTTCCCGAAGGCTCTCAGACGCTAGTCTCGAAGCCTGGATCAGCTAAGCACAGTTGCCGCATAGGTACTTTCTGGGCCGGTGACGAATGGCAAGACTTCACGCGTGAATTGCTCTCTAGGTTCACTGGCCAGACTGCTGTCAAACTGGCACTTAGGACTGGCTGGCTCTCCTTGCTGGTCGTGTTCTCCCAAGTCAGACTTCTTCCATCTATTCTCAGTTCCTCTGTGTACACAATATACTGCTCCTACTACTCTGACTTTCACCAACTTCTCTTCTCCTAAGTAACCATGGTCTGAAGATCTCAGTTGCTAAGGTTTAACTTACTTAAACCCCAGTGATAGTGGTGACTTGCAGTGGCCCCCTAACACCCACTTGGAACCCTCCATCAGCCGCTGACGCATGATGCCTTTGGCCCGCGCGTCCACACCAGTCTTCGCCCATCTCAAGGTCGCACCTTCCGATAGTCTAGACATTAGTCGCGTGATTGGCTGCCGTAACAAAGCATACGCTGACATTCCGGCGATTCCTGACGCTCCCGTCACCTGAACACGGCTGGCTCTCCTGGCTGGTCGCAAGCTCCCCAAGTCAAATATCTTTCCATCTATTCTCCGTTCCCCTGTGTACACAATATAATGTTTCAAACACTCTGACCTCCACTGACTTCTCCTCTTCTAAGCAACTATGGTCTGAAGATCGAAGTTGCTAGGGTTTAACTCACTTAACCCCCTCTGATAGACTTTCCGACCTGTCCCTGCGATAGGCACATACAATGTTTCGCTGTTTGCCTGAGTGCGTATATGCGCACCTGCTCCTTGTGCAGGTGAAAGGCGTTAGACTCGAGGTTGCGAATGTTGTTGACAATGCGATCTCGGTGCCTGCCATATGTGAGTCGTGTGTGGCCTGCAGTGCGTGGGCCTGCGCCCTCTCCTATCTCCGGTTTTCTTGACTCTGCTTTGACACCGGGCCCCAGTGGGGGAGTAAAACAGAGCGAGGTAGATGTAGAGATTCCACAGTCAACCTCCTTCAAACTCGAGACGCCACTGACGTGTTCTCGCAGGGTAAATCTTCGTCACCCAGTCGCGCCTTCCCCGGCGCGATGGCGCATGCCGCACCGACGCGTGACCATTGCCCTCGCACGACCGGGGCGCATAGACGCGCCACAAACTGTTCGACCAATTAGCCTTCCGAAGCGCTCGTGGACAATCAGCTCTCTGAAGCGCACTCCAGTCCTCGGTCAATTCCTGCACCGACGGACACTTGGGAATCCGCTCTGAGCGGGACGCCCGCTCACGCGCCCTCACGGCCGCACCGAGTGGCAACTTCCTCCTAACACTTCTGTACGCAATATATTATTCCCCACACTCCGACCTTTCCCAATTCTTCTCTCCTCTCCTAAAGGGACCGGAGCTGGAAGATCGTAGCCGTTAGGGTTAACCTGTAGGAGTCGTTTCTGCCCGACGCCCGCCTAACTCTTGACGTCACAGACAAGGTCACTCAGAGCAGGACCTTGCGAGAATGTACTTTTCGGCCTGCTTCCGACCAGACGCAAACAAGCGCATGAGACGCGGACCACCCACGCCAGTGTCTACCTTCGGGCGGTCCAACCAATCACCATCAAAGCCACAATACAGAGAGAGAGGATTCGGCTGCCGCCCTCAATTACTGACACCAGAACTCACATGGCATTCTGCCCCCCCCCCTGCGGGGCAGACGCGCCGCCGCTGCTCTCTCACACGGTCCTCGCGGTCAAAGGCATGCCAGACCGAGTCAACCTTCCTATGAACTATTCTCCAACTCATTCTGTAAAAAATAAATTGTTCCTACGCCTCGGGTTTTCCAAGACTTCTTTAATCCCCTGAAGAACCGGACCTGGAAGACCACAGCCGTTAGGGTTAAACCTTAGCAGCCTTAACACCTTGCGATAAACCGTCTTAGCCTTTACACCTATATAGATGCAGCACAAGTCAAATTTTCCTATTATCCAGCGCAAGCCACAGTCCCTGCACCACCCTGCTGTGGAACACAGATAGGACCTGATCGAAGCCAACGCTCGAACTGTCATTATCTTGTTAAGCATATCGACAACTGTTGAGGCTAAGAAGTTTAACCCTAACAACTACGACTTTCCAGGCCCATGCTTCCTTTAGGTGAGGTGAGAAGTCTTGGGAAAGCCAGATTGTTAGGAATAGTGTATTCTGCAAAAGGATAGGAGAATAGTAGAAAGAGTGTTGATTCGCGGAGTATTGCGTCCGTTCCCTATTCGGGTCGGTTCCGGAGTGAGGCTTGAAGGCAGACACTGCATTGTTGTCTTTGTTCCACGGATTGAGGCCAACCTACTAAATGAGGTCAGTCTACTAAAGTGGGAATCTCATTGGACGGATTGGGGTCAAACCACTGTTGGTTGAGGCCAGAATGGGGGAAACTTGGTGCGTGTTTGGGTGCGCGGCAGTTGCATCTGAGAGCCGTGGCAGTCGCCCGTCCGTTTGCTTATGCCTCGAGGCACGCTGGAAAACTGCTTGCGCGCGAGGTCCCAAGCTCTTAGTGACCATGTCTGTGGCGTCAAGTGTTAGGAGGGTATCGGACAGACACGACCACTACAAGCATACATGCGAGAGCTGCCGGTCCAGGTGATGACTGCGTCAGTAGTATCGCTTGTGAACATGTCCGCATTAAAAAAACGAGGCGGGTCATCTGTCACTGCACACTAAAACAGCGCATCCAATATTAGAAGTTGTCTGCACGTGCGAGGTATGCTTGTGTGCACTGTCCTTTCCTGACAGATAATTCAAAACGAAGAGTCAATTCAAGTGAACTCTTTGTCTCAGTAAGTATGATTCACCCATATTATTCGAAGTACAGGCTGTGTTACGCCCTTTTACATGTGTTTGAAAGAAGAAGTTTCATGCAGTTCAACTCTCACCTAGTCTCCTGCCTGCACAGTGCAGCGTCATACTTTGAATCCGAAATTGTACTTTCTCTGGCAAAAAAGGAGGCCGCTTTAGTTCTAAGTCCCTCTTTATGGCGGTTTCTTCATAAAGGCGGCAATATTACTATTTCAGCGAACACTTTCAACGTAAGTGCCTCCAGGATGGGTCCACCAAATGAATATATTTAAATCTATGGCTGCAAAAATACGACACAGCTAACGTTCTACTGCAAATCGGCACCTGGGGCAGATTACAGCCACCACATACACGTGAGTCACGTGTGAAATGCACCATCCTCGCCACTTCACGTTAAGCAGCAGTAGCAGAAGTTGATATGACCAGTGACATGCTGTTGCTAGAATACGTATGCCGCAGATTCCGAAATCATATTTGCGGCTTCAGCGCGTAGAACGCATACTTAAACGAGCAGATTTTTAGACCGTTTCTTCTCTTTGACTGCACCTACTCTCACCCTCTCTCTCTCTCTAACTTGAAGTAATTATGCTCTAAATGGGTACGAGGTGGTTTTTTCCTATTGACTATGTCACTGTCATGGAATCTGCATGGAAATGCTTACATACTGAAAGGATGCCTCTTAGTCGGGAGAATAAGAGTGCTTTATTAAAAGCTAGAGCATAAAATCTAAGAAGGTCTCAATGTCGTGTAGCGGTTCGTGACACCACGAGGAAAAGGGTAAATGCCTAGCAAAAACAAATTGGCAACGGTAGTTTATGCAGTGCACCTCACCTATTCCTAGTCCCAGCATTTTTCCTAAGGGAACGGTGGTTATGGGGGTGGTGAAATAGGATAGGTAGTGAAGGAAATTTTCAGAAGTAAGTATAAAGTGGACAATGTAGTTGAAATCGTTTCCCACAGGCTCAAGGAGTAAGTTGCTCCACATGTAACATTTAACTAATTTAATTCCAGAACGGTAAGATGGACCTCAGGTTAGTTGAGTTAAACGACCTCCTAACCACCATTTATATTTTTTGGGAATTTTGAGAAACCTTCATTTTGATAATTGAATTTTGCCGCAATACGTTAAGCGATAATGCAGATTAGGAAAATCTACAGATATAACGCAACACCATTTCTAGCTACAATAAAATAAAATGCATGTAGCAATTATTAAGGTATATTCCGCTGCCTATCCCAATTCTACACCCATAAAACTCCTACTAACACCGTTTCCATGGGAAAAAATACTGGAACTAGGGATATATGAGGTGCACTACTTGAGCTACTGTTCCCGACAAATTTTATGGGATGATATATTGCATAATAAGACTGAATGGACTTTCAGACTTGATTCCCCTTCTCAATTGACGTGAAAGTAAACTTACCTATCTTTTGAACGAGAAGGCTCCTTGATTTTTTCCCTTTCGAAATTACTTAGTATTCTTTATAATCCACTCAGAGTGCAGCGAGGAGAACCATTTGGACACCGAGGAAATTGTTAAACACGCCCAGGGTAAAGGGGAAGCGTGCGTTTGTGTGATGTTATCTTAGACTCTAGGGTCATTCCTTTCAGCTTTAAAAGTCGAATCAGCCTATTCGTATTGTACAACTGGGACCCGGTTGGTTGCAAGCCTATCAGATATATTTTCCAGGGCCACGTCAAGTGCAGTTGGATGTGCTTAATATTCAAGCTTAATTTATGTGTAGTTCAGGCCGTCGTCGAGTCACGTTTGATTTGGCCACCTGAAGGATTTACCGGTATGCGTTGAAACTGGTTGTGAAAACCGCGGAAAGAAGACAGCAACTTTGAGTTTAAAATGAATAATTCTGAATGTTTCCAGACTTTTATATTACTGTATATTGTACCTAGTGGGCTAAGAATGACTACTGAACCTCGGAGACCAGGCCTTAGCCATACGTTTTCGCCTACTATATGATTTTATCGTTAGGAAAATTGCAGGAATATCGAAAAATATACCAGCACACGTACGGTGGCAGGAATATTCAGAGGTCGGTATTGCCATACGCTAGAGTAGCGTATGGGGATTGGGAATAAATATGCTTATTGATATAGATCGAATCAGAGCATCAGGCTTCGGTCAGTTTGCTGTGACTCTCTCCGCGCGGGTATTCACATTCGAAGGCTCGCTGCCGCATATCCACGGATGAGATAGCCTATGAACGGTGTGTCTGCTTAATTCTGTTTGGCCAATCACCTTTCAAGGCTGGCTCACGCAAAGACCGCTCTAGGTGCATGTGACGATTTCCGCGTTGACTTCACGTTGGATCCGGCGCCCTAGCGGCTGGACTTCACTCGTCGGGGAGACAACTTTCTTCAACCTAGTCTCAACTTTCTTCTGTATAGAATAAACTGTTTCTACCACTCTGGCCTCCACTTTTTCCCTTTCCACAAGGAACTGGACCTGAAGCTCGTGATGGTAAGAGTTTTCTCTATAAACTGCGCCCGCTGCGATAAGTTCGCAATCCAGCTTGCACTCTGTCTGGAATTTAACTTTTTTTGGATCCGGCCCCAAATTAGCGTCACTAACATTGCTGCTCCCAGGTCCAATAGTTTGCGTCATCCTGTGCAGCTTCTTTTTTGGATTTGACCGACCGATATTGTGCATATCTGAAAGTGAAAATGCTGCTTTCTACTCTCGCCTTAACCTACTTCTGGTTGGCGATGACTCCGGATGGACTCTCTTAATAGGCACGAATTATAAGCATCTACAGTCTATGATGTTACAGGCTGGCGGAGAGGTAAGCATCTAGGATATACAGCCTGCAGGGGTAATTGATCACATTAAAATGCCTCGTGAAGGCGGTGGTTGTCCTTTATAGCCCTTAATTGGCGCCCAAGTATCATCTGTGGTTCCCGGAAGGTAGACTCTGCCTAGCAGCCAAATCCCGGTATCTTCGTCGATCGGTGAACTAAACCAGATGAGGGGATCTGGTGTTGTGTGTCCTCACACCTAGTAATTATGCTGTAGTAGCCTGCACTCATTACCGCTGCACTGACCCATCCTAGCTTAGCTCTCCAAGCCTTTGTGTTGTCGCATGTGAGAAACTCACCCGCACCTTCTTGATTATTTCTGCGAGAGGTTTACGTTGTCCTGTCCATCCTACGGTCCCCCATCGACTCGCTGATTGAAGCGCGCATAAACTCGAAGCCAATCGACGTGCGTCCTTTCACCTGATTGGCTGCACAGACGACAAAGGACAAATTCCACAGTCAAGGCTCCTCAGTAACGGCTAGACACAGTCAAAACTTGCCGGAGGATACTGCGGTTGCTATCGAGTGGCAGAGCCTGCTGTAAAAGCTCCTTCCACGGAATAAAAGCGGTTCCAGTTTAGTCTGTCTTCCCTGACTTTTAATTTGTGAAACCTTCGCTTTATCGACATAACCACTATCGACGATGCTCTCTTTCTTTCCGTCTCTCTCACTTTAAAAATTCATAGGGTAGGCTCAGGCTCTTTCGGTTCCTACTCGTCCTCCACTAAACAAAGTGGAGTTCGCTTACTTCATGGATATAACAGCAACTCTATTTAGGAGACGTATCACTTGTCCATATTCAGGCGAAAAGGCTAGAGAAGGTGATCCAGGCATGTGCTGTGGGAGCCTGCTGCGTTGACTCATCTTCTCTTTGCCAGCCACCTCTTTATCTGCTCGCGAGCGATAAACCCCCCCCACACTATCGTTGTCAATGGCTACGAGTGGCCCGGGATATCCTGCCGTTCCCACGCTCTCTGTCGACTCGCTAACTGAGGCGTACGTTACTTCGAACCAATCGATGTGCGCCGTGCCACCTAATTGGCTAAGGACACACTCCTCACTCAGGGCATCGTAGCAGCAGACACACTTGGCGTGCAGACGCAGCTGGCAGTTGATTCAAAACATGGCCTTTGTACTGTCTAATTTCTGGCAGTAAATCTCTCTCTCTCTCTATCAAAACCGTTTTCCCTGACATTTGATTTCTGGTCAACACAGCAACTTGTGACAGTGCTAAAAACATATTCTGCAAACAGCCCGTGGCTTTCAGACACAAAACTCACAGTAAAAACAACAAACTGACCAAATACCTGCCGTCTCTATTCCCTACACCCCACCCTACAGGCCCCTGGAGTGATTCTGTTTACTCTGGCAGCCCGGACAGTCCGTGGAGCAACCGGTCGGAATTGCAGAAAGTGCTGTTCGCTCGAGAATAAGTGCGAATTTGCCATCCTCTCATCTGCCTTTGCCTTTTATGCTGCAGGGCAACAAGGACCGTCGGATGATTCTGGCTCTGATTATTCAGGGGAGACAGTTTGCTACCAATCTCATCGCCTTTGCCCCAGCCCACAAGGACCAGACCCGACGGTGCTTGAAATAAATTCTTTGAATACCTGCACGTACTCCTAACGTCGGTGCTGAAGGCAGACAAGTTGAATGCCCTTGGCACCTTCAATGTCCGCATCAGCATAGACCATGTTGCCTGGGTCGCCGTGGAATCAGTGTAGTGGTCATTTCTGCCAGACGCTTGCCTATCTCTTGACGTCACAGACAAGATCACTCAGAGCAGGCCCTTGTGCGAATGTAATTTTCGGCCTGCCTCCGACCAGACGCAAACTGGCGCATGAGACATTCACCGCCCACACCAATGTCTACCTTCGTGCGGTCCATCCAATCACCATCAAGCCAGCGAGGCCGAAAGATGATTCGGTGGTCGTTCGAGAATGACTGACGCTAGACTTACTTGGCATTCTGCCCCCTCGCGGGGCGGACGCACTACCACTGCTCTCTCACACGGCTCTCACGGTCGAGGGAAATCCAGATCGAGTCAAACCTTCTGCTAACTATTCTCCTTTTTATTCTGTACAGAATACAATTTTCCAGCAGCTCTGGTTTCCCAAGACTTCTCTTATCTCCTAAGGAACCGGGCCTGGAAGATCGCAGTCGTTAGGGTTGAACTGTAGTGGTCTTAACACCCCTTTTGATGTCAACAGATACAGTAGTAACCGTCTCCTTCCTCCGCGAAACTGTGTGGAGACTCACTCAGCACTGACGATCATCACGTGACGGCTCACCGCCGCCAACGGGTGCACATGCACCGGCTGCCTACGCCCGGCTGCCTAGCCAATCCATCCAGCCAATCAGCATTCAAGGCCAACTCGCAAGGGCCTCAACGCGATGACTGTCGTCGGACCGGCACTTCGGGTCAAGCTGCCCTGAGGGATGGACAGGTGCTCCGATGGTTCACGTATGTCTACTGTAGCGGTAAAGGATGTGTGATCTACTATGACCACTACACTATGAGTATTCCGTCTGATAGGAGGAGGCAGTCAAATGTTAGGGCCAAATTTATTCGTACCCGGCAGATCGCAACATCGTGCTCGAGCTGATAAAAAAGGATCTTCATGCCTTCGCCCAGTGGTGTTGCACATGGCGCCTCACCCTTTCATGGCACAAATGTTCCGTTATGGTTGTTGGCGACGATCATTAACCGGAATTAAGCATTGACGGCCACGAACTAAATGTCCCAGGAGTTATCAAGGATTTGGGCATATCCTACTCTAATAGTCTCAATTTGTCAGAGCACTGTGCCCTGATAGTCTCGAAAGCACGCCGAACCACCGGATCTATCCTTAGAAATTTTAAGACTATCAAGGTTAGAACTGGCCTTTATAATATGTACGTGAGACCTTGTCTTGAATACTGCTCGCCCCTATTCAGTCTTCTGCGCACTAGTGAACGGAAGAAAATAGAGTCGGTGCAGCACTTCTTCACTAGAAGAGTTTTCACTACAGAACACCGTAACTTAGCCTACCAACATAGGTGTGAACTTATAAAGCTGGATCCCCTATGGCTTCGTCGATTGCAGAAGGGTCTATTTTTTCTGTTTAAACTTTTGAATGGTCAAACCTTTAATCCTCTTAGTACAATAAGGTAGCTTGAGCACTCTCGACGCACCAGTCATCGAGATGTATTTTTATTTTTTCCTATGGCACGTACAGTTAAGTACCGGCAATTCTTTTCAGTAAACGCCATATCAATCTGGAATAAGCTGCCCAAAAGTATTAAATCCCAGCAAAACTACCCTATGTTTAAGAGAGCTATAACTAGTTTTCTACATTCAGGACAACTTTCACGAAGTTTGGGTGCTGACTCGGTGGAATCTCTCTTTCACCCTGATGGCGTTCGTGGACTTTGACCCCCGCCAGGCTTCATGCTGAAGATAATGCTGCTGAAGCAGCAGCCCGCAGTCTGCTAACCCTTCAGCCGATAGCGCGCAACTTTTGCCGACAACCATTGAAGGAAGACTGAGAACACTGTGTTCTTGTGCCAACCCTCTCCGTCTCGAACTAATGTTTTTAAAAGATATGAAACAGGTCTCCTGCTGATGAGTCAACTCAGCTTACAACTGTACATTTATTCCGTTTGTATCATACCTTTGAAGGCAGGTTTGTTTCACTTGAAACAAACTCCCTATCTCGCCCAGTATTGACAAAACAAAAACCCTGAAACAAAACCAATACTGGCTGCAACATAGGGAGTTTGTTTTAGGTTTTTTCCGATCTTCGAGGTGTTGGAAGGCGCCCAAGAGGTGCATTACCAACTCTTTACAATTGCCTGAAAACTGGCATAATAAACATATTATTATTAAAGTTGCCGTGAATAGACTGTTTGCTTGCGAGAGATAAAAACGTCCGTCTGGGAGCTTGTCAGAAGGGGTGTGTTGTAATGCAAACGTTCTGTGAACAAGGTAGCAGTGGTGTGTTGTGTAAGCGTTTTCTATTGTTCGTGTCAGAACGCCGGAGTGTGTTTAGGGTGTCTGGTTGGGCAGGTCAAAGGGCCAGTCAGGAGAACATGAACATAAAGAACTATGGGTGAGAAAGCAGGCTGGCCGATGCGCGCTTAGTAAGCGCCGCCTGCAGATGTGGCCTTGACTATGCTGAGGCCAAGTCTGGGGCGGCCGTGTTTTGTTAGAGCGTCTGTTAGTTAACGGGGCTGTCGCGGCCGTTCAGACACAGGGGAAAAAGGAGACACTAGATCAGCCACTAGGTTAAGCCTGGCGGGCATGTGAGGACACTGGGACAGCTGTCACACTACCTATTCTTCATTCCTTCTGTGCAGAATATACTTGTCGTACCACTCTGTCCCCCATGACATCTCTTCTTCTACGGAACCGGAGTCTGAAGATCGTAGTTTCTAGGTTGAACTTACTTAACCCCCCGCGATACCTGAGCGGAACACCTGCTCCCAACCAACACCTGCGGCTTCCATGAGTGCACTACCCATCGCGCTACGGGTAGCTGCTGGACTAGTCTGGAGACGACACAGAGAAGAAGTGGTTGTGTCCAAGCTGATACACAATTCCGACGGTTGGAATGATCACTGCCACTTCCTCAGCCTCGACTTTGACTGAAAGCCAACAGGCGGTCACCAGGAGAGTTAAATACTGTTCCGTTGACTGCACGTTAATGAGCACCCAGATTTTAACAAGCCATTGTTCGAGCACTGGACAGAACGACAGACTTCGGATAAGAGCGCTATCATGGAGACATAGTGGTGTTGTAGTGACTAGCTCCACACGAAGCGTACTTGTGTTTGCTTGTCGTGACTAGCTCAAGTCGAAGTGCACTTGTGAATGCTTGATACTTCCGTCCTCTGGAAGAGCCACTCACAGGCCGACTCACACAAAACCTCATGTGACGACAGCGGAGCAGACTTCACTTCAGATGCCATCCACTGGCTTGCGTTTGTGCGGTCGTCTGACCGTCAATATTCTACTGCCTACCACTCTGGCCTTCCTATGACTTTCTTCTTCCTAAGGAACCTGGCCTGAAGATCGCAGTTGCCAGGATTTAGCTTAATTGAGCCCCAGAGATAGTGTCAACTGCGGAACGCTTACCACTTTACACTGGGTCACTCATGTCACCACCACCAAAACTGATTTGACGACGATGAGGACGTAGTTCTCGTCGAGACGAATAAGCTGCACTTGGTTATTTACAACAACCAAGTGATTCAACGTCCATTGTTCTCACCTTGGATAGGTCCGTTCCGGATAACCACACAGTCGGCTCAGTAGGGGGAGGATTGAGTCCAATCGAAAAACATACAGAGGCAGAACGAAGGGGAAAAACATTTGGTTATTTACAACAACCAAGTGATCCAGCGTCCACTGTTCTCCCTCAGGAAAGATCCTCCCCGGATGACCGCACAGTCGACCCGGAAAGGGGTGGGGAGAGCCTAACTGTAATGTAACCAATTCTCGAGCAAAAAGAAAGTTAACTTTCATGTACACAAATGGACAGAGTATGCTTTCAAAGCTTGACGAGCTGAAGATTCATGCCTTTGAATTATCACCAGATATAGTTTCAATAACGGAAACTTGGCTGTCTGAACAGGTAGCCGACGGCGAGGTATCCATGCCTGGCTATCAACTGTTCAGAAAAGACAGAGAAGGTCGTCAAGGCGGTGGCGTAGCAACATACGTGAAAAATGGACTCACAGTTTTAGACAAAACGGATAAACTGGCGCGTACTTCCGAGGCCATCTGGCTGTCCATTAAAGTACCAGGTGCACCCAACCTCGATGTACTGACACTCTACCGACCACCGAGAAGAGAGCCAGTAGTGGATGCCTCCTTGCTAGAGGAGCTGGAAAAGATTACTGCACGATCGGACATCCTGATTGTGGGGGACTTTAACGCGCCTCACATCGACTGGGGTGCGGCCTGCGCACCTAGCTCCGATTTAACCTTCGACAGCTGCCTTCTGAGCATGACTCTGAAGTTATTTCTCACGCAACACGTCTTTTTTCCGACAAGGATGCGCGATGGCCAACAGTCCAACTGTCTGGACCTCGTTCTCATGAAATCGCAGGACAGCATCGACGAAGTGTCATGTCTGCCACCACTAGGTAAAAGCGACCATGTTGTACTGCTATGGGAGCACTCGTTATTTTCAATACCGGAGACACCCTCAACAGCAAGACGAAATATTTGGCGAGGCGATTTCGATCGAATGAAGACCGAACTCACGCACGCCGATTGGGAAACTCTATTTTCTGGAAACATAACTGCGGACTGGGAAGCGTTCCGGACCACACTGCACAGACTCATCGACAACCACTGTCCAATTTCGCGAAAAAAGGTGAACACTTGACCGCGATGGCTTACGCAGGCCTTAAAAATAGAAGTGAACAAAAAGCGGAAGCTGTGGAAAAAATGCTAGCAGACAGGACTCTTGCATCTGTCAGTGCCTACAAAACTCAGAGAAACCGGGTCAATGGTCTTATTCTCAAAACAAGATGGGCTTTCGAAGCAGACTTGCTAAACCGGGCCACAGTGAACCCCAAGCTGTTTTACAGTTACCTCAGGCAGAGTACCAAAAACAAGGATCCGATCCCCCTGCTGAGGACCGCTGAGGGGAGAGACTTGATAGATGATGAAGCAAAGGCTGATCATCTTTCGAAATTTTTCCGATCAGTCTTCACAAAGGAAACGGCATACGATCACCCCACCGACGACACCGAAGCGGATACAATAGTTGAGACTGTCAAATTTCCCGAGGCGGTTGTTCTTAAGGAACCCTTAAGGTTAAAAGAATCGAAGTCACCAGGTCCCGACGACGTACCAGCCAAGATTTTGAAGGAGCTCGTCAATGAGTTGGCCAAACCACTCTATATGCTCTTCCAAACCTCCTTCGAAACCGGATGCCTACCAGTAGATTGGAAATCCGCGAGGATTACGCTGCTATACAAGGGGGGAAGCCGGGTCTCAGCGAATAACTACCGACCAGTCAGCCTTACTGCAATCTGTTGCAAAATCATGGAAAGCGTTATCAAGCAACAACTTATGCAGTTCCTGGAACAAAACCATCTGCTATCGGATGCTCAGCATGGTTTTCGTAGAGGTAGGTCCTGCGTTACAAACTTGCTCTACCGTTTAGAACGGTGGACTGAGGCAGTCGATAGTGGAAACTCAGTGCATGTTGTCTATATTGAATTCAAAAAGGCTTTCGAAAGCGTGCCACACCACCGCCTCCCTCATAAAGTCAGCCGCATAGGAGTAAGGGGTAGGCTCCTTACGTGGATAAAAAGCTTCCTAATCGGTCGCTCGAAAACTGTCCAACTGTCGAACTGCGGCTGACGAAATGCACTTACAGGAAAATTTAAATAGACTTCAAAAATGGTCGGCGGACTGGCTCTTACCGTTCAATGAGAGCAAGTGCACCACCATTCGAGTTGGCAAATCCAGTTCTTCAAACGGCACGGCTTACCAAATGAATGACATACCATTGAAGGAAGTGAACGCCCAGAAAGACTTGGGAGTCTGGATCACGCCCTCGCTTAAACCCTCCCTGCATTGCACAAAGGTAGCCAAGTCCGCGATGTCGATCCTATACCTCTTCAAACGAGCTTTTTCTACCTTCAATGAAGAGTGCTTCACAAAAGTCTTCGGAACCTTCGTACGACCGCACTTAGAATCCGCTATCCAAGCTTGGAGACCCTGGGCCAGGAAAGACATCAACATCCTGGAAAAGGTACAACGGTGCGCAACCAAACTTGTTATGGGGCAGGGCTCGCAGCCTTATGAAACACGGCTGTCGAATCTCAACCACTTCCCTCTGTGCTACGGGCAGCTTCGGGGGGACCTGATACTAGCATTCCGCGTATTACGTCTTCAAGACTGCTGTCCTATATCAGGGGATTTTTTCGAATTCGCAACGACCACGAATCTGAGGGGTCATCCTCTCAAATTAAAGGTGACTCGAGCCAGGCTGGACGCTCGGAAACACTTCTTTTCAAAAAGGGTGGTCAGAGCGTGTAATGCGCTTCCTCAGGACGTTGTTATATCGGAATCGCTAGAGGGTTTTCAGCGAAAAATTGGATCGATATAGCAGTGCACGATGGATCGTAACAGACAATTTGCAATAATAATAATACTTTCAATTTTTCAGTAGTATTAGTTTTTATATCCATTCACGTTTGCTGTTTATAACGCCCTCCCACGCATAGCCTTATGCGAAGGTCTCCGCGGTCTACCCTACTTGTCTATCTGCGTACCGTGATTACCCGCTGGCGATCTTATCAGCCAGACCTGACGGCCTAAATATTCACCCTTGGTTCGACCCAAAGCGGACTGTCGACGATCTGGACGGATGCCTCTGTTTTTCCAGTTCCGTTGGCGGACTCTGCAATCAGCAAGGAAGAATCAGGACGTGGCTTCCACAAGGTGATGATCCTGGGAACCTTTGCAATGCGCCCCTAGTAGGAACCCCCTTTTTTTCTCCTAAATCCCAGGCATTACTCCCACAATGGCGACAGTTTTTCTCCTAAAAATCCCTGAGGAGTTTTTTCACTGTCTGCTCCTATTTTCATCCTATGACACAGGACACCTGGCCTCGCCAACAGTCTAAGCAACAATTTTTTGCTACCAGTGCACATATGTACAAATAGGGCACTCAAAGGAATTTTTCCTACATGCCCTCAATATACTAATACTGATACTGATATATGTAAATCACAGTTCAGACGCAAATAAAACGACCGTTAGAAGTCGCCGTCTGGTGCGGCAATGGTTACGTGGGCGGATTGCAAGGTCAAGCCAAATAAAAGAAGGATAAGCGATCCCAAAAAATGCGAAGATTTTTTTGCGTCATTCAAGGCCGCCTATGATTCTATAATCGTGAACCTGCTCAAATCAGACGCATAATCACTGTTTAGGTAGAAAGACCCGAGCCACTGACAACGTTTTTATTGATTTTGTCTTGTCACCATGCTCAGGTATGTGAGAAGGGTACTGCGGAAAACTGCAATCCAGATCAGATCAGACGGAAAGGCATTTATTAGGAAGAAAGAACCGTGCCTTTATATAGAGGTGTTAAGATAAATACGGATAACCCTAGCAGCTGCGATTTTCCGGGACCAGCTCCTTAAAAGGAGAGAGAAGTCATGGTAAGGCCAGAGTGGAGGTATAATATATTCTGTACATAAAAAAGGGGAGAAAAGGCAATAGGAAATGGACCAACCGACGACCGCACAACCGAAAACCAGTGGATGGCATCTGAAGTCATGTCTGCTCGACAGTCGTCACATGAGGTCATGTGTGAGTCTGCCTGTGATTGGCTGTTTGCAGAAAACGGAAGCAGCAAGCTTTCCTAAAATGCACTTAGACTTGAGCTAGTCACACCCATCGTTCACAAGCGCATTTCATGTGGAGCTAGTCACAACAGTTCGACCGTGGATTCCGAAGATTTCCACCACGGGCAGGTCGAAAACGAACGCAATGGCTTGCCCGTGGGTTAGTTTTAAGTGATGAAAGATTTTCGTAGGCTTTCTCTTCTTTCACTTGCCCGTACCCAGTGCCAGGAATTTGAATTGTCATATGTACTTTAATCCATTGTGACTTCCATTTTTTAACAGGAAAAGCGAGCATAATTGAGTCGCCTAAGGAGAGACAACTTCGGGGACAGGGTCTCACGGGGGTGTGTTGTGTTCTCTGAATTGGTGTACAGAAATAGAAAAACACAGCTCGTAACGTTCTTCAAATTCTAGGATTTAAACCGGGCAAACACCTTGTCACAAAAAATACTAACTGCTGTCAAGTAAAGTTCGCATTCTAGCAAGTTATGGTTTATTAACTTTATCAGATCGAGCTCTTCTTGAATGCAAAACAAATGGGCCTTTAGGTCACGGAAGATTTGACTTCAGGACCAAGTAAGATGTATTTTAGTGAATGATGCATTACGGACACTGGAACGTATCTCTTCGTCCAAAGCCGTGCCTGAGCAACCTTTAATTTCAGCAAAAACGTAATTTTAAATGTCCACATAGCTTCCACGCAGGAGGGGACACTGGTAAATGCACTGTATTTTTCGATTCGACTGAAAAATCCACGTTGTATAAGTTTGACCTCCTGAAGAACTAAACATCAATGAATAGTGATGTAGTGACAGTGGTTATATCTCCTTATTTGGCACCAAATTTTGGCCTTGTACTTTATCAACTCTCCGAGTTTACCGCGCCTCAGAGACCCGATACCGCCTACGCAAGCTGGCAACAAAACTATTTGGATTTCATACACATAACCTAGTCAACTAGTTTGCACGGCTACAGCCGTTTTTTTGCTGTGTTTAGAGAAGCAAATAACATTTTATGCAAGAGTTCGAAAGCTCAGGACAATAAACCTATTGGTCCGGTGCTCGACAATGCTTCTTCCTTATCCATGCAGATACCTGGAGCGCGAACCTTTTCATTTATTCGGCAATAACATTGTACAAATTCAGTAGGACCGTAACGCCCCCATAGTCGTTTATTGCCTGGAACGCAGAGACCCGCTGAAGTGGCCAGGCGGGCCAGTCAGTAACGGCTATCTAGTGTCCGGACAGTTCGACCATTGCTCTCGGCGATATCCACCATGAGCCGCGGCAAGCTGAAGCAACGCGGTGACTCCCGCAGGATTATAGTCGTTAAGGTGGTGGGGACCCCCCATGCACTTAAGGGCGTCGGCGGAAAGAACAGGCAACTGCCACCTGTTTTCTTGATTTCGTCATGCCAACGGGCTCAGGTATTTGAGAGGGATGTTGCGGAAGATTGCTATACCTACCGACAGTTTTATCGCAGAGTGTTAAGGCAAATAAGGTTAACCCTTAACGGCTGCGATCCTCCAGGCCCGGTTCCTTAGGAGAAGAGAGAAGTCATGGGAAGGTCAGACTGTTAGGAAGAGTATATTCTGTACAGAATAAATTGGAGAATGGGCAGTAAAAAAACTGACTATCACACTACCGCACAACCGCAAGCCAGCGGGCGGCGTCTGAAGTCATTTCTGGTCGGCAGTCGTCACATAAGGTCCTGTGTGAGTCGGCCTGTGATTGGCTCTTCCAGGGGACGGAAGCGGCAAGCATGCCCAAAATGCACTTTGACCTGATCTTTTCCCAACGACCTTTCACAAGCGCACTTCGTGTGGAGCTAGGCACTGCAGTTCGATCGTCGATTCCGACGATGTCCACCACAAGCAGATGGAAAATGAACGCAGTGACTTACGCGCGAGTTAGTTTGAAGTGATAATAGACTTGCCTTGGACTCTCTATTTTTCACTCGCTCGTAACCAATGTCAAAAAGTAAATTGTCATATGTACCCTAATCCATTGCGTCTTCCGTTTTATTTTAATTGGCAAAGTGAGCATAGTTTACTTGTGTAAGGAGATACACTTTCAGCGCGAGGATCTTGCCGATGTGTGCTGTGTTCTCGGAATTGGTGTGCAGAAAGTGAAAAGGCGCATGACTCGTACACTTCTTATAATTCTTTGATTTATGCTAGGCAAACTCCATGTCACAGAGAATGTTAACTGCTGTTAAGTTAAGATAGAATTTTATTAATTCCTGGTTTATTAACTTCTTGAATGCAAAACCAAATGGGTCTTGAAGTTGCAGACTATTTGGCTTCAGATGCATTCAAACGACTGATAGACTATGGGCGCTTGAGTGCATCTCTTCTTGCAAAGTCATGCCGGGGTTACCTAACAGATAAACAAAATAGTAATTTTCAATGTTTACATTGTTTAGAGTGGAGTAATTTATCCTATGCATATGAATTGCAGAATTTGAGCAGATGGCTTTCAGTTTCCCTGAAGAGGTATTTTGAAATGATTTGAAAGCCAATCCGGGTCCGTTTAAATTTCCAGGTAGCAGAGGACTTTCGGAAATGCAGTGTGCTTTTCATTTCGACTGAAAAATCCCTGTTGTATAGGTTTGGCCTCCTGAACAACTCAACACCAGTGAATAGTGATGTAGCGACAGAAGCCGCCAGTCCTTATTGGACACCAGGTATTGGCCATGCACTTTATCAATTCTCAGACTTTACCACGTTATCGTACGGGCCTTAGAGACCTAACGCCGCCCACGCAAGCTGGCCACAACACTACTTGGATCTCATACACATGCCCTAGTCAGCTTCGGACGTTTCGTTCAAATTCAGTAGAACCGTAACGCCCCCACATTCGTGTTCCGCTTGGCAAGCAGATACCCGTTAAAGTGGCCAGTCAGTCACGGCTCTCTATGTCCCAACAGTTAATCGATAAATCACCTTCCTGAAGGCAACGCTGCCCCATGCACCGGCCTGGCGTCCTCGCCGTACCCAGTCTGAATATAGTGCACTTACCCCTGTTACTAGCTTTTCAATTCTGTCGTTAGCAAAGGTAGTTTGAGTAGTGCACTTTGTGTACGCCAAGCCCTAGCATTCGGTTGTATGGGACCAGTGTTATTAGTGGTTTTGTGTGTGGAGAAATAGGATATGCAGTGATGAAAAGTTGTAGAACTTTGATAGAAGAGATTCTTCGGGAAACACGAACAAAATGTATTGTAAATTTTCGACACTGGCACACCAGGTCGTCTTCGGAACTATTTGCTTAGTGGCAAAATCCCTTCTTTTTGCGATTTAAATCAGTGCGGCACCGCCGAAAAGGTGCAAAATTATGCTGGAATACTGGAATGCTGAAAAAATTTGAGGTCCAGATAAAATATTCCTTTCGTCATCCCCGGAAGAGGAAGAAGAAGAAGAGACGATTTCTTGGACCGAAGTGTATTTTGGCTGACGTTTCAAAAGAGTGCTCGCTTCCATCATCAGAGCGTGATGTCTGAACTCCTGTCCGCGTCAGATGAATGTGTCCGGCCAGTAGCTTTGCCTAATGCCCATGTGTCAATCGATTGCACCGATCGATTTTTGTGGCCGCTTGAATTGCTCGCGCCCTCACGGGCGGCTTCATGAGCTGTGTCAAGTCTTTTCTGTCTCGTGAGCGTTTCCACTCTCTTTGGTCGTGGCTGCCGGCTGTCGGTCCTGCTCATCTCTCTCCGCCCGACCTATTGCTCCGTTCTGAGCTAATGTTAGCCTTTTGCGGAGCGCTTGGTAGACGGGATGAAGGTCCATGGCTCTCTTTAGTGTGCCAGTCTAGGACGAACTTTCTAGCGCGCTCAATTCAAACAGCCACGAAAATCGATTGGTGTAATCGATTGACACATAGGCATTAGGCAAAGCTACTGGTCAGACACATTCATCTGACGCGAACAGGAGTACAGACACCACGCTCTGACGATGGAGGCGAGCACTCTTTTGAAACGTCAGCCAAAATAAACTTCGGTCCCAGAAATCGTCTCTTCTTACTCCTCTTCCGGGGATGAAGCAATGAAATGTACTTCAATTACTGCCATATGCACTTTATTTATTCCTCCCGCTGGTTCCTGGGCTGTCACAAACTTGGGTTTGCCGGTTTATTCAAATACCTCTTATTTATTAAATGCCGTTTTTTGCTGTTTTGTTTCGATTTATGTGCTTTGGTTTGTGGCTATATAGCGGCCGCGGTAAACACATTCAACCACTCTTTATCACGTTACAGGTACAGTCCTGCGAGTCCTGCAAACAACTTTCATGACGAAATTTAACTTGGTAGTTTAGCGTATGTATGGACAGGTTATTTTGATCAACTGAGTGGATTAAATAATAAGAAGGGCTTTATTTTTGGAAACTGCTCTCTAAGTTAAAATTAATGAGGGGAAAAATGCACTCATTTTGGCTAAATAATGAGTAAGTTTATGCTAAAGGAATTCCCTATGCTATAACGAAAGACAGAATCAAACTTTCTTCTAATATACATTGCGCTGTGGAAGAATTTCATTATAAGTAAAAAAGGTGGAGTAATAATACTTTCCAGAACTGGGAAATTTTGTGAGAAGTTGGTCAAATGGAAGTGAAGCGAGGTTTAAGGAATCGCATTTTTTTCTGAAACAAGCAGCAATAAAAGTTATAAAAATAATATTTCGCTATTCTCTGAATATTTTGCACAAAATACAGTAACAAAAACGTCTCGTCCGTTTTCTTTAAACCTCACAGCTGACCTTGCTCATAACCAAACCTTGTCATACATGTTACCGCGAAGGAGAATTAAAGAAGGCCTCCTTGCATTTAGGTCAGGTATAAATATACTTTTTGTAAACAAGAAGTTCCGTTCAAGCGTTATTTAGAAACGGAACTGACAGAAGAATAATAAGTATTTTAAAAAATGGTCACATATATAGACTGTTTTTTCTGCATTTGCACGCTTATTACGGGTCGTGGAATAAAAGCCTTTAAGCGAAAAGCAATCTGTTATGAAGAGAAAGGTAGGTTCTTTCATCTCCAGTCAAATTTGATCGTTTTTCTTCTGGTAAATTAAAGAAATTGTCAAAAGTCTCCAATTTCACTGTGACGTTACCCTAGAAAAAGTTAATTTACACAAAATTTCGTTAGCTTAATATCCAATAAAAGCACGTTTTTAAAGAGGTAACCTATTATGAAAAGTTTTTTTAATCTTAGGTATAACAATATGCATTTTATCTATCAGACATGTTTTATGCTCTAAAATGTGGTGTGCTGTTTTGAAGCATTTCCACATTTGATCTACATGACCATCAGCATAGGAAGTTATATTCAAAAGCTCGTTTTTTCTGTTACTGCTGTTTAGTTATATCTTATTTTAAAAGTTTTGATGTAAAAGTCGAACAGAAGCGCAATTTATCAACTTATCAATGAAGTCACCGAAAACTAGCCAAATGAAAAAAGACTTTATTCCGTGATATTAAATAACTAGTTATCAACTCATTACCATGTATGCAAAATATTTTGACTGAAGACAAGTTTTTTTATAGAAAGAAAGTCGTTGCTTTAAGTTTTATACTCAACAAAATATCTGAATTCATTGTTCTTATTTATAGCTATTTTTGATGCCTTCACAACTTGGAAATTATCGAAAAATATTTTTTTAAACAACCACTTAGTTCTTCTTATAATTCTTTGAGGTACTTAATGTGCCTGATGTTGCGGATTATTATTTATAAGTTTTCGTAAATGCTTTCTCGCTGGTATGGGAGAAATAATCAAACCTTTACAAACTTACACAAGTTGCTTGCAGGAGTCGCAATACTGTAAGTCTACAAATTTTCTTCAATGCCTTTTCTATTTTTCCACTCACAAGATGTCTAATAACACCGACTTCGTACGACAGAATGTTGGAGCATAGGGTACATATTCTCCTTCAATTAAACTACCTTTGCCCTGCTGTTTGTTCTGAGAGGTGACGACAATGTGCCTGGCTCCGGCATTTTTTTCTATCTTCATCTGCAAGTATTCAAAGTGCTCATATCGCAGTCAGAATGAATGATATCGCGTTGACAGGACCAGGCAAATTATTTTAAGCTGACACTGCAACCTCAACACACAGGAGAGAAAATCTAATAAAGATGATTCAGCCCAAAGTGAAAGGACTGACAATAGTAATGAGACTGAAACTCTGTGCGTTCCTTCTTCCTTCATCCGAAGAGTTGGCCACTCCTGATTTGCGATCACCTTAGTAGAGTCATGTAGGTTGCGTAACATCGACACCCCTGACAGTCGAAGGAGGTTTCGCGTTCCTTTTTCTGACTATTCAGAACTGTGGAACACTTGGAACGGAGTTTTGGTGATTGCGTGACACTTATCCTTTTTTGTTTCTTTGCCAAGCATCTGTCCTCCACATAAGTATTACTGGCATTGACACGCCTGAGAGGAGCTAATAATCCAATTCCAGGAAGCAGTTTAGAAGGAGAAGATGCGATCGCTGGAACTAGTAATATATTGGCCCAAATTTTCGGATTCTCTCTCGAAACCATCATCAAAGGCAGTCGCAGAAAAGGGTGTATAGAGGCACCCCATGCCGCTACGCAAATTTGTCGGCTAATGTGAAGCAAGTTCAGCTGACACTGCAGTCCCCGTTTGACAACGGTTGGTTGTGGTCAGACCAAAGTTTAGCAGCCGGAAAAGAATGTGGCCACACTCTACTGCATGTCCTTTTCCGTTTTAGTGTTAAGCACGCAGTCATTCCGACAAAATTAGGCCATAGGCGTTGATCGTGAATATTCTCGAATGTACTTTTGTGTGACAGATATTCTCGGCGGCTCGGTAGTTTATGTTGTTCCACGGCGGCTTTTCACCCTAAGCGTCTATCAGCATAGCAGCGAATATGAGACAGAAGCGAGTGTGGGCGGGTAGGCAGCCCTGCCTCTCCCCGTTGGTCTCTGCGAACACTCGTTTGGCGAGTGCCTCCTTGTCTGTGACACGAGTCCTAAATTGTCTTACGATCGGAGGTAATTGTTCCGGAACTCCCAATTTTGACATGATTTTCCAGAGTGCGCTGAATTTATACGATAGCCAACAAAACGGCTGAAAAGCGCGATGTCAAAAACAACCATAATTTAATCCTTTAGAAGATGCAAAATATGTAAAACTCATTTTCCTAACTTTTAACTCTCTCTTTACAGCAGTACAAGCTAGCAATCAAACCAAAAAACTCCAGGCTAAAATATACAGTCCTCGAGTAAAAAATGCACAGGGTTTAGCTAAACATAGTTTAATTTAGTATAAACAGCAACCAACTGACGCTTTTTCGGTCGGCATAAATATGCTCTTTGTTGATTCAAGTATTTTGTGACAGCACTGCAGTGTGGAAATATGACGCTCAACTTTAAGTGGAACAAAAAGAACTGGGACAGGGACCTATAATGCGGCTCCAATTAGTCATTTGTTTTCGGCATTAATGCTGAGATTGTTTTCGATAGGCGCGTTGGCGCCCCATGAAAAATCGATCTGCAATGAAACCCAGAAAGACGATGTGATTCTTTAGTAGGACGTGCAGATCAAGTATTGAACAATCATTAATTAATTTAATGAATAATCTAATAATCAGGTAACGAAAGCCGAACCTCTGCACCCACAAGCATTTTTCTTCTGTATGCATATTTTACTTGGTTACACTTCAATATAAATTAAAGGAACTGAAGTAACATTGTTGAAAACAAACGTATGTTCGCCAATTTTTCGTTTTTAATATTTGATATAAATGGTCATTTTCCATTGGCTATAGTTTCGGGAACTTGTTCATTTAGTGTTCTGTACCAAGAGGGAGCTCAAAGTTAATTACTTATATTTCTCTTAAAACACCTGACCTGACTTAACCTGGTCGCTAGCGCTTCATTAGACATTTTATGGCAGTTTCTTAGACACACGGTTTTCAAAATTGTCCGCTGCTTCGTAACTAAACTGGCGCACTTAAAAGTCATGCTCCATATTCACGACGTTCCCTTATTTAAACCGTACATTGTCACACTAGTTACCACTCCCACCCCCATAGATCAAACTTCCTGCAGTAAATTCCTCATTTGTTTGATGTTTGTCAGTTGAGCCGCGTTTGAGGCCTCCACTCGTAATGGCAATATTCGACCCCCGTCAAAAAATGTCTAAGTAGAACCACCCTGAGTATGATTGTCTCACAACAACCGACGATACTGATCCTATTATTTGCCTGCCTGTATTCAGCCTCAACTGAGGTAGCAAAATTAAATTTATTAAAAAATTAAATCAATTAACCTTGGAAAGAGAATTCCTTTGTAGGTTGGGGATTTGCAGTCATGCACGTGACAGAAACCCCTGCCTTGTAAAGCCTCGATGAACTATACACTGAGGCTCAAATAAGCACGCCAATACCACTTGGAGCGACTTCAATGATTAGCGTATTAATCGGTTCTTTCAGTATGTTTTCGACAAGACTCATCCACGGCCTGCGCTCCCACCCGCCTTCGCGATTGGTAAAATTTAGACGGAGGAAAGCGATAGTTGGTTTAAGGTCCTGTTCGCCTTTGAAATCGATAGAAGTTGTACAGGTGGGACTTACTGCTTACAGTGCAATCGAAACGATGTGAATTTTAATCTATTTAGCGCCTCCAATGAGCACATGCGTTCAATTAGTTTGTAAAAATGTACGAACTCTCGACAACACCGGTGGCACTCTCAACGTGAACCAAACTCAGCTTTGTTTGGGGGGCGGAGGATGCCGAGCCGTGCACATGTGACTGTAACACCTGAGTGCACTGTGAGAAAACAGTGGGTAACCGTACCTAAGCAAAAGAAACGGTATGCTCATTGAGGGTTAAACAAGTTTTGCCAGGAGGCAACTGAGCACAGCTCTAGCTCAAGGAGTCAAATTAAAATGTACAGAAATACGCACGTTGAATGTGCCACCCTAGTCTAATAACAGGAGGCATAAAGCTGACTGTTAATGTGATTTTGACCGTGTCTCGAGTATACACTGTTCAGAGTTGCAGAAAGGCGCGTGCACTGCTATCAGTATGAATGCATCGGGTTGCAACCAAAAAAGGCCTTAGTGTGTATCACAGGGGACTAAAGCGCAGTTGGCTTCAGCTCTCCATCGCGGTGACTACTTTAGAGTCAAATCTCTCGCATTCTCGGACTGAAATACAAGCACGGCTCACGGAAAATGTTACCAAGCCAGAAGCGGCTACCCGCCTTATCCGTCTTTATCAGCAAATCTCCAAGGATAATTTAATGAAATGCTGAGGAACTTGTTTGAGAGGCTCTCGCAGGGGGTTAAGTGATTTTAACCTAGGCAAATGTGATCTTCGGGCGCGGTCCCTCGAGAAGAAGAAAAAGATACGGGAAGGCCAGAATGATAGGAAGAGTATATTTTGTACAAAATAAATGGGAGAATAGGCAGTAAGATATTGACTTTCAGACGGCCGCACAACCGCAAGTCAGCGGACGGTGTCTGAAGTGATGTTTGCTCGGCAGTCGTCATATGAGGTCCTGTGGGAGGTGGCCTGTGATTGGCTATTACAGAGGCCGGCAGCAGTGAGCATTCCCAAAGTGCATTTCGACTTGATATAGTCAGGAAGAGCGTTCACATATGCACTTCGTAAGGAGCTAGTAACGACAAGCCCGCTAGCACTGCTTTAAACCGCCTTGTTGTATATCCTTCGTATTTGACCTGAAATGTCTATCCCTGCTACCTGAATCAAGATCCAAGGCTATTGGTTTTTAGAGATCGCTTAAAGGGGGCCTAAACGGTAACAGAACTCTTAAATGCACGGAGAGCAAGGATACGGTAAGTTGGACAGTACGTCGTTGGCCGGGCGCTATTTTAAAGTCTAAAGAGCTACAAATAACACAATTTCTGGATCTCGATTTTGATACGTGAAAGAGTCACGCCTTTGAGTCCCAAACACCGGCAGCACTGTTCCGCAATACCAAAATTGTGGTCAAACCAGTATATGATGCATGACATCTGTGTTCGGGTAAACCACAGATTAGAAAACCTAAGTTAAACCTTAAGCATGTCTAGCAAATGAAATATAAAACCAACAACACGACGGTAATGGAAAGTTTAGGACTTGATAGACGTGAGAATATCAGGCCGGGTTTAGGAACATGCCATGGGGTCTTCTATTCGAATCACCCTTCTCTTCCTTTACTTAATTAGCTTTTCTTCTATGAGAACTGACAGTGACATAGCACTGTTCTAACTGCTTGCCTGATTCTTCTCACAGCCCGCAATGTGACTACAATGGCATCTTAGTCATCATATTAGTAAGTTTAAGTGAATTGACTGACCTCAAGCGTAGGGGGTGAGGGAGCAAGCTAGGTTTCCACTGCCGTTCTTCCGGTAGGCGACGAAGAAACTGAAGGTATGCTAAATCGCATGCAAGTACAACAATCTCACTAGCCTTCATCTTACGCCACACTCAATCGGCCTATCGCAGGCGATAAAGTGAGTTAAACCCTGGCAGCTGCGATCTTCAGGCCCGGTTCCTTAAGAGATGCGAGAAGTCATGGGAAAGCCAGATTGGTAGGAACAATGTTTTCCGTACAGAAGAGTAAAGAGGAAGTTGCCACACGGTCTCACATGGTGTTCGAGCATGAGGGCCGTGTGAGAGCGTGCGGTCCGCACAGCGGTCAGGGACGCTGCCTGCGTCCGCACCCTGCCGGGTGGAATCGCGAGTGTTCATCAATGCGGGAATTGTCCCAAGAGCCCAGAGCAGGCATTGTGTGAGTCATTCTGACATGCTGCTTCTGTCGTATAATCACTTTCCTGACGGCTTCTATAAGTCACTCATGTTGCAGGTCCGTTTTATTTTTCAGAACATGGTTAGTCAATTTTTGATATTGCAGCGCGTTTTTGATTTTCACTGGAATATATTATATCGTAGTTCATCGCTGAAAGAGCTAACGTGCGCCATATCTCTGAGTAGCTTTTGTTTAAAGGAACTTTTGTATTGTGAAGCTCACCGCAATACCAACAATCCTAATACACTTCGTATGCGCGATAAATCTTCCATGTCCCGCACTAGTAATTCTCCCTCCACCAACGCGACCGTAGCGGTTTAAGTCGTCGTGGTACTCGGATCACTACAATCAGCAGGTCAAATCCCAGGTTGAAAGCAAGAGGCATTGCTGTCTAAGATAGCAGTAGCCACTGGCGAAGCCAGGGCTGGAACTTACTGCGTCCACTCGTGCCCGAAAGTGTCGACTGAGTGTTTTGATAATGGCAGCTGCTTTTACAGGATTGTCAAGCGAATTAAAGTGGAGTGTGATGGGTGTTTTGCAATTATCCTAAGGGATGTTGCCTGTAGAGGCCCCCTGACGCGTGGCCGCGGCTTGGCCTGTTCAAGTGGCTTTTGAGAAACCATGATCAGTTGGGCACGCGGGATGCAAGCTGTGTGCGTACGTGTGTGCGACTGAAGATTGGTCAAGTGGTCTTCAGGTCAGCAAGTGGGAACAGCCGCCGGCAAAAACGGATGACGCTGGTGGTCGCTGTGGAAAGGGACAGCATTTGTTGGCCATCTACCACACGACCACCAGCGTCAACTTCACACTCACACCTGAATGTATAGCCGCTAATCCATCCTGCGCACATTTCCACCTCACAAGCACACACACATCGCGCATCGGCCTGATCGGTCATTTGCGAATCCATCAGGCAGAGATTGGCGAACCAGTGCCCGATGCGGACCAATCACTCGGCGCACCTGCACCCGCTTCAGCTGTCCGCACATTCGCTCACTGGTGGACCAATTAGGCCACACGGGTCTCCATAAGAACCTCCTATATCGCAGCATCGCTCTCCTCCTCCCCACCGACAGTTCCCCGTTCGATTTCGACGATGGGCACCACGTGATTCAACAGCCGCAGCAGACGCTGAAGCAAGCCGCAACAGACACTAAGGTGAGCTGGGCAAGCAATACGAAAGTGACAGCAAGCAGGAGCAACGCAGAGAACTGGCACGAGAGAAAACAGGAGTTTAGGCAGACTCGCGCAGTATCTACCCGCTCGCTCGCCATTCCCACCTCCGCATCAGGTGTGAAGACAAAGTCAATAAGACCGGGGATGAGGGAGGGTATAGATGGCTGGCGCGGTGATCACTTAACATGCACACACTTGAATCAGCCAACTCGCTAGGTATGCTCCCGCCTTCGCGGAAGCGCCATAAAGGCCACATTAAGAGGGAGCCATTGCAGCCTGAATCTCAGTCCTCCCTCTCCTCCCATACGCACACACAAAACACACGCATACAAGAGGAGCAGCAACGTAGGGGGCCCGAGTTGTCCCGTCAATTGGCAAACCCTCCAAGCCACGGCTTTTAGCGCACCGTGATAGATTCAAGCGCATTCAGATTTATTATAGTGAGGAGAAAAAGGCGCCGAGTGTCGGCCTCACTCTCTTCCCACCAATGCCTAAATCACACACACACGACCATGCCAAACATCACAGAAAGCATGTTTTCAAACGATACCTCTCGTGCAACAGGTAAGCGTGATGGCCGACTCCCTCTCCATGTGACTCCTCTGCGGCATTTTTAATCCGATTCTGAGAATATCACGAGGTGCCAAGCACCTTGGCTTGGAAGAATGCATCCAGATTGTACATTCAGCCCAGGATGTGCTTGTGCACGGATTTCTGAGAGTCAAACTGCAACGGCTACTTCTTATCGTTACCTCTTGCACTCTACCACATGGAAGATATGAGCCGCTCATCCCCATCTATGGGAATTCCTTGCGTTTTTGGGGGGAGGCAGTTATTTTACGTAAAATGCGTAGATGAGTTCATTAGACATACCTCCCCCCTAGTCTCGCCAATCACCTTCAAGCCCGACTCACAAAGGGCCTGACTGCGATGAATGTCTTCGCTCTAAAACTTAAGATGATGACCCGTTAGAGAACAGACTGCACTCATACGAGAGGCAAATTCCTCGTACCTACTCTTTACACCTTCTGTGCAGAATAAACCCTTCTAGTTGGCGTCTCACCTCTTCTCTTTTCAAAAAGAACCGGGCCTGAAGATCGGAGTGACTAAGGTTTACTTTTTCACCAATACATCCTCCCCCACGGTAGATATACCAGCAGCTGCATCCACACCTTGTCCACTGACCGGCTCGAACAGTGGCTGGGGCCCGAGAATGGAAATGAGAAGTGAGGTCGAGGTCTTAGCACATTTTCCTAATTGTAAACTACCTGACGATGCACTAAAGCCGTGGCTTCAAAGTGGCCAAATGACGGAATAGCTTAGACTGCGCAGTCAGTCTGCTATGTATTTAAGTTGATTAGCTGACTGGTGGTGTTGGGACAGCCCGGGCGCGAGTTATCACTCGAGCAATCCTGAACGTACCAGAACAAACGGACCTTACTGACGGCCGGTTCATGCAGTTACAAGCTAGCTTCAAAAATCGGACATTAGGCCAGGACAAAGGAGGCACGCATGAGCGAGACTGCCCCGGGGCCGAGTTGCTGCTATCAATGAGGTCACGCTGAGGACAGATGCACCGGCGCGCGTTAGCGAGCGTCCGCACTGCCACTCATGGAGAGCCAATGGGAAGCTATGGCTAATGGCCCTTAAATATGCTGCCACAGCTGAAGGCCGCCACTCTGGTGCTTGAAACGTTGCCGACGACCCGAGATCTCTGCTGCTAGTGATAAGACGTGCTGTTGGCCCAGATGAGCATCCGACAGCAGAAGACAACGTTGACGTACATGCAGAACTAGTAACAGAAAAGTACTATCTGCTAGCCTGTTCTGCCTTCTCTTCCTAACACGTAATTGGGAGACATAAACGGTGTTGACACAGGAACACACTCGGCTATAACAGGTGGACTGAAGGTCACAATGCAGTGACTGCTCTTTCTTCGTGGGATCCAAGCCAAGTTTGGCGGCACGCCTAGGGGCGGTTCTGGTCGTGCCAGCTACCTGCGCCTCACCCACTTCCGGTCTTCTCGACTTTTTCATGAAATCGAGCCCAGATAAGGAGCAGAAGAGATTGCGGTAGATTCCACACAAGTTCACTATCCCTTTAAACTTAATCATGTGCAAATCACTCCCCTCCCCCTGTGCTACCTGAATGTGGGGCACACGGAAAACCACCACCACAGGAATTGGGCCCAGTTCCGGTAAGCAGGAGTAGACAGAAAGCACCATAGTGGATAGTCCTTGGGTACAGAGCTGCTGCCTCAGTCAGCTGTGGTGCTACTAAGGTCACAGCATGTGTGGTATGTGTCAATTTACATCTAGGGAAAAGAGTTTTTTTGGTGTTACCTGTTTTTTGATGTAGAAGAAGAAGAAGAGCTGGGTTGGGATTGCCATATCAAGTGGTGTGGGCTACTGTTTTAACCCAGTGTGTTCCTGTGCCAACACCGGCTATGTCCCCCAGTTACGTGTGAGGAACAGAAGGCAGAACAGGATAACCGATAGTACTTTACATTCATTTGCACCAGTACATCAGATCTATTTCGTGTGTGTCCAGCAGCTTGTCTTCGGTGGTCGGTCTCGCCTCGACAGCAGAGTCTCGGGTCGTCGGCAGCGTCTCCAGCACAGAGTGACCGCCTTCAGCGGTGGCAGCATATTAAAGGTCAGTATTCATTGTTCCCCATTGGCTCTCCATGAGTGACCTCTACAGGCGGCCGTCATGCCTCCAGTCATCATGTCCTTCGGTGACCAGTCGCGCCCTTGGTGATTCAAGCACGTGCATGCATCTTTTCCTGGCCCTTTTCATACGTGACCTCAGAACCTGGTCAGCGGCGGTCTCGCGTGTTCCGTCTTTCTTAGCCTGCATTGAGGACGGCGCGATTGTTGGGCCCTCCTAACAGTTACAATATCCGAAGGCCGATATCTTCAAATGAGACACAGAAGGGACTGCGAGAACGCCCATAAATCTGTGCCGAAGTCAATCCATCGGTTGAGTGTAGAACGGATGAAATCAGTTAAAGTGGCTTTCGACCAAAAAGATTCATGGTGACTACGGGTGACCTTGAGCAGACTAGGCTCCAAGGGAAAGGCAGGCGATGCGATGGCAGGGATCAGGTGGAGCTTCCTACCACACACGCACAGTTTCATCGAGAGAGTTTTCTTTCCAATTTGTAGATCTCGAGCAGGCGGCACATAATACGTCCGTTGTCAATACGTTTTTTTTATTGCGGGGGTAATCCTAGTTTGGGTCCCAGGTCAGCACGCGAAAGCGACAGCCTTTTGTAATGCAATCCTTCTGGGCAATACAAAAGAAAGGAAACATAAAAAAGAAATAAAGTTTATAAAAGTATAAAAAGTAGAAATAAGTATTTAAATGCCCTGATGTTTGTCAACAAAAAAGGTACGCCATTATTAAAATGTGCAAATATGCAAATATTGGGAAATGAATAAATTAGAAAATAACTAAATAAAACTAAAATCATCTAACTAAAAACGCCACCTTAACTAAGTTAAACTGACTTAACTTTAAAAATAATCGAAAACCAACAGTAAAATAGTGAACATAATAATTAGCTGAAAACTAAACTGAAAATTGAACTTTGATATAAATAAGATAGGTAAACCAAACTTACGTAAAGTTGTTGCGCATGTAAATTAAAGGTGTTTGCGGTGCTTCGCGTCGCGAATTATAACAAGCTAGCTCCAGGACGGTAAGCCGGACCCCATGTACTTTGAAGTAGACCACCTCCTAACCATCATTTCTTTCAGGAGTATCAAGGAACCCAATAATCTATGAAGTTAAAGCAAGTAAAAATACTGAAATTTGTCTTATCCAATAAACTATAAGAAATAAATAAATAACTGTAAATTTCTGTGCTTATTTTTTAGCACATCACCTTGTTGCGAAAACATAAGCTTATTTAAACAATTTCTGGGACCTAAGCTAGGATCTCACCCTTACCTTCAAGCATGGAAATCTCGGGGTTCGAAGTCCTGAACATTTTTTCTTGAGCCACTGCCTCAGACTTTTGCTGGCTATTATCAGGGATATTTAACGTGTTGGGAGGTTCACGTTCACCGGAACAAAAACTCGATATCTGCTGCCGTACTTATTTGGCATGTTATCAAGACCTACAGAAGAGCTTGATTTTTAACTGGAATCCGTTGATGACCAATTTGCTTTCTGTATGTACTAAAATGAACCTTATTTGTCTGTGGCTGGTGTGAAGTTTATGCGTAGACGCGATGCAACGATAGGGAGAACATTTTACGGAACATATTCGTCTAGCTTAGGCTGCAGGAAATCAGTAAATACTTTTCCCTGAAATATGTCGAGGTAAGAGTTCCTTCTAAGCATCACCGTAGTTTCATTTAGCAAAACCAACTATCTGCTTATTTCGTTGTATATTTCACTAACATTATCTTTTTTATCTTTGGTTGAACAAATTGGAATTCTCGAGGTTCATCTCCGGTGAAATTTTTCTGAGCAGCTTACGATTTTTACCCTTCCCCAACGATGCTGCCCGTCCTATTTTTAAATTCCCTTTCCCCCCCCCCCCTACAATGCTGTCGGTCTTCCCGCTACCTCAAGAGGCAGCTGCTTCAACTTGCTAACCTGAAGACCGAACAATCCTATCCGCCGCCTTCTCTTGTTCATTGAACACTGCCTCGAAAAAGAGCTGTTTGTGCCTGGGGACTTTAACACCCTTGACCCAATTCCCCTCGCATACAAGATAGACACGACTGCGCTGAGGGCCACTGAAACGCACCGTTGCACAAATCGTTGCAACGATTTGCCCAATCCATATTCAGTTCTGAGACTCCATTTGGACAAAGCAACTCGTCACTTGAGGAACGGGCAGGCCACCACATCGTCTTACGCCAAAACCGGAGAGCCAGGCAGCCGAGCAATCATCACGCCCGAGCCCACCGCCCGTGATGAAACTTCAACAGGTCAGAGCCCGCGTGCCGTTCGACAAACTACCCACGCGGAAAAAGGCAATTAACGCTAATTGTCACTGTATGTTTGCAGTAATGACTGCATCCTATAAATACTCCAGAAGTCTGTGCATACCTCACCCGTTTCTGCCACTGTTTCTTACTCATGCCTCTGATGATGAATCCGCGACGAATGTCGAAACGTCAGTCGAGCAAACGTATTGTTCCAGCGATCGAGTCTTCTTCTCGGTCGTCCCTTCTCCCACCACACATGCTCCTCGAGGTCTGGCTTCGCCCTACACACGTGTGGCGTTATCGGACATGCATCGTTCCCCTGTCTAAGTCAGGCGATATTTGGCCGACTCCCTTGTTTTCGACTAACTGCATCCATTTTAAGGTTTGTTCCTCGTTTATTATCCATTCCTTGTTTAATATTAACATACTAGACCAGTTGTTGTTTTCAGTGGGATTTGACGTAAGCCTTACGACTGGCTACAGCGTCAAAGGATACCAGATTCTTGAAATAATGCTTACTTTATTTGCAAAAAGAGACTACGTCCTTTTTCCTGCTTTATAAATTAACGCATTCGCGTACATTTCGCTGCTACTATCTAGTATGTTTGCAAATCAACTGATCGCATAGGCTCGTGGATAGCGCTGTTCACCTCCATGTTGGTTAATTAATTTTGGCCAAATCGTGGGTAATATTTGCTGAGTTCATGGTTCATAATTGTTATTCTTTCCAGTGGCTACTGATTTGCTCTTATTTATGTCGCGGCGGTTAACTCAATTGTTTTCGCTTCGCTGATACTTATTTGTAGTTTATTTTTAATGATCGCACGTTTTTTCGTTGCTATTAATTAGGTTGGCAAAAGTAGCTTATGTAGACCCACTCATATACCCTTAGTCCCAGCATTTTGTCCTGCAAAATGATGGCTATAGAATTTTGTGGAGCGGGGAAACAGTATAGGCAGAGAATGAAACTTTTAGAAGTAATTGTAAATTGAAAAAATGTAGTCGAAGTTACTTCGCGCAGCCGCTGGGAGCAGGTTGTTCCGCATAAAAATTGAAGGTGTGCGCGGTGCTTCGCGCCGTGTACTATATTAATCTAACTCTAGAACGGTAAGTTGAACCACAAGTTAGTTGAAGTAGACGACCTCCCAACCATAATTTCAATTTTTCGGGAAATTCAAAAAACCTGCCATTGGATAAACGGGTTTTTCCGCAATAAGTTCAATGATAATACAGCTTAGGAAAAGCTACAGATATAAATCAACAACACTTCTAAATACAGTAAAAAATGCATTTAGCATTTATTAAAGTATATTCCACTGCGTGTCCCAATTCCCCACCCATAAAACCCGATAACCACCGTTTTCGTAGGAAAACATGCAGGTTGTAGGGATCAATGAGTGAGGCTACATAAGCTACTGAAGCCATTAGTTTTTTTTGAATACTTGTGCCCATTATTTACTAATTTTATACACTCTATATTTTTCCTTCCCCCTGATATGTCCCACCTATATTAACCCTTGTACCGCCGGCCCTGCAGTACACAACCCCTTGGTTTTTGTTACTGTGGTTATGTCGATAAGGAATCTTTACCTCTGTTGAGCAATGACAGCTTGCAATCCCAACAACTGTGGAGTTATCCAAGCGTCTAAATTTTCTACTCACCTCTTCATCCTCCGCAAACTGATGACCTACGATTGCCGAGCGAACAGTTGTTTATTCGAATTGCTGATGATACGGTTGTTGGTCATTCTTTCAAAAGTCAGATACACCTTCACATACTAAAAGATGGCCTGGATCAGGTCTCAGTATAGTCGTCAGCAAATGGCGACCTACTTTGTGACCAGAAGTCAATCCAGTGTGTTTTTAGATTGCAACCCTCTCCCAGTCTTGAATCCACTGATATGCTACCCAGTAAGGTATCCTCTTTCGGGTATCTTGGTCTTACTCTGGCATCTAACCTCTCATTTACTCTTCATATTGAAGGCTCTCTTATTAAAATCTGTAAACATTTTTATATTTTATCCACCGTTTGCGTTCAGATCGCACACCGCAGGCCCTAATCTGGCGAGTTATACATGCTTGCGTTCTCCGTTTCATTGTTTACTGCTCTCCAGTTTTTCCAGTCTTACTTTAAAAAGACCTAGTTATTTTAAACGTATCCTCCGAATGCTCTCTTCAGCTGCCGGCGTTTCCTATATTTTAGGTGATATTACAACACAGAGACACTTTAAAACGATCAGGGATTTTGCTGATCGCATCTTCAGTGAGGTCGCTCACCCTCTCCACTCTGAACTAATGACTGCGAAGTCTGTGTCGAAGCTTCTGTCATATGGCTTGCCTTAAATCACATATCAGCGCTCTATACTCTGAGAAGAAGACGACTCGATCACTGAGACAATACGTTTATTCGCCTGACGTTTCTAGGTCCATCGCGGATTCATCCTCAGAGACATAACCAGAGAGCAGTAGCAGATACGGATAGCGTATGCACAGGAGTTTGCAGTATTTATAGGATACAGTCATTAATGCAAACATACAACGAAAATTAACGGAACTTGCCTTCTTGCATGTTGGTAGTTTTTTGAACAGCATGCGGGCTTTGACCTGCTGAACTTTTTGATCCCGCATGGTGGACTCGGGCATGATGATCGCTCGGCCATCTGACCCTCCGATTTTGGCGTAGGATGACGCGGTGGCTTGTGCGTTCCCCAAGCGGAGATTTACTTTGGTGAACTCGAGTCTGAGCACCAAATATGGATCGGGCTAATCGCTGCAGTTGTTTATGGGTTGGGGGCCCATGAAGCATGAATCACCCGATTGTCACCTCGTGCGAGCATTTCGGCCTCATCAAAGTTGAATGGTTGGCCATGTGAGGCCACTTCCTGGGACTCGCATGTTCGATTGTCCTTTATACTCCCATTCCTAGCACGTTGCCTCCCCTGCGAAGAAATGGAAATTCAAAAGTTAAAAGCTGACCTGTCTCACTAACAGATGTGCACATCATGTAAAAATTTAAACCTTGAGTATTCTATGACCTTTTACCTTACCTTATCCCCTGCTCACCGTGAATGGGGCCGTGTTTCGCTGAAAATTTTGATGTTAACATTTAAAATAAAGCCGCACCTACCTCTCAAGCGGCATTCGCTTATGTTCCAAAAAGGTTTTAGCTTGACTTACCCCCTACCCAAATGAATGGCGTAGTTAACGTGCCCTGAGCGAGGCATCGTCTGACGACGCAATGGCCGCGCCGACCGGCCTGCCGGTTGTTGGATTGTGATTCTACGGTCAGTCCATTGCGCTATCTGTGCGCCCGATATGCTAACTGGGGCATGTGCGTCTGTGTGTGTTTGTGTCGCATTCCAAGGCGACGCTCCATTATAAGGAGGACTGCGCGCCTAGCCTGAGGTGAATCCGCTACAAAGAACGTAAACTGTCAGCTGACTTAGGGCGGTGGTTAGTACCTTTCCCTCAAATTACAGGCTTACTATTTTTAGGCCGGTATGAACTTAGCCATCAAGGTTCAAGGTACCAACGGTAGTACCTTGCTAAGACTGGGCTGTGTGTGCGGAGACGGAACGCCAAACTCCGCGCTGCCTCATGCTTCGCGAATAAGAGTCGTGGGTGCTAGGAGCAGACGTTACAGACACGCGAACAGGCAGGCAGCGAGCCGCGCTTATGGCAGGCTATTGATCCGAATACACGCGGCAAATGCAAACTGCAAATCAATCAATTAATCAATCATTTAAAATTTAAAGCTGCGGCCAAGCTAAGACTCTGACAAGCTAGCCATGGAGTCACAAGCCAATCATGTCGTTACTCGTGCCACGACAGTATCTGATTGGCCAGATGGACATGCTGTACACGCGTTTGTTGCCTTAATTATGTTGTCCTTAGTACGCTAAAGGACTTCTGCTTTACGCTCTTCTTGTCGTGTTCTCCCTTGGAGACTCATACAAAGGCGTAATTGGAAAATTGGCATCCCAAGAAGTATAATTATGCAGAAAAGGCACTTTGGGAAACGATTATTTATTATGTGAATTTTAGAAGCTGGAGACCCCACTTCGTATTCAGACGTAGAGAAAAGTGAATGCAAAAAACAGCTAACATTTAATATTTGAAAATCGAAGGAAAATCGATAATGCCGTGGCGTGGCAAGTTGTTCTAGCCCTGAACTCTACCAAGCCGAACTAAATTACCTGGTCAAATTGTTTTCACAAAGCGGCTACCCCAAACAGTTCGTGCGCCGATGCATAAGACGACAACAGCCAAAACACAATAAAGAGGTACTAGATTGTCCCAATCAGGTGCCCAATCCAAGAAGATTCCGAAAGCTTCCATATATTAAGAACGTGCCTGAACTCGTTGAAAGACACCTGAGGAAACATCAAATCCATGTGGCGCACAAACCGACGAATACTCTACGAAATCAACTCGTATATCCCAAGGATAGGGTTGATTACTTGGGCAGAAAAGAAGTCACCTAAAAGATCCCTTGTGACGGCTACAACACATTTTATTGCGGACAGACAGGAAGATCATCTTCCACACGCTTACGCGAACATCAACGAGCGGTAAAGGGGCGATACCACTTGTCTGAAGTCGCCATGCACACATTGGAAACTGGACACCAATTTGCATGGGACGAAACCCGCATTGTTGGCTCTTGTCCATACAAGAAAGGCCACGAAGTTCTCGAAGCTATGCATTCAGACGCGCAATGCATCAACAGGTACACCGAGTTTGCATCGTCATACCAAAGCCTCAAGCTGAAATGGGCGAGACGCAAACCAATCCGAACAGAATGAAAAACACTACAACAGGGTACTGGCGTAAGCGCCACGCCACGACATTATCAATTTTCCTACGATTTTTAGATGTTAACTGTTAGCTGTTTTCTGCATTAACCTTTCTCTACATCTGAAGACGAAGTGGGGTCTCCAGCTTCGAAAATTCACATAATAAACAATCGATTCACAAACTGCCTTTTCTACATATGTGGTGAGATCTCTGCTTTGGCATAAATTTACAACAGTTAGCATCTATTGGCATGTGATTCGTAGAGGTTGACGGATTTCGTTTCAAGACAGGTGGCTTGGGCAATCGCACCGAAATGGATCGGTTAGTGAAAATGCGCGTTATGAATTATCGACTTTTCTAACACATTTCTTCTTCTTAATTGAAAATATGGTTAAATAAGTAAGTAGCAAGCAATCGTTCGGTTGGACCCAATTCTCACAAAATGTAATTATAAACCATCTAATTAGCTTCGTACGAATCAGAAAAAAAATTTTCCATCTGATGACATAAAACTGAAGCATCTCCTGCATTTTTGTCATACTTTATTTTTTAAATGACAAAATAGTCCATTTTACTCTTGAAGTTTGTCGTATATTCTGATAGAAATAGTCTGCTTTACGTTCTTATAATTCCTACACTGGTTTAATTTTACTCTATTCCTGATATACCGCAAAACGTTTTTCAACCGCAGATTGCTAATTCGATCTGTTTCCCACGTTTTCGCCTCTCGTTGGTGAATCATTCAGCTTCGGTATTACACCAAGCCACCATTACCCTGGGAGCGATTAAAACCATTAAGTTGCGCGAGGGTCATTTTCTTCTAGTCCTAGCTTCCCAGCCAACGGATATTCTGAGCAGAAAAAATACTTTACAGACAAACCCGATTTGTAACATCTCATAATCACGCTTTTGCAAAACCACCCTTATTTTTTTACAACGCGCGCTCTACCTAAAACGGTAAACTAACGTTGCCAAAGGCACAATCTGCAATGGAGCTATTTTTGTGATTTGCTTTGACGTTGTTGGACTCTAAGCTTACGGTTTAACATTCAATTAAAAGGCCTGTAAATGATGGGTCTGATACTTAACAGTCCTTCATTCCCCACATAATTTCTCTTGGTGAAAATAGCGATAGCAATGACCATATTTCTAAAAACGCATCGATGTAGGTGTCATCACGAAGACTTCTAAGGGACATGTAAGCCACAGCAGTTTCGTTAGGAAAAAATGAGATGCCTCAAATAGATCCTTTTAAAATCAACCACAGGTTAATAAATATGAAAAGGAAGCGCAGTACCTCCTCACAAAATTCCATTGCATCTCCATAAAATAGTGGTTAGTAGTCACTATTTTGCCTGGCTGGCCTTGTCTTGCTAAGTCTACTATCCAACCTATTTGAACACAGTGGATATCTGATTAAGTGCCAGCTCCCCATGGAAGTACCTATCTGGGAGTGGCCCATAAGTTTTTAAGGTTTTCAGATATTCAAAAGTGTATCGTGTTATATTTATTTGATGAAAAGTGGAGCCCCAGTTAACGAATTTAATCCGTGCCGGCACCGCGCTCGTTATGTTAAACGTTCATCTTGTGAAAGGAATTTCGCCCATCTAAAATAATGAACATACAATAAATCCATTCAACTCTCAAAAAATAGAAACATGGAATTTTACTATTTAATTAGAAAATATGTAATTATTAAAGATGTTTTTACCGTATTCCTTAATACTTGACCCTATAAAGATTCTTCGTTGGCTTGAGGGCGATGATAGAGAGAAGGCGAGATTGCAATGTGGAAGGAGAATCCACCTCTGAGTTAGACAGGCTCTCTCTTCCTGTGCATTTAACCGCACTGGGACCTCAATGTGGTTCGCTTTTACTTGCTCGTCTCCTCTGTATCATTCCAAAGAACGCATGTATTGACATCTAGCGTGGAAGCCCGGCTTCGCCTTGTGCTTCCTTACATGTTGGTGTCCCTTATGTAGGTAAACCGCATTTGAGAACCTCTTAAATAATTATGTTCGGTTCAGTTTAATTAGGGAAATATATGTAAATACTTTAAACTCCCTATTTGTGATGAAGAACATGTGGCGTTGCCAGTAATGGAACTACGTTAAGGGGGGGGGGCAGAACCTTTGTTGATGTACTTGCAGACGTACTTGATGGACTTCGCTGAGTTGCAAAATTCAACGTTGATGTGGGCGTTGAATGCTTTTTACAGTAGGAGACAATACGGCACAATCCAACGGTTATCAATTACCACCCCCACCGGTTCGCCTTCCATTGATAACTGCTTCGAGTCAGCCAATCTCAGGTTGTCGCCTTCTGTAGAGAGGGTAACCATCGCCATCAGTCTGAGTTGAACCAAGGAATCGCTTGAAATATCTCTTGGTACATTAACCATCCTTCATGCAAGGACTTTTCGGATTTATCTGACCACATGGATCATGCCCCATTTGAGTTTTGATCGTTTCAAGCAGAACAGGGTCAACGGACCGGTCAGGCAACTCTGCGCAAATGATTTTTTCGACATCAGAAGAGTGCAATTTTTCCTTTAGCCAAACCAAAATGTGAGCGTGGGGCAGTCCTCTCTTTAGCCAATTGACAGTGTACATATGACACTGAACTTCACCGAAAATTTTGAATTTGCTGATGAGTTTCATCATGGATTTCAACTTAAGCTCGAATACCCGCGCGGAAAAATCATGGCGATCCTTTGGCATTTGACCGGGGAGCAGCTCATCAGTCATTTCAGGCCATGATGGGTTGCAGGTTAACGTAATGAATAGATCCGGGCGTCCAAAATGTCTAACGTAAACCAACACATCTTGAGTTTTCTCATGCATATAGCGAGGAGACCCAGTGTGGCTTGACAGCAAGATGAAAAGTTGATCGCGACCAGCATTATCACCATCATCAGCAAGGATATTGCCTCTAAGGTGGATGTAGTTGTCCACGCGAAGTTCTTTCTGATGTGTGCGAAAATAGAAAAAGTCGTTCTGTTTCCATTTTGGCAAACATATCAACAGCAAGTTGAAGGATCAACGCTTTTAAACGGCAAAGTAGGTTGTAAGATCGTTCTCGAATCATAAAGGGATATGAGTAGAGGCTTTACAACTGACTGTTTTATGGATGCCTAGTTGAAGTGGTAACCGTCTTCACCATTAACATGCATGAGAGGGTATTGCAAAGCGTCGTATGAACGGTGTGTCTCATATATCCTTTGCAGTTTATCGTCTCTCCTTCTCAAGACAATATCCCTGTTGCCACGCTGTGTTTCTTGCATGATGACGGCCACCTCGTTACATGTGGGAGCATTAAATCTTCGTTAATGTTCTCCACGAGGACTTTGATCGGCATCTATGGTAATAGTTAGGTCAATGGAAGCGTGCGTCTCCAAGGCAGACTTGAAACTGTTAACTTAGCTGTTGCGTTAGTTTAGCATGTCTTGAAGGGACGATATTATGTAATGCTTCAAGTCTGGGTACACTCAGGATCATTTTTGAGCCTGCAGGTTGATGTATTCTACGAAGTATATCTGTAGAAATTTCGGCTCGCCATCAGGAGGAGGTAGTAACGATCCAATCCGGTCGCAAACTTGGCCTTCCACCTTGAAGATTGGCATAAATCCAATCTTATGAACAATGTTGGCACAAAAAAAGGTCATTTGAAACG
Organism: Ligula intestinalis; assembly: GCA_036362985.1. Classification (NCBI taxonomy): domain Eukaryota; kingdom Metazoa; phylum Platyhelminthes; class Cestoda; order Diphyllobothriidea; family Diphyllobothriidae; genus Ligula; species Ligula intestinalis. Next base: position 70,586,280 of record JAYGXS010000003.1, on the reverse strand, counting down.
CCCCGTTTTGCTTCCTAATGTTTGAGAGAAACTTTTTCGAGTCATCGGTATCACCAGCAAGCAATGTTTGGAGTATTTCTGGTGGATGGGGGAAGTTATGCAGGAGAACTTTGCCGTTGGAACACCACATGCCGTTTGTTTCACCAGTCCATTTTTTCGTCTGACAATGCCCGCAAACTTCCACCATCTTCCCAATGGAAATATTTGCATCTCCCGCATAACCAGGACTTGGGTTGTAATTGAGTGAGGCTTTGTTCCCTACGTGAGCATTTGTGGAAGCAATTCACGGGCCAGGGTTGCCAAACCGTATGTTAAGTGGTTGCGAACTTGAGTTTCCAGCATCGGTGGGCCGTTGATCCGCTCTTTGTGATGCTTGTATAGCCAGACGTGCACTTCTAGGTCTAGGTAATTCGTTTTGCCGACGTTGCGAATCTCTTATCCTACCTAGCTCTCTTCTTTGCAGAGTTTGGACTTCAGTTTTTGGGAGCGATTAGTTTGATGGCGAATAGCGTCTTCGTGCCTTCGGTGGAGCATTTGCTCTTCGGTTTCTTGGGAGTGATTAGTTTAATGGCAAATCGTATCTTTGTGTCTTCTTTGCAGCATTTGATATTCGGTTTCTTAGGAGCGTCGATATCGCTGACGCATAGCATTATTCTCCAGGCAAAGTCATCTTTCTGCTTGTGTTTCTTGCGAACTTCTTTCAACATTGGAAAATCTCTTCTGTTCCATCGTCTGAACTTCTGTTCTCGCGGCTGCTTTAATTCCTTTTCTGCCTAATGAGGTAGAACCTACAAATAGGTTATCATTCTGAACAAAATAACATTGGGTAGAAAAGAAGTAAGTTCACAACGTTTCCTGCAGTCACCGGCCTATCATCGTTTTCGGGTTGTTTGTGTTCAGAACATTTCTGACGGCATCAGTGTTGTCCATAATGATAGTTTGTAAAGGTTAGAATGAACGTGTAGGGATTTATGTGGAAGGCCATTCAATCTAATCTAAAAGCTAGCCCGCGACAACATACACGTAAGCAAAGGGGGGGTCCAAATGATAGTAGATCAAGGGGTTTAGGTCAGTGAGTATGAAACCCCTTCCCCACACCCACCCATCCCCCGTGGCGTATTCACATCCGGCTGTCACGTCAAGTGTCAATCGCGAGTCTGAAACAGCTGAATGCTATCAAGTATAAAGGGGGAAAAACAGATACAGTGACAACAGCACTGTCCCCTGTGATCTACGTACAGACTGGCGCGCGAAAGGGGGGCGGTGCGGGGGACTAATACACGGACAGGAGCGCATGCCCTGCTTGCGCGCGTTTTTGTGTGCCCAAAATCCGTGATCGACATAAAAACAGATGCCATCCACCAATGATAATGGATGTTTACACAGAGGCAGGCAAGAATTTTATGAAGTATACAGATTGCTGTTGTCCTCGTCTGAGGATGTCCCTGAAACGAGGCAGAAAACTGTCATTGAACAAGTTCATAAGTCGTGCAGTCCCTGTTTTATCAGGGTGATGCTTTTCCAAGAATGCGTTCACCTTTTCAAACATTCCCAACATTTCCCCGATCTCAATGGCAGAGGCGGAATCCACCCTTGCCTCTTCCTCTCCTGATGAGAGCTCTCGTTAATTTTTATTGATTCAGCTCCTCTTGAAGTTCCATGAATTCCTCCGTGGTCAGTTCATCAGAGTGTTCCTGCATTCACTCCTGCACCTCAACAGCATTCAACCTCAGACGCAAAATCCACCCCAGAATAGCAATATCATCTGGTAGATGGACTTCCAGGTCATCCAATTGTGCAGATGCAAGACCTCAACCTTCGAATTCTCGCTTAGAGATGTAGCGCCGGTGCCATGCTTGCAAACCGTCACGTGATTGCGTTCCACTATCTGCTTCTAGTACAGCCAATCACGGGTTCCGTAGACTGCTTTTGGCTAGGACGATTACCAAGCGGTTAGTGACTCACTCTCACATGACGCTTATGTATTTACGCCCATAGCACGCTAGCCGGCATGCATGTGTGCAGGGCCCGGGTCAGCCGTGTATCGGGACTTCAGACCATTACTGAGTTTCGGCACACTATAAACAACTCCTCCTGGTCACAATCCTTCTCTTCCCATAATGGACCGGGCGTGATAATTGTATTGCTCTGAGCACACTCACTGCTTAGAATTCTACAAGGACACCCTCAAGCCACAGGTTTCGCCATGCAGAGTTAAGAGTCCTCCATGTCACTTGCTCCCAGGTCTTATCGATCAAACGTAAGACACCCAGGATATTGAAGTGCTCCTTCAAAAATTCTCTGAGCATCAGCTCTGTACTGTTCATCATATCAATAAACCTCGCCAACAAGGCCCTCACGCAGAGGTTCAGATAGTTGGAAATGATCTTCTGGTCCATGAGTTGTAGGAGTGGAATAGTATTGGGAGGAAGAAACTTGACTGTGATGACTTTACTTTCTGACAATAAATCGTTTTGCATCTGTGGAGGATGCGCAGGTACGAGCTTTAGCAGCAGCAGCCTCGCGAGAGCTTGTAGCCAATCAAACTACACCAGCTCACTGATTGGCTGCAAGCCACCGAGGACTCACGCCCTGGGAGCGACGGCAAACAGTTTGACTATCGGTTTCGATTATGTCCAACGTACTTTCCAAACACGGTGGCTCAGGGACGGCGACTTGTGCATGAGCTCGTTTTAAGTGAAATTAGATTTACATTGCATCGACTACACCCCTGTCCGGTGTCAAGACCGAGTTATCGCAAAAGAGTTAAGGCTACGCCGGTTAAAGCCTAACTACTGCGATCTTCCAGGCCCAGTTCCTTAGGAGAAGATAGAGAAGTCTTGGGGAAGCAGAGCAGGAGAAGGTTATATTCTGTACAGAACAAGTAGGAGAATAGTCCGTAGAAAGGTGGTTGACTTGGCCTGGAGTTGAGTTCGACCAACAGGACCGTGAGAGAGCACTGCAGTGTCGCGTCCTTCTGGAGCCCAGGCGAAAGGCCGAGTAACTCCAACGTCAGTCACCGAAGGCTTTTTTCTATCTGATGGCCTTGATGGTGATTGGTGAACGCCAAGGACAGATACCAGTGGGGGAGTCCCTGTCTCGCGCGATGGTTGCCGAGTGCGCGGCTAACAAAATCAAACAGCGTGAGTCTATAGCGACAGGCTCCCACAGTACTTCCCCCCCCCCCCCAGCAAGACCGAAGGCGGCGGTAATGAACGCCGAAGGCAGGACCAATGCCAATGGTAGAGAAAGGAAAGGAAACAAACAAAGGGAGATTAGTAAAGGATAGGGAAGGAGGTACGTACCAACGGTAGCGTTTGAGGATTTGGTGTTGATTTAGCTGGCTTATGTGAGCCAGGTTGATGAGACCGTTGTGAATCGCATGAGTTTCCGTACTGTAATGCGTGAGTCGTGTAGGAGATTGGTGCTTCGACTACGTGTGAGACAGCCATGTTGGCTGCGTTGAACCTCTACGGCAACTCCGTATGCTATGTCAGTGTTGGTTGAGTTGAAGGAGGAAGGCATACCGTTGACTGTAGAAGAAGCAGAGTTTAGAAAGGAGTTGAGGACATGGGCACTCAAAGCAAGAACACCTCTTCGGGATGGGAAGAAACCAAAGCCTGGGTCGACGGGCTGTGAGCAATTGAGCATCTCACTCTTGCTTCGCGACAAGGTGTTGGTGATGACGTTCTCCATTTCATGGTCACAGGGATGACACAAGAAAAAAAATCAGTCGAAGTTGAGGGAGGTTGGATGTTGATTGAGCTCAGCCAGATCAGAGGTTGAGAGTTTAGATCACGTTGGGGTCACCAATATCGCAGGGAGTTAAGTGAGCTGAACCCAGCAACTGCGATCTTCAGACCATGGTTACTTTTTGGAGTTACTTTTGGAGTTTTTAAGGGCTCAGTGGAATTTTTAAGGGCTTCGGTCATTTACTCCAAATATACTGACTGATACTGACTGACTTAGTGCCGAAGAAAAGTCGATAAACTACAGAGTAGTAGAAAGAATATAATGTGTACACAAAGAAGAGGAGAATAGATGGAGGAAGTCTGACTTGGCGAGCCTACAACCAGCAGGAGGGCCAGCCACATACCAAGTGACTGAGAGTAGTTAGGCCAGGAGACAGAGAAAGCGAATTCATTGGCTAGGTTGGCATGTGATTGGTTGGATAGCGTGTGGGCGGACAGCGTGTCTGTGGTCCACGTCACGCGCGCTAGTAAGTCTAGCGACTGCAAAGACCTTGATCTCCAGACAGATTGAGGCCACGGCGGGAAAGCCAGACATAGACAGGCAACGGCCCACTACAGAGTCACGAAGACCGGAGGCGGGATCGGACGCAAACGATTGGCGAAGCCGAAGCCACCACGCCTCCCCACATGTTCGGCATTTCTGATGGAAGGGCAGCCTGAATAACGCTTGTCGGACCTTGACCAGTCACCCCCCACGATGGTCCAGCGTATCTATTACGCGGCCCGTATAGGAAGCACAAAAAGAGGATTTGCCGTGACCCGGGATTGAAGCGGTAACACACACAGGTGCATACGCACTGACAACTCGTTAAATGAGCGATGGTTCGTCAATCAAAACCCAGCTTCTGTGAGTGGTTCGCTCGCTACCTGAAATTCTCGTAGATGGGGCTGCTCATCACCTCAGGCTGCACTGTATTCATATTATACTCCATATTATTCCTCTAGCTGAACGCTTGCAGAATTTTTTTATAATTTAAAATAATGCTGTTATTTTTATTATTTTCAGCTCAAGAAAACGTGAGTGGTAGACCGCCAACAATTAACACTTACGAGACCTTTTTTGAGTTTAAGGCAGGAGTCAAAACATTGGGAGTCTCCATAAACATTTGCGTTGTTTACAGCGAAGATCTTATTGGTGAAAGAATAAGTTCAAGCTGGTTTGCCCGTTCAGGCAAGGCGTCTTCGGTAGGTCAGACGCTCTGCGCTCTGGGTGGAAGTGAGGCATCGATGAGGAGCGTCTTAACTATTGATTCCATGCAAATCCTCACCAAACAGTTAGGAAGTTGGCCAGAGGACTGGGATTTGGTAAATCAGCAATAGCTCTGTCGAAAGGGGTGAATTTCGACTACAGAAGATGCGCCAAGTCAAGAGTCAGGCAAGACCAATTAGGTAGGTCAATGTACTGAAAGAGAGGAGCTAACAAAAGGACTCAACGGTAAGGGTGTTGCACGCAGCGTCCTGTGCCTGTGCACACGGCTTACAGGGTGCCGAGACATGTCCTGCAACCAATCAGGAGAAGGTATACAGTGGCGTCAAACTCGCTGGGTCAGGGGCTAGGCGAGGCTTCGCTCAACCGAGAGGTGGAAAATGCGGGTGGCTTGACAAGGAGCGAGAGGCGGGCAGTCATGAGCGCAGATAGTTTGCGTGACCGCAAACTTGGCTGGCGAAGGAACCATGAGTCAGCTGTGATAATTAGCCTTGGGGTTGTGGTTGGTTAGGGCAAAAGCTAGGGCAGAGGAATAGATACATCCTGTAGAATTTAGCACAAGGTAATTTGCAGTTCCGAGATACTTATACTGATGTCCAAACAAAAACTCCAGCAATCTGCAAAAGGGACTCCTGAAAATTAAAAGAAATCGGCAGCGTGTCCCAACCAGGACACACTCACTAAAAGTTTAGCATAATTCTTGAAGGATGAATCGAATGATTTCTTTGATTAGGACAAAGGACATCGATGATGCTATCGCAAGGGTGTTAAGTTTACGAATGTTTAACTCTAACGGCTGCGATCTTCCAGGCCAGGTTCCTTAGAAGATGAGAGAAGACTTGGAAAGGCAGAGGAGTAGGAACAATATATTGTTTACAGAATGAGTTGAAGAATAGTTCATAGGAAGGTTGACTCGGTCTGGCGTACCTTTGACCGTGAGAGCCATGAGTGAGAGCAGCGGCGGCGCGTCCGCCCCGCGAAGGGGCAGAAGGCCAAGTGAGTTCTAGCGTCAGTAATCGAGTCCTCGCTCTGTCTCGCGGCCTTGAATGTGATTGGTTGGACGGCGCGATGCAGACACCGAGTGGGCGGTCCATGTCTCGCGCCCCAGTTGGTGTCCCGTCGGAGGCACGTCTAAGAGTACATCCATGCAAGGTTTTGCTCTGAGTGACCATGTCTGTGACGTCAAGAGTTAGGTGGGCATCAGGCAGAAAGGACCACCACAATGCCTTCGAGTGAGCGCGTCACTGGGCCCGCTAACAAGCAGGCTGCCACGTTGCTGCGTCTGTCGAAAAGTGTGGTGGTGTAATGAACCGTCCCGACCCACTTTTGTTTTAATTCGTATCCCTGGTTGTCAAGTTCAGTTTTCGTTATTCAGGCTGAGTCACCACGGTTTACCTTGAACAATCTCCACTTCGCTCCTGTGATCGATAAGTCCTTCCGTTTTCTACATTTTCTTCGTCCTAAAATTTATTGCTCGTTCGATAATTCTCAATAAACGTTTTTCGTACCATTACCTCCTCACTTATTGCCATGAATCCGTTCCACGACAAATCCGCTTCCTCATTTGGTGAAATTGATGCACTTTTAGGAGATATCTTTCGTGAGGCTCCTCAACCTCATCCCGAACCTTTGATCCCTATTCCTGTCTGCCGAAAGCTCCCCGGCCTTCCCAGCTTGGATGCTACATTGGTCGACAGACAACAATTCTTTAGCCTAACGTCGGGGAGCAAATGCTAGATTGGAAAAGCTTTTACTGAAGCCAAATAATGTACAGGATGCTCTGTGCACAGTTACCATAGACCCTCTCTGCAGGCGTCTCTGGGCGAATGAGGATCTATCGCAGGGAGCTATGCAAGCTAAAACCTAGCAACTGTGATCTTCAGACCATGGGGACTTAGAAAAGAAGAGGTCGGTGGAAGCCAGGGTGTTGGGAACTCTACATTGTGTACACAGATGAACGAATAAGAGATGGAAGAAAGTTGACTTGGGAGCACACAATCAGCTAGCAAGGCCAGCCGGGTCCAGGTGCCAGTTTGACAGCAGCCAGGCCAGGGGACAGAGCAAGCATTCACGCATGCAGGCTTGCTATTCGTCGCTGTGCTAAGGACCAGCTTTGTGGCATCTGCGATTGGCTGTTCGCAGACATCGAAAACCGCAGTCGTGTGATTCAAGCGGAATTCACTTTGACGCGAGCTGGTCACTACAAGTCCGCCGTTGAATATTTTGGCCCCCAGCATATGTGTAGGCTTCTACTCTGTCTGAATTGTGTTCACCGCTAATGTTCTAGTGGCACACTAGCGCAAAATCCCTCCTCGGTACTTTAGGCATGACGTCTCGTGATGACAAGCCTTCACCTATCTATTGGATGGCTGCCGACTTAGCGAGAAACCGCATTTAGTAGGTTGACCTCAGTCCGTCCAGTGAGATGCCAGCATTAGTAGGCTAGGCTCAATCTGCCTGGTCATTGATTCTCAAGGCCAACCCACAAAGATCTCAGTGCGGTGACTGTCGTCAGGTCGGCACTTCAAACACATGCCCGCTAGCCTGCGGACGTGCGCTCGTCTGAGAGTCAAATCTCCGCCTATTTATTCACCAATCATTCGGTACGGAAAAACTCAGCCTACCACTTTGGCCCTCCGATGACTTCTCTTTCATCTCCTGAGGAACCGGGCCTGAAGTTCGTAGTGGCAACCAATACGCTTTTTTAACCTTAATTCCTCGATAAGAGTTCTTCATAAACATCACCGTAGTTCACTATGCATATTTAGTTGTAGTTGAATATAAAGTTTGGTTTATTTCTTTGGTTATTATTTATTTTACAGTTTAGTTTGATACATTTTTATTGATTTATAATTTACTTTCCTTCCCGCTGGTATACTCCACCCATCAACCTCCTTGTACCATCGGTCTTTTATTACACAAACCTGGGGTTTTTTGTTACTGCAGTGATGTCTATAAGGAAGCTTTGCCTGTCCGCTTTCAGCTGATCAACAATCGATACAGCGCTGCTTGGCTTCGAGCCCTCGTTATGTTACAGCCTAGTTCCGCACGGTCCTGACGATAAATTTGCAGTCAGTGTGAAACGGACTGTAAGGTGACATGACTAAGCCGCCGAGATGACGGACGCCGGAGCAAATGCCAGAACAAATTGGAACCTAATTAGTTGATTTAACGCGTTGCTGCCTGAATGCTTTAACTGTTGCAGTGACACGCGTCAGCCGGAACCTCATGCCCCGTCAGCTACTGGCATCTCCATTCAGCTCTTGTGGGAAAGGGCAGTGAAGGGGGGGAGACCGAAGCTGAGGCAGAATGAATGCTTATGGCAATTCAGCGCATTACTCACTACAACGAATGCAGTGCACCTAAAACTCTCATTGCGCGCGAGCTCGCTCGCTTGCTCGCGCGAGGTCAACACCGACAACCCAGATGTAACACGGTTGAGTCATCTACTTGCATCTCCTTTTAGAACCTACTTCAATGGACTTTTAAAAACCTGAAAACAGAAATTAAACGTGGTGGGGTGGCAGAAGATAAGTGACTGGAACTCGAGATACTTTAATATTTCGAGCCGCCAGAATGCGATCTGAGCTACACTTCTGTTTCATCTCTCTCTCTCTAGCTCCTTGTGGTGGATTTAGTTGCCCTGGATCCACTTAACATACCAAATCAGTCTTTCTTAGTTAATAAAGGTTAAGGTAGGTTAAAGTCCTTCAAAGTCGGGAGTGGTTATTGAAGCAGAGCTATCCACCATGTCAAACAGTCAAGCGTAGCGATCTGGGCCCGAAAAGCGAATGGAAAGTCGTGGAGCTTGTGGTGCTTAACCAGTACAAAGAGCGAACTCCATTATAATCCAAGATAGCTCGACATGTCCTCAAGTTGCCTATATTGTGTGACCGACAGTGACAAAGTAATCTCTCATTGAGTGCAAAACTCCTACATGAGCCAGAAAAGAGCCTGGTTTATTAGGATGCTGGGGGTAAACTTTTAGCTCACACACATGAGCATGAGAGGATCAAGGTTGGAGCTTCTCTTTAGTTTCTGTATAAAAATATTCTCCAAAATCAAACGGTATCAGCAAGGTTGTTCTTCAGATTGAATCATTTGCAGCCTTCAAAACTGATGGCCTTGTGGGATATGATGTGGTCCAGTCAGATAATAGACAATAGAACCTATCCCAACATGTATAAGCTAGTGGAATAGGATAAGGCGTGAAAGGCCATAGTGTCAGGGAGAATTTACTAAGGTAGGAACAAGCGTAGTACGTAAGCAATAGGACAAGTGACTTCCAGACGAGTGCAGGCCAGCCATGAATGAGCCGGAGTCCAGAGAGTCTGCAACCGAACAGTGAGTTGTCGGCTCTGGACGTGAATGAGCGTAAACAAAGCGTCCGCATCTCGGGCACTGGTCTAACCTTGAGAAGTGGTTGGCTAGTGAGACTAGACCACCTTCAGAAAGCCAGACAGGAGTGACCTTGAACGGAGGCCTTGACTATGGTGTCTTGCGGACGCGTGGTGGTCACGCCAGACCTGACCTAGTCCAAGCAGCGTCCGAGGAAAGCATGACTAAGAAACGGGGTCGCTACAATCCCGTGCAATCTTCTTCTTAATAAAACTTCTGCATACAGCTCTCCGGGCTGGACCGTCTCTTGGCATGGGGACTATTTTACTTCCCGCAACCAATTCCTTCAGAGCAGGAAGCGAAAATCCACGATCATTCCCAACATTTGTGGAGTTCTGCAGGGGTCTATATTATCCCCTCATTTTTTCCCTCCATACTGATGACCACGATCTCCAAACGCATGTTTGTTTGTCAAATATGCTGACGACATGGTTGTCGGCCATCCTCTCAAAAGCCAGACCCATCTCCAAACACTGAAGGATGGACTGGACCATGTCACAGTATGGTCGTCAGACAATGGCCTTTTACTTAATGAGCGGAAGTCAGTCCAGTGTATCTTTAGGCTGCGACCCTCCTCCAGTCCTGAAACCATTGACTTTCTGCCCAACAAGGTATCCTTCTTCCGATACCTCGGTGTAACAATAGCCTCCAAGTTCTCATTTACTCTTCATATTGAAGACCTTTTTATTAAAATCCGCAAAATTTTATATTATATCCGCCGCTTGCGTTCATATTGCACCCCGCTGGTCCTCATCTGGCGTTTTATAGATGCTTGTATCCTCCCTCTCATTCTCTACTGCTCTCCAGTTACTTTTCCAGCATTACTCAAGAAATGCTTGCTTATTATTAAACGTATTCTCCGCATGCTCTCTTCAGCTGCCGGTTATTCCTATTTTTTTAGCTGACCTTATAATTCAGCGACATTTCAAATCGGTCCAGAATTTCGTGGACCTTATTCATAGTGAGGACGCTCACCCTCTCCACTCCGAACTAATGTTTGCGAAGTTTTCTCGTACGACGCGCCGAAACTTCTGTCACATGACATGTCGTACATCGGCCTACCAGAACTCGGTACTCCCATTCTTAGCACGATTCCTCACGTGTGAAGAAACGGAAATTGAGAAGCTAAAGGCAGACCTGATTCCATAGCTGATGTGGTAACTGTGTCGATTACTTACTTTGAGTTTTTTGTGATATTTGACCGTTTGCTCTTGAGCTTTTTGGCCCTCTTAATTTATTTTAGCTTTTGCTCTCCGTGAATGGAGCCATTTTTTGCTGCAAGTTTGATATTACCATCAAAATAAAGTTCTCTATCTATCTATCTATCGTAATGAATATGTTGGAATCGAAAACACATTTCAGAATTCCGGGTGACGTTTCATCAGATAAAGAATCGACTGTAATTAATGCCTAAGGAACTCCAGATGACAGCAAGGTCCCTTGTACGAATTTCGTTTCTAGAAGGCGTTGGCAACCACTTGCTATTTGTGTGGGCCAAAACTTAACTGTACAGGAGCCGTTAAGCCGCATCCTTTCAAGGTTTAGTCAAGATTTATGCGCAGCCTCGGGTAAGCCATAATATGAAGCAAACAAGAAGGGCCTGCCGTAAAACCGTTTCTAAGCTTTAATAACCGAGTTATGTCGATGATATTTGATGACTGTCCGAGTTAATTACGAAAGCTATTTTCTTTACACCCAAGCGAACCTGTTATTGTCTACATAGCGACTGTATTTTTGCAGAACTAATAACAGGACATTGGACTTGCATCGAACAGGTCGCGAAGAAAGCATGACTAAGAAAGGGGGTCGCTACAGCCTGAATATACATCTTTTCCGGATTAAATAAAATTATGCTCCCCTGTTTTTGATTATTACTCTGAACGGGTGTTTTGTTTGAGATGACAGCAAGTTGTTAAATTGTTTTCCCTTACAAAAAAACAAAAAATGCAAATTTCTATGGTAAAATAGTCCGAATGATTATTTTAATGATCGATTCCAAGTAACCACTATAATATCACTGGATGAGATCACCAATTAAAGTAGGTATAGATGAAGTATTAGATTGCACCTTTTGATAATGCACGAAAAAGCTCCACGTATATATAGAGTGGAAACGACAAAGACTAGGGGGACCGGAATGGCAATTTCTGGCTTTTTAGCCATCATCAGACACTCATAAACAATCCCGGGGGTGGATAACCCGAGATAATCACTCGGTTGACCCAATTGTGAAAAACTCGCAGCCTCGATGGAAGTCGAACCCACACAACAGGGAAGGCTTTTGCGCTGCCAAAGCTCTACCGTTGAGTTAGAAGGCTCACCGCTAGCCGTGAATCTAATCAGACTTGGGTTCATTTGCTTGCCCATTCTACCGCTCGTATGGAATCTACCAGTACGGATGCAGTAGGCTGACTACCAGGCAGGATTTTCTAAGTAATCATCTAGAGTCCACCGGATAGGAAACTAGTCTAACAATAATTATTAAAGGTTTGGCAGCTTTTAATAATTTCAGTCGACCCATTTGCGAAAAGCTCGCAGCCGATTTAGGCAAGAAAATCAACCCAAGTGTGATTTACCTCATGGCTCAAGGTGAACCTCCTAACTCAATGGTGGAGCGTCGGTTGCGCAAAAATCTTCCCTGTAGTGTGGGTTCGACTCCCACCGAAGCCGCGAGTTTTTAACGATTGGATCAACTGAAATATATACACATAAATTCTCAATGGATGAAAATATGCGAGGTCTAGGTAATTGAATAGAAGGCGGAAAACGTTCTCTTGTGTGTGTGCTTGTGCTTGCACCTGCGAAATTACAGGAAGTCAGGACAGGTCATTTTTTGCCTGCAGCCATTCAGGAAACGGTGCAGACTTCGACCTCTCGCGGCTGCGACACAACGGACAAGATAACGTGGGCGCTCAAGGTTTTGCAGGCGAAGGTCCGATTAATCAACGCAGTGACACCGACCACGTATTGCCACACCTTTTCTAATTTTAGAAGCGGTAAACCATGCATACTGACTACATATTAGTACTTTTGTCGGCGTAGGGTGGACGAAACAGAACAGATGGTGGTCGGCTCATTTACTGCCAGGGATTATGGAAACTGGGCCTGTAGTCGGACGGACACATTAGTATCTCGACGTGTCAAGCGCAGCTGGGCCCTGTCAAACACGGAGGATTCTCTGCTTCAACCACACCTGCCCTCAGGAGCTAACCCTTCAGTTCACGTCTTGCTTTGGCTGAAACATCTGACAGCCCGGTATGGTTCTTTCCACGTTAATTGGCTTCAAATTCAAACGCCGTGTCGCCGATTAATCATTCATGCAATCGGGAGAAACAACTTTCTTACAATTTTCCGGAAGCATTACGCGTAGGGCTGCCTAAGCAGATCAGGGGAAAGGAAAACACCCATCATGCACTAAATGCCAAAAATATTAGCTTAAGATTATTGTGAGGGCTAAGTTAAGGGTTAGGGTTGAGGTGAGAGGGGACGTTTTTGTTCCTCGATTTCTCTGACTCTGTATCTAGCAATAACGCCTACCTTCAATCCCAATGATACTGATAGTACCTTACTAGTAAACAAACAATGCACAATCCTCAACAGTGGATACTCACAGACAAAAGCAACGGGAGTCGGCCAAATAGCCTGACTCTAGACAAGGAAACAGCGCACGTTCAACATCGCCACGCAGGGTGAAACAAGTCTTGGTAGAGCAAGCGGGTTTCAGTGGGAGCGAGCGAGTGACAGCTGCTTTTATTTGACTTCAAAAGACTGTTCATGTGGCATCCGATGGGTCTGAAACAGTGCGCGGAAAGAGGGGTTTTCGTGTACAGAGGCCCATAATTGTCTCAGCAAAAAGGGGGGTTTCGAGTGGTTCCGGCAGCAGCCGCGGTTGACTGGGTCAAGAAGCGGAGGGAACGGACAACTGGCTCTCCGACACAAAGCCATTTCACGAATCTTCATCTTGACAAGTCGAAAGAATTGTCTCTTGAGGCAGCGGGGTTGGGTGGTCCGGCAGTATTATGAGAAAAGTGATTAAAAGCAAATGAGCCAAACGAAGGCCGGGGATAGTTTCGGTACCAGTGTGCATTCGACTCAACGGGGTCAATAGGGGAGGGTGGCAGCATTCTTGGTGGAAGTGATTCACGGACTAGTGGCCAAGAGGAAGGAAGCTAACTTTCGTAAGAGGGGAACAATCCTAGGAAGGTCGGACAGAATTTTCGCTGGAGGAGGGCCATGAAGAATTTCAAACTCGTTCAGCTAGAGATAACATTTGGTCTTGGATTCGGGATTATGTTAACGATTTGGTTTTCGGCTTTGCTAATTGTAAGCGTAAGTTTGGGCTAGGGTTAAGAGTAAGGTTACCGTCAACGCAGTGACGCCGAACACGTACTGTCACATATTTTTTAAATTTAAGAAGTGATAAACCACACAGCCCGCCCACACAACAGTACTTTTGTCAGCGTAGGATGGACGAAATGGAACAAATGGCGGTCGGCTCGCATACTGCAAGTGATTATGGAAAGTGCGCCCGTCGGGCGTCTCTTGGAGGCAGATGGATACATAATTATCTCGTCGTTTTAGAGGCAGCTGAGACCTTTTAAACATGCGGGATCCTCTGCTTTAAACACACCTGTCCTCATGAGCTTACCTTTCAGTTCACGTCTTGCCTCGACTTAAACTTCTGGCAGCCCGGTATGGTTCCTTCCACTTTAATTGGCTTCAAATTCACTTGTCGTGTCGCCGATGGATCCTTCGTGCAATCGGGGAACAACTTTCTTCCAGTTTTTCTTAAGGATAACTTTAGGGTCGCCTGAACTGATCAGCGGAACGGGCGACACTTAACATATACGCGTGTGGCTTTGCGTCAAATGCTAGAGTCATTAATTTTAAGATTACTGTGAGGGTTAAGTTAAGGGTTAGGGTTGAGATTAAAATGGGTGTTAGGTTCAGAATTATGTTCACGATTTGGTTTTGGGGTCGTGCTAACTGTAGACCGATCACGTCGGAATGTCACCAAGATCGCAGGGGGTTAAGTGAGTTAAACCCAACAACTGCTATCTTCAGACCATGGTTACTTAGTAGAGAAGCAGTCTTCGAAAGACCGGAGTGTTAGGAAGAGTATATTGTGTACACAGAGGAAAGGAGAATAGATGAACAGTGATTTGACTTGGAGAGCTTACGACCAGTAGGAGAGCCAGCCACGGTCCAAGTTCCAGTTTGAGAGCAGTCAGGCCAGTAGACAGAGGGATAGTGTGTTCATTGGCTAGGTCAGCCTGTGATTGATTGGACAGTGTGTGGGTGGACATCGAAGTGGGCGGTCCCCGTCACGCGCGCCAGTAAGTCTGGCGGCCGCCACGACCTTGAGGTCTAGACGGATTGAGGTCACGATATGAAGGCCAGGCATCGGGCAGGCAATGACCACTACAGGCTTAAGGTAAGGTCAGGGTGCAGGTTAAAGTTGCACTTGAATTTCATCCTAGTATTAATTTTAAGACAGGAATGTTTACCCTCCCTGAATTTCATCGTAAGATGACCTATTATAAGTGGGCCGGACTTTCCTGTTCCTGTGTACTGTTTAGGCACCATACACGTCACCTTTACCCAACTTCCCCTCCTTCCCATGTAGTTGCAGTCACTGTACCGACATGTCTTCGTTCTTTCCAGGGGACAGAAGGCAACGACAACAACAGAATCGTGAAGAAGATGACACAGTTACTTGGACAATACTTTTATTTGCCTGACGTTTCGAGCTCTGTAGTGACTTCGTATTCTAAGTCATACTTTCCTCGCACGCGGCTGGTGTAGGCCACGTTTTTGGCTCTCGCATCCAACAGCACGCGCATTTGAGGGTGGCAAACCTACAGTCAAGGTCACCCTCTGTCTGTCTTAACTTGCCAAATACGTTTCAAGGCCGGTCCATAAAGGACCTTCAGAAGACGAAGATGCGATCACTGGAACAAGATTTTTTTATTTGCCTGACGTTTCGGATTCTGTCGGGAATCCTTAGTCATAGGTAATCGTAAACAGGTCTGAGACATGCGCAGATAAGGGGGTAAAGGATAAAGGATAAAGGACCTTATTGCGAGGATTGCTTATGGAAAGACACTCCCGGAACCGGGAACCTCATGGCTGGTTTTAGACATCCGGACCCGTCGACTACACCCGCCGGAATGCGACTCTGATTCCGGCCCACTCTTGGCTGGACTGCACTTGTCTGGAAGTCACCTACCCATCCCTCATAGTGTACTCCTTCTACACTTAATTAAAATATTCCTTAAACGCTGGCCTTCTTCACCTTATCATATTTACTAGTTTAAAGCTATAAGGATACGTTCTATCATCTATTATCCAGCCGGACTACTTCGTATGCCACCGATCCGTCGCGGATTCATCATCAGAGACATATTCAGACCCGTACCAACAGAATCGTATTGCAGGGCGGACGTCAGACCATACACGCTCCACACTAACTATGTGCATTAAGTGGCCGAAGGCCACGTCCAATGCTCAACCCTTCGTTCCTCGCAACTAGTAGCACGCGCTCACGTGTAGGCCAACGCCAATCCCGTTTGGCCAATCACCTGCCTGAGGCTGACTCGCACACGACCTCGCTGGGGGCGCTTATGAAGACTCCCGCGCTCACACACTTCGGACGCGGCAATACGTGCGCTCCTCCGACAGTCAATCCCCTCCCACCTTTTCTTCACTACTTCCGCACAGAATAAACCATTTCTTCCCCCTGGCATCTCACTTCTCTTCCCCTACAGAACCGGGCCTGAAGGTCGCAGCATCGAGAGCCTTCCCTAATTAATTAAAGCGACTGCGATATACATTCAAATCCTCGCAGATAGACGACAAACCAGGTGGGCTGAAGAGTCAGGCAGAAGACACTCAGATTCCAATGGGTGTTACTGTGTCAGCAAGAATTCGGTAGTGCTGCGCGTATTCACCTCCTTCTCATCCGCCAAAACTTTTGTCTGTCCGCGCGCCCAGTGCTGACACATCCTCTTACCTCTGTGCGCTCGTGTACTTGTGCACCCCCCGTTTTCGACACACCTTCGTCTGCAGTTAATCGATTTTTCAAGAGCTTTGACGCCAACAGCTACACCCTTTCCTTATTGGCTGATGGCTGGAAACTTTGCTAGGCCTGCGCGCATAGACACTTTCACACCGACTCGACTGATTTCTGTATGCGGTGCTTGCAGCAGCTACTGTCAATCTTCTTGAGCAGTAAAGTTGTGCGAATTTATTCAGTCTTCTCAGACTTGTGATTTGGGTAATCATTCTGATGTCGAGATAGCAACTTGTCCTCGATATAACGCCCGAGGCGCTAGCGGGTTTTTTTAACTTGTACTTTGGTGCACCCAAAACAAAAAAATATAGTTCATTTTTAGAACAACAGTCTGACAGCCTGCTTGATAATAGACAGCTGCTTTAAATCTTGCCACAGCACATCATACTTTCAAGCAAGCACAGAAGACGGCATTCTCTTCCGAATTAACGCAGCACGAGGAGTTTTCTCCAGCCTTCGAAGCGCTTACGGATCCAATGCGATATTTCTATCGCCACAAAGATCCGCGTGCACCGTACATGTGTACGGTCCGTTCTTCTATACGCATGCGAATGTTGGGCTATGGGCGTGGAAGGTAAACAGAAGCTGGAAGTCTTACCACTACAGCTTGAGGAGTATCCTTCGAGTGAAATACACCGACTTCGTCTCACACGAGGCAGTCCGCACTTGCAGCGACAAAATCACAAGGATATCCCACTCTATTCAGGAACAACGACTGAGGTGGTTTGGACACGTTCTTCGTCGTCAACCTCAGTAGCTCAGTGCTACTGCCCTCCGCTTGAAACCGTTACCTAAATGGGAACGTCCAAAAAGGGCGTCAATTCAAAACCTGGCTCGACTCAGTCCGTCAGGACATGAAAGTGGTTCTTGGACCTTCAGTATTCGGTCTCCGGCGCTGGAGAAAAGAGTGGGTAGAGCTCTCAAGATCTGCTGCCACCAATCATCACGCATGGAGAGGTATCGTCGGTGACATCATCGAGGCCAGCTAGATCAGACATGATCACAGCCGTAACAAGTACAATTAAGTAAGCTAAGGTGGTTGCTGGGGATTTATGTTCTATATGGCAATTGCCTAATACACCACCTTGACAGCATAGGCACTATCCAAAAGCCGGGACACGTGCCTTTCGCAGATGTTCTGTCGCTGCATAACACAGCTGCAGGGGGCTCGGCCTATAATTGAGTAACCCAGCCCCCCCCCGCCCCTATGACGGTCCTGAAATCAGTCCCTTCGGTGACACGTTTTCTTTGCTGTCAGGCTTTGCGCTGCCGCCCGCGGCATTGGCCGACTAGCTGCATGCTGCATATGACTCACTCCGCGCAGGCCAGCATGTGTCAAGACTCACCGCCACCGACGAGTGCCCATGCACCGGTCGCCTACACCCGTCTCCAGATCAAGCTACTATCGTGAGAACTCGAGCCAACCGAAGAGAACCATTTCCTTATTGAATGGAGGGCGTCACCGGATCCCGCAAGCCTGCGCAGAGGTGTAGTTGGTCGTTGCCCGCACGATGCCTGCCCTTCCTGTCGTGACCTCAATCTGTCTAGACCTCAAGGTCGTTGCGGTCGTCAGACCTCCTGCCGCGAGACATGGACCACCCACACGCTGTACACCCGCATGGTGTCCAACCAATCACAGGCCGACCTAGCCAATGAACGCTCTTCCTCTCTGTCTACTGGCCTGACTGCTCTCAAAACTGGCACTTGGGACCCGGTCAATCTTCTGGATGGTTGAGTTCTCCCAAGTCAAACTTCTTCCATCTATTCTTCTTTCCTTTGTGCACACAATAAACTCTTCCTACTACTCTGGCCTTCATCGACTTCTCGCTGCACTAGGTAACCATGGTCTGAAGATCGCAGTTGCTGGGTTAACCACACTTAACCCCCTGCGATAGAGGCACAGAGCACACACACATCAAAGGATTTGTTTCTGCTGATCCCTTTGTTAGCTCGTTTCCTACAGTATACTGTCAAACCTAATTGGTCTTACCTGACTTTTAACTTGGGAAACCTTCTGTAGTGGACGATTACTCTTGCCTCCGACAACCCCTATCCACACCCCAGTGCCAGCTTTGAATTCTAACCTCTGCGAATATTCCCACGTTAAACGTGAGAAGTAAATTCGGCGAACTCGACCCATGAACATTGTTCACAGCCTACCCTAATTCTCCCATTCCCAGTGGCCTCGAAATGCCGACCTCGTCATGTGGGCAGTATGAGAGCAGAAACTTTTCACCGTAAGGCATTTATAAGTTCTGTCCACCTCCCATAATTTCACTATTGTGCAGACCCTATAATTAATTACTGAAAAATATGTTTGCCGAATGTTTAATTTCCTCAGAAATTAGTCGCTAGCTTAGAGTAAGTCAGTCTACTCGAGCCTTTATGGGCGTAGACTCAAGGTTGATATGGGTGCCTGGGCCAATAGAACTACAGAAATTTCGTTATTGTGTTGCATCTGACGCGTTGCGTCGAGTCAGGGCCCATCCCCGCTAGCGAAGATCTTACGAGCTGGTTTGTTTGAATTTCCTCATGAAGCAAAACACATCCGTTGGCCGGACTAAATGCAACAAAGACCAGTTTTAAATAATACGCACTTTACACTTTTTAGAAGAAGATGCGATCACTGGAACAAGAATTTTATTTTCCTGACGTTTCCGATTCCATCGGGAATCCTTAAGCATATGTAATGGCAGCATAGTCTGAGTAATGCGCAGATAGGGATGAAGCGTGCACAGATTGCATGGTATTAACCGTTAGTAGCGGTCATCTGCGTGCGTACTATAATTAGCCACTCTTGTAGCCGGATGACCGCTATGAAATTTAAATACCGTGCAATCTGTGCATGTTTCAGCCCTATCTGCGCATGACTCAGACTGTCCTACCATTACCTATGATTAAGGATTCCCGACAGAATCCGAAACGTCAGGAAAATAAAACGCCTGTTCTAGTGGTCGCATCTTCTTCTTCTGAACTGGTTCCTGGAACTCGCATATTCACTTCTATTCCCAATTTTCATCAAAAATGTCTGATGTCGCGTAGTAATTTGGTACACGACTTCAGAATTTTAAAGTAAGTTGACCATAAAATTGTCAACGGGGGAGTACCGACGCATCCAAGCTTTAATGACCGTAAAAGGAAATTAACGCGTTACCCTTGCATAAAGCTGAAGTTTCAAAATTCCCCACCCCAGCCCCCCTCGTCCAGATACCACGGGACCTAGTTAGCTGCTTAATTCTCTTGGAAGCACAACGGAAATAAGGTCTCAGTTAACTATTGGTGTGCCTTGTAGGAGGGGAAAGAAATTGAATTAGACAACATGCCAGGAGACCAGCGGGTCTGCCATACTGTGACTCAACTAAAATGAGCGAAGAGATTATTGCCAAAAAAGTGCTGTCAATTTTTTGTTTACTAAATCGCTCCGAACTTGAAACCCTCTGGATACCCAGGATAGACATTCAAACTACTACGTTTAAAGGTAAACAGTGTACACTGGAGTCGCACACAGACCGGAGGCAACCACAAGGCGTCAGATAATGACACTGAAAGACCCACTGCCACGGCAAGAAACTCCTGGAGTCGTCTACAGGATCTAATGCAGTTGCGGTCAAAGCAACTATGTCGGAGAAACTGGCAGACTTCTCAAGACGCGGACAGCCGACTACGCGGCCGCAGTGCTGCGAAATGATACCAATTCTCAAGTGGCGGCTCATTCGACAAGACCCAGCCAAACATTCAAATTTGATGAGGCCGAAATACCGCAAGAGGTGAAAATCGGGTGAGCCGATAATTACTTGAGTCATGGTCCATCAACAAGTGCAGCGATTTGCCCAATCCATGTTCGGTGTTCATACACAATTTGACCGAAGCAAGTCACCACTTGGGGAACGGACAGGCCACCGCGTCATCCTACGCAAACATCGGAGGGCCAGATGGCCGAGCAATCATCACGTCCCAGTCCACCACGCGAATAAAAGTCAGCAGGTCAGAGCCCGCATGCCGTTCAAAAAACTGTTAACGTGCAAGAAGGCAATTATCGTTAGTTGTCCTTATATGTTTTCAGTCATTACTGTATCCTATAAATACTGCAAACTCCTGTGCACTCGCTACCCGTATCTGCTATTGCTATCTGGTTACGCCTCTGATGATGAATCCGCGCCGGACCTCGAAACTTCAGACGAATAAAAATATTGTCCCAGCGATGGAGTCGTCTTCTTCTTCTCAGTGTACACTTTTAGCACGCAAACAGCAAAAGCTCGAAAAAGGACGGTAGGTCTGCCTACGATAATAACGAACTGTAAACCGGGGGTCCATGTGAATAATAAATACAGGGCGCACTCTACACATACTATTTATTGAAATAAAATATATAGGCTAACTGACCTAAAAAAATAAAAAAGATCTTTGAACAGAATGGTTTGTCCATAAAGCAGGGCTCGAAGTAGTAGTATCTTTCGGTACAGCAAAGGCCACAGACGCATGTCTTTCACACACACGCCGAGTCCCAATATTATATATTAATTAGTCCAAAATCGGGGGGAGAGTATGTGGAAAAAAAAGGAAAGACGCCGAACGGCGGAGGAGAAGAGATAAGATGGTGACTCGAAGTGTTACGGTCCGACAGAACAAATATGGAAACATAAGGACAGACACACAGACAGACGCAGGAAGGAAGGGTCGGGGTGAAATCATTTGGTCAAACCAATCGATGATCGAGGAACAAATCCACTCCAAATCCGGGCAGCCATATCGCAGTCACCCTTGGTTATTTCTAGCAGCTGTTGCGCCACCTCCTCCGTCATTGGGGGGCCATCCGCTGCCTTGACATCCTCCCTGAGAAGCAGTTGCTTCGCAGACGCCTTCTTTCCACAGCTACTTTCCAGCCCTGCTTGAGTTTCTGTGGCCACTAGAGGAACAGGGGGAGGTGAGGGCAGGTCATCAATATTATCCCCAGCATCACTCAGTGCGGAGACGGTGCTACTGTGAGGGAAGTGCACAGTATCGGAACCGGGGTGGGTTGGTGTTAGTGGCGCGGCTCTATCCAGTGTACCAGCATGCTGTATTAGTGGTCTGCTGTGCGGTGGTACTGGTGGAGGTGTGGTTGCAGCCTGGGGCGACGACTGATGAGAATCAAACTCACCCGTCGGTTGGGGCCGCGACGCGACGATATTACTGGACGAGGCAGACATCCGTAGCAGCTGATCGAGGGAACCACCTCGAGTGGTGTTAGCTCCCGTGACGGCAGGGGTGGCAGGCGAAGCTACGGAATCAACCGCCGAAGTAGTGAGGAAACCGTCATCGTAGGAGGTCGCTGGGGTCCGTTGGGAGGCCGAGCGTTGGAGGCGGGTGGTGGTCGTGGATTGAGTGACAAAGGGGAGCTTGACTCCATCGTGACTTTGTCCCTCATCTGGGGGATCCAGTTCTTGAGAATGGTCGTTGGATAACTCGCGAGATGATTCTGTTGCATCTTCATCCGGCAAATACGGATCCAGTATGATCTCCTCAATACTTTTTATCTCTAGGCGGCAAAAGGGGCAAGTCTGGCCGGTACCAGAACCCTGACAACTAATTAAACAACTCTTGCAAAGCAGATGGCCACAGGGTTCCAGTTGTACATTCTTGTTGTTTTCGGTGCAAATCTTGCACAACTCGAAAGTGGAGCCCATCTTACAGTAGAGTTGGTACTGCTCCTGAGATACACGCAAGTGTGTCTGTGGCAGGTTCTCCACCAGTGAGGACAAGATGGAGGACTGACTGGGGGTTCCGTTGGGATAAAGGTAAAACCCCTCCCGTTCACCGTCAATGAGGGCCTGTGCAAGTGACTTGTTTTGAATGATGGTTTGAAGGATGCGACGATCTTGCGTAATGTAGCCAATGGCCCATTGGCCAAGTTTAGTACAGGACAACCGATAGACGTAACTGCCCGGACCAGGGTGATGACGAAATCGCTTGAGTACGGCTTTCACCTCGTCATAGGTCATAAAGGCCATGTAGCCGGCATGGAGAATGGCCAGGGCCTTCCAGGTCTCAATGACATTGTTCCAGGGCTGGAAAAGGCGCACAAACACGTCAAACTCGAACACTGAGACATAGTCATTGCACGTGAGGTCGATGGTATTCTGCAGGGCACGGAACTCAGATCTGCAGTCAATGTGAAAACTTTCTGACAGTGCCGCCTGAAACAACTGCCAAGGCACGATGGGGCTATAGTCGAAATGACTTCGCCACCATTCCGCGGCCTCTCTCTTGGTTATACGGAAGTTTTCGGGTGAAAAATGGTTGTTGGGGTAGAGTGCCTCCAGGTCTTTGAGGATGTGCGAAAATACCAGCGAGTTTTTGGTCAGTTTTCGTCGATACTCCGAGTGCTCATCATACATCAGTTCCTTGGCCTCCTTGAAGAGCTTCGAGGTTGATTTGCACTTATTGATGAGATTATTAAGAAAGACTTGGAAGTAGAGGGTATTGAAGAGCTCATCGAGTGTGCTGCTGTAGGCTGTGATTATAGCCTTTAGCTTCTCGTACATATCAGGAAGTATTTCGAGCAGGTAGGGCGGACTGTTGCGTAGCTGGAGTCTAGGATGCTGACAGAGACGTACAAGCTTTTCCAGCCTCTTGTACACCTCATCGATGACCTTTTTGTCAGGTCGTAACAGAACAAGGCGGTTGGCAGATGTAGAAGACGCTGAGGGGACAGAAGTGTTAGCATTGCTCACACTACCACTGAATCGAGAACGCATATTGAGGTGAGATGGAGATGCCGAAGGAAAACTGTCACTGCTCATGAAGACGCATGGGATTGAGACAGGGGTCAGAAAACCCTAAAACGAAAATGTATAAGTGAAGGTATGGGAAAGGTTGCAGACAAAGGCAGTGAGCTTAGCAAAACAGAACACTGAGTTAATAGAAGAAAAGTTACCGTTCAGCAGTTGAAGCTTCAGGCGTAGGTAGCAAATACTTGTGGTTTACAATTGCTGATTGACAAGCAGAAGGCTTTGCCTTTACGGAAAGAACACTCAGCTTAGCTGGTCCTTTACTCACATTTTAATAGGAGTTAATGCACCCGCCTGACGCTATTTAGGCTGACAGGAGCATCCAACGAAAAGTGGAATAGTTTAACCGGTTCGACTACCTTGTCGTGTCTATGATTTGCTCGAGTTTGACCGCCAGATTTGTCAAGTGTTTCCTTGCCGGTGTCTAAATGGCAATTTAAGACCCAACTTTCGTATTCGGGCTAGTTTCAACAAGCAGTAGTACTTCAATTTAACTTGAAAAATTATCGAATAACGTGTGCCTTAGGGCCTCAAAAGAGCTGGAAGAACTCAATAGATCGAACTAACGCCGTACATCCTCCGTAATGCGTATCGAAAACATTTTTGAATTAATGGAAGTGAGGCATAGAATGCGAATTTCCCAAGCCTCCTAATTTTTCCAACCACGCTTGCCCTTTAGCTGAATGTCCTCGAGATAGAAAAAGAGGGAGAGAAACGGTTCGCAGCTAGCTTTGCAACTGCAACGGGCGGCAACCAAATAGATAGAGGTCAGGTCAGCTCCACATCCTGTAGGTTTTGAGTGCGAACGCAAAGGAGAAAAAAATCACGTAAATACTGACGTAGAATTGCGTGTGAGGTTAAGAAAATTGAACCATAAGCGAAGATGTTTTGATGGAAAACATCTAGAGGCGGGCAATAACGATTTGAGCAGACAGTAAAGCAGGCGGAAATTTCCAGCGCACAGGAAAACGGGTAGTGCCTTTGATGGACCTTTTAAGATATAGGACCGAGCTTGAAATAAGTGTTTACGGCCATAACAGTCAAGCTGGCGCGTGGTTATACCAAAACGGCTCCTTTTAAAGGGCCAACCAGAACGAGCCTATGTGCGTTTGAAAAAAAATAAAAGTGATCTTGCCGGAGAGTTGAAACATAGGATCCTATTGACAGTCCTATTGATGAACGTTCACCAACCGCTTACGGAACCCACTTGTCCCGAGCCTGGGTATGACTGCCTGACGACGGCTAATAAGCCGGAAATGGCCATTCCAGTCTCCCTTGTCTTTACTGACAATACTATTTGTCTAGACAATCCTATCTAATCCTGGTTGGTGAAGTATGGCCTACTGGAATAACTATAAGCCATTCGAGATGTCAGCCCCTGGTGCATAACAGAAAGTCACCCAATTAGGCGGAAGCACTACGAAATATATGGGTGAATAAACAGGCATGCAACCCGAACACCGACAAATAATCAGCAGGCTACGACGGTAAGGCGGTACCAAAACAG
The DNA here is from genome assembly GCA_036362985.1 of Ligula intestinalis. Classification (NCBI taxonomy): domain Eukaryota; kingdom Metazoa; phylum Platyhelminthes; class Cestoda; order Diphyllobothriidea; family Diphyllobothriidae; genus Ligula; species Ligula intestinalis. The sequence continues at coordinate 70,561,574 of JAYGXS010000003.1, read as the reverse complement.
GAAAAACTACCAGAAACGGGTTCGATGAAAAACAACCGCTGCTGGACGCCCACCCATGACGAAAACAAGGAACTTATCAAAAATATGGTAGACGATGAAGGCGTATTAAATGACACATTATTCACAAAGAAACCATATATGTAACAAAGTTGGCAGCGGTTCGGCTAAGCAATAGGTGAGCTACATTATTTACTCAAAAACTCAAAACCTGATTTCAAATGACAGAATAAAGGGGAGCTTTTCAGTCCTGATTCCACACCTATCGATGCGAGAAAACGAAAAACATGTCTTTTTGCTGAAATTACAGGTCAACTGTCCATTTTCCCAAGATGTTCACCGTATGTCCCACAACACGGTAGACGCTGGGACGGTGATTTGCACGCGAATTAGTTTCTAGTGATAACAGAAGTTCGCAGCATCCACCACACTCTCCCTCTCTCTATCTCTTCCCTACATTCCAGGGCCCAGTGTCACGAACAAGTCAAGAAGACCGAAGGTAGAATCGGGCGCAGGTGGCTGGCGCGGCTTGAGCCTGCGTCTGGATATGCCACCACACCTCCCTTCCCTACATGTGGCATTCTTTACGGGTGCAACCCCCCCCCCCCAAATAACGCCTGTTGTGTCCTGAGCTGGTCTCGTATTTTTCCAGCGCGTCTACCACGTGACCCATTTGCGGGGCATCGTGTGCGCATAGATGAGGAACATAAAAGGGATAATGTCGTTTAGTGTTGCATGGAAAACCCCTTCGAGTTGAAAGGTGCAATCTACTGCAAAAGCTACAGTCAACACCAGGGGCGGAACTGTGAAGAGATTTTGAGTCGTCCAAGGACTGCTGAAACAGACTGGACAATTACAATTCGTTTCATGACTTCTGCCTCGTTGGAAACGATCGGGAGGACATCGGCCAAAAGCAGGTCTAGAAAACGTTCTTTATGATTTTGAAGAAGTGAAAAACCACAGTGTCTGGCAACTGTCGTTGGAGAGTGTGGTGTTAATACTAATCTGACACTCGTTCACCCCCTTTTCGCTCATTCTTGTTGATTAACATTCACCCCTGCCTCCCTACGAACGCTTGATGTTTGCCTATATAATCCTTACCGCTCTTTATTCCTTTTTAGTTCGTGTACGACAATTATAAGATGAGTAAAGCCCAATTCTAGGGTACTCGACTTCTCATTCTTCTCGACTATTCGGCTATTGTGTACTAAATAACGCGACTATCTCCCAATCACGACAATTTACTCATCTTATAATTCAGAATGGACCGACTCCTCAAACCAGAACGATTTGATGTGGATCCGAATGCTCCGGACGCTTCCAAACAATGGAATCACTGGTTCTGCACATTCGAGAACTTTATGACAACTATCGAAAGCTTAAAGCCAAACAAATTGAGTGTCCTGACCAACTACGTCTCTCCGACCGTTTGGGAGTACATCAACGAATGCACCGCTTACGAAGATGCAATTAAGGCGCTGAAGGAGTTATATTCAACACCTAAAAACGAGGTCTTCGCCCGCCACCTTCTGGCGACCTGTAAACAAGAGGGTGGACAAACTCTCGATCAGTTTGCTCAGAAACTGAAGTCTCTGGCTAAAGACTGTGAGTTCAAAGCAGTTACTGCACAACAAAACCGGGATGACGCCATAAGAGATGCCTTTATTAGTGGTCTCTTATCTAACCAAATTCGACAAAGACTGCTGGAACAGAAAACCCTGGATTTTCAAACAGCGTTCGATCGAGCAAGATCTCTGGAATTGGCCGAAAAACAGTCTTTATCCTATCAAAATCCTCCAACAACCTCATTCACTGTCACCACTGAGGTGCGCGAAACTCCGTGCAGTCCTAACAAATCTGCGGACATCACGGCTTCCAGTTCGTCGTACAATAAATGTTTCTTTTGTGGGTATGACAAACACCCTCGTTCGAAGTGCCCCGCACGCGACGTGTTGTGTAAAGGATGCGGCAAAAAGGGACACTTCCAAAAGGTTTGTATGACATCGCGAAACAGAAGGATCCTTTCCTCTACCCACCCCACTATTTCCGCCATCGCATCGGCTACTGCACCAGACTGCCTTTCAAGTGCAGTAGTTGTACTACAGATCAATGGGGCTAACTTCGAAGCCTTAATAGACACAGGTAGCTCGGAGAGCTACGTCTCGTCCTCGGTAGTACTCAAAAATAATTGGAAAATCCACCACTCTCGCACCAAAATATCTATGGCTACTACCGCTTTAACGAGCGCCACACAGGGACATGTTTTCGCCTCCATTAAATACAAAGGTGTCGTCTACGAAAAGTTGAGACTATCGATCTTGCCAAGTTTATGTGCCAAAATATTACTTGGCCATGACTTTCTTCGCTTACATAGAAGCGTCGAAATTCCTTTTGGTGGACCTAAACCTACATTCTCACCCTGTTCTGTTGCTTCCGCCTGCGTCGAACCTCCCTGCTTATTTCCTAATCTAACCCCGGACTGTAAGCCTATCGCAACAAAATCTCGTCGACACACTAACGTTGATGAAAGGTTTATTCAGGAAGAAATTCGTCATTTTTTGGCTGATGGAGTAATTGAGCCTTCTTCCTCCCCCTGGCGAGCCCAAGTCCTGGTGGTAGCCACTGAAAATCACAAAAGGCGAATGGTTGTTGATTATAGCCAGACGATCAACAAATACACTCTACTCGATGCCTATCCATCTCCCAAGATAGACGAAATGATTGAAAATATTGCCAACTACGACACCTATAGCACTCTTGATCTCAAGAGCGCGTATCACCAGATACCTATCCGGGCAGACGAAAGACCATACACTGCCTTAGAAGCTTGTGGACGTTTGTATCAATTTTGTCGAATCCCGTTTGGGGTCACCAACGGAGTTGCCTGTTTCCAACGAACCATTGATGATATAATTACACGTGAACACCTTAAGGATGTATTTGTTTATGTGGACAATATCACCATTTGTGGAAACGGCATCACAGAACACAATTCAAACCTTCAAAAATTCCTCGACGTTGCCGCAAAATATGGACTCACTTTCAATGAAGCAAAAAGCGTCATCGCTTCCCATAAAATAAAGCTTCTTGGTTACGAAGTGTCCAAAGGTAACATCAGACCGGATCCAGATCGTCTGAAACCCTTGCGTGAGATGGCTGCTCCAAACGATATAAAGTCACAGCAACGAGCCGTTGGATTGTTCGCTTACTATTCGCAGTGGATATCCCACTTTTCAGATAAGATCCATCTGCTTATCCACAACAAAACTTTTCCTCTACCACCAGAAGTACTTGAAACATTTGAAGCACTTAAGGAAGAACTTGCGAAAGCCACGATCGCTACCGTCCAATATAATATCCCATTGGTTGTTGAGACTGACGCATCAGACGTCGCCATTGCTGCCACACTGAATCAGAATGGTCGACCAGTAGCATTTTTTTCGCGTAGTTTATCACCAAACGAGCGACACCATTCTGCGGTCGAGAAAGAAGCGTATGCCGTAGTGGAATCCATACGTAAATGGAAACATTTTCTTCTCTGCAATCATTTTAAACTAATTACAGATCAACGTTCTGTTGCTTTTATCTATGGTAATCAACAAAAAGGGAAGGTGAAGAATGAAAAGATTGAACGCTGGAGATTGGAATTATCGCCATTCAAGTTTGACATTATTTACAGACCTGGCAAAGAAAACCGTGCAGCTGATACCCTTTCCCGTAGTTGTTGTGGCGCCATGCTAACGGATGTCAATCTGAAGGAACTACACGCATCTCTGTGCCATCCTGGGATCTCTCGGTTATCACACTTTGTCCGGGCTAGAAATCTACCCTTTTCGATGGAAGAGATTCGTAATGTTGTTACAAGATGTCCAACGTGTTGTGAAGTCAAACCCCGTTTCTTCAAAACACAAGGTCAGCTAATAAAGGCCACTCAACCCTTCGAGCGGCTGTCACTCGACTTTAAGGGTCCACTTCCGTCTGTGACCCGCAATCGTTATCTGCTGACGATTATTGATGAATACTCCCGTTTCCCGTTTGGATTCGCCTGTTCCGATCAATCTGCAGAAACCATTATTAAATGTTTATGCCAACTCTTTGCCATCTTCGGAACTCCTTCATACGTACACACCGATCGAGGATCCTCATTTATGTCGAACGACGTACAACAATTTCTCCATAATAGGGGGGTGGCGACGAGTAGGACAACTCCGTATAATCCCCAAGGAAACGGACAAGTTGAACGTCTGAACCAAACTTTGTGGAAGACCATTCTGCTTGCTTTGAAATCTAGAAATTTGCCTGTAACACACTGGGAATCCGTCCTCTTGGACGCTCTTCACTCCATCAGATCACTTTTATGTACCGCCACTAACGTGACGCCACATGAAAGAATGTTTGCCTATAATCGGAGATCAACCACTGGAACCACTCTTCCTATGTGGCTCTCTTCCCCTGGTCGAGTCCTATTGAAGAAGAGTAACCAACAGTCCAAATATGACCCGCTCAGTGAGGAAGTTGATCTACTCCAGTGCAACCCTCAGTACGCTCATATACGATTCGACGATGGCAGAGAAGAGACAGTATCTGTTCGACTACTTGCTCCTAGAGGTGAAAAGGATCTCAGTGATCATCATCAGGAGACGTCCACTCCCTTAGTCGAAAATTCCGTTCCACCTCCGCCTCACCAATCACCCAAGGCCGAACTGGAAAACAACACCGCCTGTACTGACAACCAAGGCGTAACAACGCCTGATCATGGCCATAATGAAGACGACCCACATGAGCATAACCTGGAGACGTTAATAAAACAACAACAACGTGTCCATCCATAGTGCCTTCGCAACCGAGATGCTTAGGATTTATCCCGCTCAAACTCTAGAGTAGATTTGTGAACATTATGCCCTTTTTTGTTGGCCGGGGAGAATGTGGTGTTAATACTAATCTGACACTCGTTCACCCCCTTTTCGCTCATTCTGGTTGATTAACATTCACCCCTGCCTCCCTACGAACGCTTGATGTTTGCCTATATAATCCTTACCGCTCTTTATTCCTTTTTTAGTTCGTGTACGACAATTATAAGATGAGTAAAGCCCAATTCTAGGGTACTCGACTTCTCATACTTCTCGACTATTCGGCTATTGTGTACTAAATAACGCGACTATCTCCCAATCACGACAGAGAGATAGGCTAGACAAGACAGAACCATATTTCGCGAGTGGGACGGCATTGTGCAGGGCAGTCACAAGAAAAGCTAGGACAATCATGTTTTAAAAATAAGTTATTTTGCCCAGTTTTTTTCGGCTTCAGCGAAAAAGTCCTCAATCACGCGGTGCTGCGCCCACCTTTTTCTAAAGGGCAGTGATTCTTTGCGTTTGTAGGGTTTTAACTTGAGGAACATCTCAACGGCTTAGCCGTACTGTCCCTCGAGCTCATCCTTTCACCTCACTTTCTCCTTATTCTAAAGGTAAAGCACAGTTAATACGCTCGTGTGGCGGTGTTTTATTCCTAGCGTGCCATTTATACACTGGCTTCTCAAAGGGACAGGCAAGAATTCTCACGCTCACATGTGACATGGGTGTGAATGGCGACAAGGCCAACGCAGCCCCCACGCAAACACGCGATTGAGAAGAATAAAATGTAGTGATACATCCACTGCACGCGTGTATACCTCAGGAGGACAAAAGTGCTGCCCATGAAGGAAAATAACGTATGTAGGAGGTTATGTCTGCTTAAATACTATAAGGGGTTGATGTTTGCAATTTAATTACATATGCGTACGGCCCTCTGTTGCTTAGAAACAATAGGTCGACAATCATGGAATAAAGTACTCCGCAAGGGACAAGGGACCCGTCTTTTTTAATTCATCATATCATAGCCGAAAGGTAAACAAATAAATTTTGGGCTCGGGCCGACATTTTTAATTTATTGAGGTTAATTCTCAACTATATGTACACTAGAATGCCTTGATTTTGAAAATGAGAAAGGCAGAGATGGAAGTATTTTTGACAGAATTTTCTGACTTTAGTCTTGTAGTCACTATCAGCAAGGAACAAAACACGAATTTAAAAGTTAAGTTAACAGTTTTTATAGTCCCTGGTAATTTTGTAAAGATAAGTAGACTAGTTTTTCCTAGGCAGAGAAGCTTGAAAGATTTCGTGACGGAGATTAGTAAAATCACTTCGAAGTTTACATCAAAACATTCCGTTAACCATTACTAAAAGTGGCCCGCGCGTAGGGAACCAATGACATAGGACAGGCAAGACAGAATAAAAGGCAGATTAAATTGGCTACGCAATGCTGAAAGAACATAACGCAGAAGTTTGAGACTCCTCGTGTAATGACCCGTAAACGGTCAGATAAATCGAAAAATTTGGCATCAAGTGGTCTTTCTGGTTTTGCCTTAGTCCCTCCTAACTGCTCGCTTGTAAAAACAAGTCGGTAGTTATGGTCATATTTATCGAAACATTGTCCAATTAGTCCATTCGCCTTCTAGATATGATTGTGTTTCTTCTTATAAAGCTAACTTAAAAACAGAATGTTTCCATAACTAGCACTCCTCAAAAGTAGTGACTGTGACTGACTATCAAGGGATGCCTAAAATTACGGTCTAAACCAGGAAACCCCCCAAATATAAGGCCAAACATATCAATAATGCGTGACGAATAGTCTTTCCTGCGTTGGTTGCACGGGAGATAAGACCTATTTTGTACTTACTTGAGAATATGCTTTAACGATTTGAAAGTATGATGTTTAGATACGGAATAAATGTAGAGCGAGAGCTTCTGTCGGATAAATTAAACAGAAAATTTGTTAAAGAAATAGATCGACCACTCAATTCCACCTCCGAAATTCTAGGGGAACTGGATTTTATGCAGTGGTATGTTGTGCGAGCCAGTTTAGAATAACATACAATTAGCTCTGTAAAAATTTTCTTCCATGTAATAAAGTTTTGTCATTTAAAGCAGGTAAATCGTGATTACATGCTTTTATTTTCTCTATGACTTTAATCAGGTTGTATACGTACGACATTCTATAAAATTGAAAGCAATATCAAGAGGTGAAGGACTACTTCTGTAATTTAAGTGCCTGGAATGGCCTCGTAGAATATGATTTGATAACATTTAGCCATAAATAACAGCTATTTTCAGAGTAAAAATCCCTCAACATCACATTTTGTTGAATTACTTCAAGAAATTTTACAATTAGTCATCTAGATCGAAGGTGCCGCCTTCTAAGTATAAAAATACGACGGAATCTTCGGTACCTTTAGTGAAAATTCAGCGAAGCAGCTAGACTTAGAATATTGTTCCTAGTTCACAAAAATTAATAAATACTTCCTTGAATAAACATCTTGCCAGACTGTTGCGCATGAAAGCAGCATAAACCATAGCATGGGGACTGGAACAGCATACTTAACGAACATCAAGGACAGAAATGGGCAAAAAATTGATTTATAGCGCGGCACAGTGAAACCACATAAGGAAATATGCATATACATTGTCTGAACTGGCCAACCCTGAAGTCAAAAGCAAGACTAATATTTAATTTTCCTGTCCGTGGGTAAAGAATAATAGATTATACTTATTGTATACACATCAGTCGACGAGTAAGTGCTAAAATAAAAATGATTTCCAGCCAAAATAGGCCCTTTATGCAGATTATAGGCTCTACTGGTTCTGGGCTAGTTTGCAGAATAACTAGCTGCCACCATTTGTGGATTCAACATTATAATTTAGAAAGATCGAAAAGTTTGAGATCTTAAAAGAAGCACCCGGCAAAATATACTCAAATTATGCTTATAGTTCAAAAAATCGCATAGACAACTCTTTTCCACTTATATATAGAAAAATCGTGAGAACAGACTCCACGGTGGATGGAACGCCCATTCTTGAGCTTGTTCGGTCAAAAAGACTCATTTAGGGGTCAACTGTTATTGGAGGAAGGGTACGCCGAGTAGTAAGGAATTACATGTGGCCTACTTTTGCCGCTATTTTCCTGCGCAAGAGCTAAGGGTGATGGTTACAAATAATTGGTCTTCTAACTATAACAGTACTTACAGTAAAGTGAATAGTTATCGAACTGCAGATAGTAAGAAACAGCTTTGCGGACGGATGTCATGCCACCCCTCTTGCCTACCGTACTAAACATTTCCACCTGCATGGATGACGACAGCTATTATGCACGCAAGGAAACAGCAACATGGTTCAGGTAGAGTTTTTTTAGTAATAACGCTGCTGATGAGAAGAACCGCAATGTTCAGGGCAATGTTCTAGTAACCCAAATCCACTCTGTCTTCAGGCAGAAACGTGAAGGCTACGGCAATAAATCGGGGCAGCCAAGCAGCATTCTCCCTAGTAATCACCTTTTTTGAATGCGTGACGTCCATCCTTTTCAACTAATTTCTTACATTACACAAAGACAGGCCAAAAGCGTAAAGCTGTCGAATACAACACTATAACTCAACAATAAGCGGTGTATGCAGATTCAGAAGATAACCTTCGGCTGCAAAATAGCAGCGAAATTAATAAAAGCTTAGAAATACCAATTAAAAATAAATCTCTTACACCTACACTACCGCTGCCCGACGTTGAAGACCCACGCGAGAAGAATGAACCACAATCCGAAAGATCAAGCGCAAACCACAACCGTATTTGCCGCGGAAAAAACAGATTACCCGAAGTCCTAGTGATAGAATTCATTACTTTACTCTGGCATCCGACCGATTTCCATTTTTTTAATCTTCCCACAAAAATACCCTAATATTAAATAACAGTCCCAGATTGCAATTAAAAAATAATACGAGAGATGAAATTGGAATTGAGTGGCAGCACAAGGAGAGAGTTATAGGCATTCTACTGATAAATGCGCAAAGCCTGCTCAACAAACTGGCTGAATTACATGTAATTATCGCACAAAAGCGCCCTGCGATTATTGCGGTGACAGAGACCTGGCTATATGAATCCGTAACGGATAGTGAGATCACTGTGCTCGGTTACCGAGTGTTCCGTTGCGACCGTAACGATAGGATACATGGAGGTGTCTTGTTATATGCGACCGATGGACTCATAGTAACACTGTTAGAACGCACACGCACGGAAGACAACCGGGTTGAACAATTCTGGGTGTCGGTCAAGGCTGCTACTGGTGCAACCACAACTATAGGTGTTATATACCAAAGTCTTCAAGCCGACGGTATAAACTGGTTGACTGCAGTCAAAAAGTATGCCAAAAAGTCGCGGGTCTGTATTGTCGGTGATTTCAATTGACCACATATCAACTGGGCTCACCTGAACATCAAAGGTCCTGCCTCTGAAACGGTGAATGCGTTGTTGGAAATGACAAACGAAACCCATCTTGTACAATATGTTGCCCAGCCTACGCGAGTAGCCGACTCGGGTATGGCTTTCTGTCTGGACTTGATATTCACAAATGGGCACACAAAAGTATCTGATGCTCGGGTCTCCGCACCCCTAGGCACCAGTGATCATGCTACTGTCTTCGCAGCACTCCACATAACAGGATCACCGTCAACGCGTAGATGCTACAAACCGGCATACTGGAAGACTGACTACGATGAAATGAGACAGAGCGCTAGGAACCTATCCTGGGAACCGAGTAGCTCAGCCGATGTAGAAGAACGCTGGAGAGTGATTCATGGGAATATTGAGCGACTCTGTACTGATTTTGTCCCCTTTACGCTCTGTGGATGGGCATCATGTCGTCCCCCATGGATGGATGGTGAGATAAAACGCAAGTTCAAGGCCAGGAAACGTGCCCACAAAGCCTTCATGATCCTAAAAACTACCGAAGCACAAACAAAATACAAAGCACTCAGAGATGAATGCAAACGTATGATGAGGGCAAGAAACGTAGCATACGAAGAAGATCTGCTGAATAAGGTTGACACTCAACCGAATCGATTCTACTCGTTTCTGAAGCGAAAGCGTCGTGAAAGCCCGGGCATCCAGGGTCTCTACAATGCAGATGGCGTGCTCGAGACCGTTGAGTTATGTATGGCTGAACTTCTAGCTCAACAATACTCTACTGTTTACTCTCCACCAGAGCCCGACAGGGAGGATTTTGAGATCCATGGCCAAACTGAAAACGGCATGCTAATCACCATTGAAGATGTGGAGAATGCACTAAGAAGTTTGTTACCTACTTAGGCTGCTGGACCCGAAAATCCCAATCCAAGGGTAATTAGCGAGTTAGCTTCGATAATCGCACCAAGCATCAAAGCACTGTTTCGCTTTACGCTTGAAACTGCAACGGTACCAGATGACTGGAGACAGAGTATAATAACTCCGAGGTACAAGGGTGGCGACCGTTTTCTTCCCCAGAATTATCGACCAGTCACCCTGACCTCGGTGTTTGTGAAAGTACTCGAAAACTTCATCTGTCGCGAAATCGATGCTCACATTGGGCCAGCCACAATCCTACCAACAGAACAACATGGCTTTGTCCAGGGCAAATCGTGTACCACAAACCTCATGGTGGCACGTGAAGCCTCGTGCGAAGCCAAAGAAAAACGACTGCCATTTCATGCAGCCTTAATCGATCTTAGCAAGGCGTTCGATAAAGTCGATCACGTGCTTCTCCTAAACAAACTCAGTAACATGCCGGTACCTAGAACTGTCATCAAATGGATCAAGGGGTATCTATTCGGTAGACAATGCCGGGTCAGAGTTGGCGAAAGGTGTTCCTCGGCGTTTGAGGCTCGTAGTGGAGTACCAAAGGGATCGGTGCTGGGTCCCAGACTGTTTTAAATATACGTCGCGGATATCCCATCAAGACTTGCATCCCCACGCCTTCTGTTCGCGGACGACCTCAAGGTATGGCGTGTCATATGCAACGCCGAAGACACAATGACGTTCCAAAATGATCTCGATGTGATCCACGAGTGGTCATTAGCGATCAAAATACCGGTAAACGTGACCAAATCGAACTTTTTTATAATTGGGAGAGACGGGGACCACCCGCCCTATACAATGGGAAACATGACACTGGCCGCTGTTAGGAGTACTCGAGACTTGGGCGTTATCATTCAGGACGACCTCAAGACCCGAGAACAATCAACTTTGGCGAGACGCAAGGGGCTGGCGCTACTTTGGATGTTCAAAAGAGCATTCAAGTCCTGGTCCATGCAGATATTCCGTAAGCTCATGGTCACGTTTATTCGACCGATCATGGACTACGGATCGTCCGCTTGGTTTCCGTGTACGAAGAGCGAAATGACTGACATCGAATATGTTCAACGACTGGGGTCAAGAATGGTGCCCGAAGTGAAAAGGCTGACCTATCCGGAGCGCAGTAAAGCACTGGACCTGCTTACCCTCGAATTTCGACGCTCTAGAGGCGACCAAATCATGATGTACAAAGCGATCGTCTGCGGCGACATACCGGCGGTCGCAGAGTACTTCAAACTAGCCGTTGACATGCCCACGCGAGGACACTGCTTCAAACTTGTGGTACAACGGACAGATGGCCTCCCGCACGTCTACCGACTCTCAAGGCGCGCTGTGAATGCATGGAACAATCTCCCCACCGACGTTGTTAATGCCGACACAATTGCCGCATTCAAGAAGGAATACGATGCCCTATTTGAAAAATGATCTGTACCGTTCACGGGAGTGCCCTTGCATTGGCGGGGGGATTGGTCTAACCTGAAAACTCCCACATGTCTGGTGACTGCAAAGAAGGGGTGCCCACGGATCCGTTCCCTACCCTCTACTGATGAAACATGATGAGCAATATTAAAATAGGTAAGCCCTAACCCTAATGGCAATGTTCCGGAACCAAAGGTTAAAGTGGTTCCAATGGAACCAAAGATTCCACTTTGGTTCCACTTTGGTCCCACTGCGCCGTGATTGTGTATATGGGCGGTATTCCGTACACTGGCCCGGGTAGTCTAGAAGCTCTCATCGAAGTCGTTGGTCGAACACCCAAACACACAAGCTCCCACGTCCACCTGAGAAAAACCCTACGCGCACGCACGCCTCCTGCATTTGCTACCTTTCCCTCTCCAAATGCGGCGCCTGGATCGATGCCTTGCTCAGGCAACTTTTGCCGGCGTATGCTTAACCGAGTCTGCCCAGACTGCACTTGATGCACTTAGTCGCCTCCTACCCCACAGGAACCACTTTAACCTTTGGTTCCGGAACATTGCCATTAGGGAAGTGGCTAGAACTACTCTAGATTTCCAAATAGATTGAAAAAAGGAGTTTGCTTGCTGTAAGTTAAGTCAGCTTACTGTTTTCAAAATTGAAAATTACCAACGAAACGAGCATACACTTCTTATCCACTTCTAATCATCGCAAAATCAAGTAATAGGTTGATCATATGATTTTAAGTGACTTTCTTGAGCGAATAAAGCTTTCCCTCTTCAGCTCCTAATTCCTGTCCAAAAATAGCAGCAGACTCAATCTTACAGCAGTAAATCAACGCAATATAATGTCATCGGTATACCTGAGCCAGGCGCAAATTGCTGCCACTGGGCATAATATTCATTATATACACGACTTAATAGACGCCATTTTTGTAGTCTGTAATCCTCAATTTTTAAATAATTATGTAGGCATTATTTATGTCAGTACTAGCATTCCCCCTGTGGGCTCTTGGCAAATACGCAATGGAAAACTTTCTAAGGTAGGCTTATTGCTATTAAGTGATTTAACAGACTAATCTAGTGGAAAAATTGTAAAAGGTGGTATATGAGGATGACGATGAAGATTAGAAATGAAACAACTCACTTAGATCCCTCACGGTCCTAGCGGGCAGTAGTCAAGCAGTCGACTTTGATTTTTTTGGTTTTTTAATTTTCTTTCCCTTAAACTTGCCCTACTGTCCTACGAGTACAATATTATTTTACGTGCTCGCTTCAACCGTGCGAATATACGACCCCTCACATTGTATGGTTTTGACAGCTTGGTTTCCTTCCTCCTGACGCCCCACTTGCTCACATATTAACCAATTACCCTCAGCTTTTTGCTGTCAAAATCGAGCTCCGTCGTCAGACTCAGATCATTCTGTGTTATTGGACCCGCCAACTATCTATTGTATTTCTAAGAAAGGGCTGCTAGCGAAACCCGAGAGGAAACTTAAGGTCGGTGACAAGTCCCTACATAATATCTGTTTCATCCAGATTGTCATATCTGACAACCTTCCCCCTCTTCTGGAACACTCGGACGTCAAATCATGCTCCAGTTATCTTACAGCCTTTTTCAATGACCTTTTTACTACCTGTTGTCTTCTTGACACTGTTATGGTTAGAACTGGCAGAATTTCTTTTCCCCACCTAAAAACTTTGAGACGCCAAAAGGAATTGTTCTAAAACTAGGTCTAAGTGAAAGAATAAAGGATGTGAACGTCCTAATAAAGCCTGAGATTTCTAGGCTGAACGAACTTTTTGTTAGTCAGCTCTTTACTTCTTCTACATCTTCCTTTCCTCTCTCCTTGGATGAAATTTGGATGTGTTTTAAGCGTCTCACTGGTCAACGCAATACACTAGCACATGTAGATGATGACTTAGACTTAGACCGTTTAAATGCAAACTTCATCCACACGCCCACCGACTCCCATCTTCCGAAAAAAGCTATTTCTTTATTAGTAGGTTTTTTGTTCCAGTGTCTGTGGAAACCGTGGTGAAAAATCTTAAAAAGGTTTGAGGTTCAACAGCCGCGGGTCAGATGGGATCTCACCGTTTCATCTGAAACCCTGCTCTGTTCAGTTAACCCCTACATTGACACACCTCATCAACTTGTCATTCGTGGAGTCTATGATTCCGACGAGTGGCGATCAGTGAGAATCACTCCCCTCCCGAAAAAACCCTCTTCTGGTCCAAAATCCTTTCATCTAATTGCCTGCGCTTCTGCACTACTGAGACTTAAAGAACGAGGTGCCTGTAGCGTCCCCTTTATTCTTAGCCATGCTTTCCTCGGACGCCGTGGTGACAAGGTCATATTCTGTCTGGTGTGACCACCACGCGTTCGCAAGGCGCCATAGTCAAAGCTCCACTCAAGGTCGGGACTTGTCTGGTCTCACTAGCCAACCACTTCTCAAGGTAAGACCAGTGCCCGAGATGCGGAAAATTTGTTTACGCTCATTCACATCCAGAGCCGACGACTCACTGTTTGGTTGCAGACTCTCTGGAATCCAGCTCATTTATGGCTGGCCTGCACACGTCTGGAAGTCACTTTCCTATTGCTTACATACTACGCTGGTTCCTACCTAAGTAAATTCTCCCTGACACTATGGCCTTCCACGCCTCATTCTATTCCACTAGCTTAAACATGTTGGGATACGTTCTCTCGCCTATTATCCGGGCGGACTACATCGTATCTCACATGCCTTAGACAGCATTAAGCCGTTTTCCTCCGATTTGTCTAATCCCTTCCAAATTGCGTATAAGGCTAGGCGTAGTACACTAGACGCTGTTGCTCTGGTAGTCCATTCTGCTCTAAGAGATTTTGATTTGGACTGCAGTGCATACGGATGTACTTTTCTCGACTACTCCTCAGCCCTTATACCACCCCGCACCATTTTCTACTTAATATAGTTTTTGCATGTGTTTCTCCCGGCTGGGCTGTCTCCTGGCTTGGGGACTATTTCACTTCCCGCATTCAATTTGTTCAGTGTGACAAGCAAACATCCATGGTCCTTCCCAACAACTAGTGAGTCCTCCAAGAGTCTATATTATCCCCTCATATCTTCTCTCTCCACACAGATGACCTACGATCGCCAAACGAATGTTTGTTTTCTTAAATATGCTGATGCTGTGGTTGTTGGCAATCCTCTCAAAAGTCAGACACATCTCCAAGTACTGAAGGACGATCTGGACCACGTCTCAACAAGGTCGTCAGCAAATGACCTTCTACTTAACGAGCTGAAGTCAGTTCAGTGTATTGTTCAACTTCAACCCTCTCCCAGTCCTGAAACTATTGACATTCTGCCCAATGAGGAATCGTCTTTCCGACACCTTAGGGTTACTCTGGCATCCAATCTTACATTTGCTTTTTACATAGTGCAGTGATCTTTCAAGGTTAATTTGTCACATATTTCACGTTGGGCTGTAGCATGTGCATGTAAAGTCGGTGTTTGAATGTTTCCACTACTTGGAACATAACAATCGCATCAGGTAGGTTATTTTACGGGTCCCTCATATCCGATCGTCCTTGGGACAAATATAGTTTGAAAGCATGCCCCCGGAGATAAGTTGTAGTGGCGAGTTGGAAAACGCCGTCAAACATGAGAGCGCAGTCCAAGCCACGCACGATGCGGAAGGTTTGTATCAAATCTCCGCGTAACTGCTTGTAAATCAGAGGGTAGAGATTAAGGTTATTTAGGCGGAGGTCGTATGGTAGTGCACCTTGACCTCTTACTAAGTTTGTGGCCCGCCACTGCACCCTTTCAAGTACGTTATAATCCTGCCTCATCCACGGTCTTTAGGGTTGAATCGCGCATTCAAGATGTGGCCTCATGAAGGTACCGAAGATTTTCGAGAAACAGTCTTCATCAAAAACCGCGAATGCCCACTTGATGGCGTGCAACACTGAAGTTGCAGTTTTAGCCATCTTACAACATTGCGTAGAAGATTTGAAGTTGGCTGTTATCCAGATGCCGAGATCTATCTCTTTTTCTGCTTTTTGGAGTGAGATTCCGTTCAGATGGTAGGATCGCGCATCAGGGACCGGATTTCAATTTCCAGACGCAGTAGAGTGCATTTGTTCGAATTGAAGGACAGCAGCCATCTATGTGACCAATCGTTTAATCGTTCAAACATTTCCTGGAAGTTATATTCATCGGCAGCACTCTTGATGACCTTCCATATTATCCATCACCTTCAAACATGGCACACTCGCATTCCAATTCCTGTACACTATCATTAGCGAAAAAGAGAAAGAAGGTGGGTCCGAGTACTGAGCCTTGAAGTACTCTACTCTCGATGACTGTAGGCCTTGATTGTTGTCGTCCTGCACATACAGTTTGGGAACGACCAGTGAGGAAATTCTCAATCTACGTAATAACTCTGCCTCCGATACCCATCAGTCTCAGCTTTCTCAGGGTGCGTTAGTGTGGGACACTGTCGACGGCCTTCCGGAAATCACTGGAGCCCACATGCATGGTTTCTTTTGCATCAAATGCCCTTGTCCAGCTTTGCATAGTGTAAATCAAGTTTTTAACACATAACCTACCCCTATGGAAGCCATACTGCGTATTCGACAAAGTATGGTGAGTTTCACAATATCTCATCAATTCCTTCTTGATGAACTTCTCCATTACTTTGCAGCATATGGAGGTCAGACTCAGGGGTCTGTTGATATGCGCAGCTGCACGACTACCGCTTTAGTAAAGCGGTGTAATATGCGCTGTTTTCCAATCTGGAGGAAAGATTCTAGTATCAAGCGATTTATGGCACATCACGGAAGGTAGTTTAGCCAGCTCTCTAGCAAGTTCCTTGATCAATTTCGCAGGAGTCTCATCTAGACTCTGAGATTAACATTCTTTCAAGCTTTTTAGTTCTTGCAAAATCGTCTCTTCTCCATACAAAATATCCTCAATATTTGGTGTTCCCGCGCTCTCGTCACTAGTTGCAATGAAGGCAGGTTCTGCGGTGAAAACCCACCGAAAGAACTCAGCAAAATGTTCTGCCTTGTTTTTATGGTCGGCGATTTCGAGACCGTTATCATTTTGCTTAACAAGAATCGAATTCCTGTTACGTGTGCTTTTCCTTAAGAAGGTGTAAAACAATTACGGATTTTCGACAGCTCGATGAAGTAAATCTTTCTCAAAGTCCCGTCGTCCTTTGAAAACCAACTTTTTTACCCTGTTTACTTTCCGGCTATTAGGTTGAAATTGCCAACTTAGTACTACAAAGCTACGAAATAATTTCATAGTTAGAGAAATCAGCATTGTAATTGACTGTTTCATTGGTAAAATGGTATAGGTTGCCTGTCATATTGTCATTTACTGAATATCCTCACCATTTTTACTCTTCAACCTCGAAAAATATTTTTATTTATTTTACTAGTCGAAAGGGCAATCAGGACTGTCTCTTCAGTATTTAGCCTGCTGTCGACCTACCTGAAAGGCATATTTGGCTGATCTACGGTCTGCTCTATAATTTTCGCCTTGTATTCCGGTAGGGATAAACCACAAGGCCGCCCAATGGCAAAAGGCTCCTAGTTGAAGTGTGTGACGCATTTCGTGGGTAAAGGATTAATGATTGATGAAAGAGCAGGTAACGTGTGGTAAGTGCGCAGTAGGAAATAAAGTAGAGCCACTTGCACTTATTTTACTGAACTAAAATATAGATGAAAAAATGCGAAAAGAACAAAGAAGACCAAGAGAAACCCCTATTGGTCAAAAATGTAGCGAAAGAGACCAACAACACTTCTTGGTTAACAGTGCAAACCTATAGCAAAAATTATTCTATTGAAACACCTCCTATCACCGTAAAACGGCCTCCCCCGGTGTCAACCGCTTGCAGGCTTTCTCGCATACATTCAAACGTTAAATTGAGGCAGCACCAAGGCCTGTACAATCTACGTTAATAGTAGATAGATTTAACGGTCTATTCCCTTATTTTACTTTTACTTGTTATGGCTGTTTTCATGTCTGATATAGCTGGCCTCGATGATGTCACGCACGGTACCTCTACATGCGTGAAGATTGGTGGCAGTGGATCTGAAGAGCTCTACCCAGTCTCCTCTCCAGCGCCGGAGACTGAATAGCAAACGTCTTAATACCACTTCCATGTCCTGATGGACTGATTCGAGCCCGGTTTTGAGTTGACGCCCTCTTCGACGTTTCCAATTAGGTAACGGTTTCAAGCGGAGAGCAGTAGCACTGAACTCCTGAGGTTGACGACAAAGAGCGTATCCAAACCAACTTAGCCTTCTTTCCTGAATGGCCTGGGATATTCTTTGGATTTCGTTTCAGCGAGTGTGGACTGTCTCATTTGAGACAAAGTCGGTGTACTTCACTCGAAGAATTTTCTCAGATGGTAGTGGTTAAATACTTCCAGCTTCCGTTAATCTCCCACGCGCATAGCCCAACATTCGCACCCGTATAGGAGGATGGACAGCACAGATGCATGGTACACGCAAATCTTTTTGGAGATGGAAATATCGCGTCGAGTCCATAGGCACTTCCGAAGGCTGAAGAAAACTTCTCGTGCTGCGTCGATTAGGGAGGCAATGCCATTTTTACCCTGTACATTCACTCCGAGATTTTCAAAACTCTCGACTTCTTCAAGTTAACTGCCATTTATCTCGAGAGTTGCCTTCTCTTGGGCAGGGATGCAGCATGAAAACACTTTGGTCTTCCCAAAATTTATCGACAAACTGATGATTTCGCGACGTCGTTCGCCCGTGACACCATAGACTGTAGATCGCCAAAGTTTAAAGCTATTAAAGCAATATCATCGGCATAGTCGAGTTCAGTCAACCGGCGTCCGGGTGCAAGCTCAATACCGTCATTTTTCTGTATGGCCTTCCCGAGAACCCAGTTAATGAAGAATTTAAAACGGATGAGTGACAGGACACATCCTTGTCCAATGCCAGACCGAATAGCGAAGGGTTCTGAGAGGTTGTTGTGGACTAAAACCCGCGCAGTGTTGGAGTGGTTATATGCCTTGATCATGGCGATTAGTTTTGGTGATACATCATCAAATGCCATTATCCGCCATAGGGAGTCACTATGGATGGAGTCGAACGCAGCGGCAAAGTCAACAAAGCAAATGGTTGTTTGTTGTTGGTAGCTGTGGCGGAATTCAAGGATCTGTCTCAGTGTGAATATCTGATCCAGACATCCACGCCCAGCACGAAATCCGGCCTGGTTGGATTGCGTCCTGGAGTGGTGCACAGACTGGGACCGCCTGAGGAAAACAAAAGCGAAAATCTTCGCAGTAATGTCGATGAGGCTTATGCCGCGACATTTCTCACGTTTTGTCTTCCCTCCCTTCTTGTGTACAGGCACAAGGATGCCTGAGCCCAGTCATCAGGAACAGTCTCGTCTCTCCATGCTTGTCCAATCACCTCATGGAGCCAAGGCACCAGAGTGTCGGCATTAGACTTGTAAATTACAGCGGGGATGCCATCCTCTCCAGGTGCCTTATTGTTGCGCAGCCTTTTTATGGTATCGGCGATTTCTGCATGACATTGGATAAGTGAAAGATGGAGGAGGCTCTGTTGTAGATGGGAGCAGGGGGCGGTGGGCTCCGTATCGAATTTGAGTAGGTGCTCAACGTGCTCACGCCAGCGTTCGATCTTAGTCGCTTTGTCAGCAATAAAGCTGCCATTCAAATCATGAACTGAGTCGCGCAGTGAAGTCAGCCTACGACTAGCCTTGCGAATAAATTGGTAGAGCTTTCGAGTATAACCAACGTTCGAGGCCTCCTCCATTTAGGTTGCTTTTTCAGCCCACTATTCCTTTCGGTCCTCTCTGGCCGATTTTGCTATCATCTTTCTTAGTTGATAGAAAGAATCACAATAACGGCCTTTAGCCCGAGCTGTCTCCGCAGACAACTGCAGGGTCCGTCCGCAGATCCAATCATTGTGGCGCCGCTGGGTGCATCCAAGAATTTTCTCGGCTGCCCCATAGACTGTCGTTTTCAGAGATGACCATAGGCTCCTCACTTCTCCGTCGGCTCGGCTCGTGTAACAGGACCGGATTTCTCTGGTCAGGGCCTCAGCGGTGTTGGGTTGCCGGATTTTGGCAACATCGAGGTGTCGAGCGCGTGGCCTTTTGGGCGCAGATGGGAGGTGAGCTTTCAAGCGTGTTCGAACAAGAACGTGGTCAGAGTCATGTGCAATACCAGTCTCAGCACCACGCAGCGACTGACTATCATGAACCCAGCTGCGGAATCTGGAGCTGACTAAAATATAGCCGATCTGACTGGCCGTAAGGCCGTCGTTGGAATACCAGGTCAGCAAGTGTTTGTTGCGGTGCTAGAAGCACGTGTAAACAGTTGGTTCTCTTCAGCAAAGTTCAGCAATCTGTCACCATTCTCACATCGAGAACCAAGTCCAAAGCGGCCGATAAGATAGCTGTTTGTGGAGTCACCCGGCCCAGTCCGGCCATTCCAAGTCCCGCCAACAATCAGCAGATCGCGGCGAGGGATCCTTTCGATCAATGTTTGTGGCTGTGGGTTAAAAACAGGAAATCGGCAAGAACGTTCAAAAACTCACCGCATCATTTTGATCACGTCGGGCGCAATGATATAACGTAAAAACAGCGCTCGCTTTTCCAGAAGGAAAGTCTCGGCAGCGTTTCACAGTAAAATTTCCTCACTGAAAATGAAAATTTTCGAAATAACGCAACACCTTCCTGTCGAAAAATACAAGCAACATGTTAATCCAGTAACGAGCTGATAAGGAAAGTAAAATCGCAGACGTAAGGGAAAATTTGTAGCACATTCCAAAGCCTTTCAACAGAGTTCTGTAAGGGCGGCAGGGTTTGTTCAGTCACCGGGGACTTGTGGATCTCCACCATAGGGAACACCCCTCCTCGGAAAGGAAATCTGTCAACATTGGTATCATCACACTAGGCCAGGGTTAGTCCCTCGAGTTATTGGGCGGCTAGTTTTGGCATTGGCAGACTGCTTAGTACTTTCTGCAAACACAACCTCCTAGCAGTGCCAGAAGCTACTCAGAGCACTAGGTGAACACAACCTGCCAGCACAGGGCTTAAAAGTGGCAAGTACAGTATTATCAGGACAAACCTCGTTGTGCATTATGGCGTGATTGTTCGAACATCGATTTTAATTAAGTTCACCATATGTACCAACAGGTTAATACAGTGAAAGTGACTGGCTACAAGAGGTGGCTGAAAGTGATAGCAAACGTATTTAGCGCCAACCACACTCTTCAACTTCACCATGGATCAAGAAGACCAGATTAAATCCGGCGTTGGCCGCTTTCCCCAATGGAAGCCAGAAACAGCGCCTTACTTAGTATTAAGTGACAGTATACTTTGCGCGAGTAATACCGCACTATCTACACTAAATCACCTTCAGTAGGTGTCAAGGCAGGTTCAATGAGGCCGAGACTGAGGAAGGCCCATCACTCGTGCCGTCCGCGAGACAGGATAACAAAGGCAGAACACGCGAGACCACCGCTGACCAGGTTCTGAGGTCACGCATGAAAGGAGCTACGAAAAGACGTGTAGTGACCTTGTACTCTAACAACTGCATGTCCCACATGTCTGGGTTTCGTATGCACCAACGCGTACGCGCCGGCAGTGCCAAGGTCATTCTCTGTCTGGCTCACTGGCCACGCACTTCGCAAGGCCGGTATAGGGGAAGTTGTTTACGCTCAGTCACCCCCGGACCGGACGACATACTGTTCGGTTGCAGACCTTCCGGACACGGTGCTCTACTTGCCGGACTGCGCCTCTGGACTCCGGCCCATTCATGGCTGGACTGCACTTGTCTGGGAGTCACTTGCATGTTACTTATATTCTACGCTTGTTCCACCTTAGTAAATTCTCCCTGACACTATGGCCTTCCATGCCTTATCCTATTGACGAGCTTATAAATGCTGGAATACGTTCAATCGACTATTATCTGACTGGACCACACCGTATCCCACAGACGCATGCATGTGCTTGCGTCATCGAGTGCGCGACCGGTCACCTGAGGACACGATGGCTGGAGGCATGACGGCTGCCTGTAAAGGCCACGCGTGAAGAGCCAATAGGGAACAATGACTACTGGTGCTTAAATATGCTGCCACCGCTGAAGGCGGCCACTCTGTTATTGGAGACGCTGCCGACGACCCGAGACTCGGTTGCCTTAGACGAGAGACTGCTGCCGAGACGAGACCAACCACAGAAGACAAGCTGCTGGACACACAGAGCTGATGTACTAGTACAACTAAAAGTAAAGTTCTATCAGCTATCCTGTTCTGCCTTCTCTTCCTAACACGTAACTGGGGGACATAACTGGTGTTGACACTGGAACTCACTAGGTTATAACAATTTCTATTACTACTAGCTAGCAATGTAACTGCGCTTTCGTAGTGCTAGTACTAACACTGACGCTACCGTCTGTCAGAGGTACCGCTGATTAAAGTCAACACTGAGACTTATAGCCCCTTGATCTCAGCAAGGTGTGAATTTCGGTTTAAATTATTCCGAGTAATTACATGTTTGGGACCCTGAGCTCAGGACAAACCTCGTGGTTAATTATGTTCTACAATCCTGGTAACATCGCACTCGCTCAGGGTTAGCCCCAACACTTAGTCCGAAGCTGCTTTTGCTGTTGGTTAACTTCTGCCAGGCGTACGTCACACCGCAATTTCTGACATGAATGGCACAAGCTGCACTGAGTCAGCCAAACACATCACTAACTGCACATAATTATGAGCTGCTAAGAAAGAGCTAGATCGAGCATAGTACAAAGTTATCACGGAGCATGCCGTCAAAACATTGCTTAGATTCACGAGGCATCTACCACTAGTAAAAACGAAGACTGAACGAACACCAGAACAATTTATTTAATCTGAGCCTTCGAATCCATGCAGGAGTACATCGTCAGAGCAAGTACCGGAAACAGGATAAGCCCTAGTTATGGGGGTATAGGCCAGTCAGCGATCGATGACGCAAGCCGAGAGGCTACTGTGCGAGGTTGTGTATTTTAGCGCAAGATCAATGCATTGAATTCTCATCCGAAGCCTAGTCTTCAATCAATTCTTGGCCAGTGCTGTTTTCGGCGTGAACGATAGTCTTGAAGGCAGTGGAGTCTAACTCATGGACCGCTCCATAGATGCGGGTAGCGGCTTACATGGTTCGTCGCCCAATTGCACGGCCAGCTTATTCTAATGTATGCGCGATCCGAGCATGTGTTCAGTTGGACCACTGTAGTTACCGGGGGTAGTTCATGCACGAAATACGATACGCTATCCCAGAATTTACTCGCTCTTTGATTGTCCCGCATGTTGATTTTGGAACGGTAGGCAATTGCTACACCTGATCTCACAGCAATGGGGTCAGTCGGTTCTGAGGAGCCCTTAATGTTCGGCGGTGGGGTATTTACTAGTTTTTGTGTTTGGATCCTTCGGGACCGAAGGCGTTGATATTGACTTAGAAACTCCTTCGAAGAGCCTATCCGCAAACATTGGATCACGGAGATAATAGACCTCACGTGTTTTATTCGCCGGTTTTCTGTAACAAGCCTGGGTTTATTGGAAAACAGTTTCCACTCAGCATCGTTTATGAACCATCAGATAGTTGCAGTGGAAACTGAGAAGTAACGTGTTTTTTACTGCCATCATGTACACCGTTGACACCATTTCCCGTTGGTACTTCATATGAAGAGCACATCACGTTAAGACAACGGTTGTTCAGGTTATACTCCCTGATCTACAAGTCACGAGGGGAGAATAACAAGAGCAGCAATTGCCTTGCCTTATATAAGAAACTAGACCACATAGTCACTCCACTTTTGAAAATCATCCTTTTTCTATTCTCCACTTCATATAATTAATGCATCCATAATGTCTCACGAATGGGACGCGCGTTAGGCCAAGCTCTGCGAGCTTGACCTCCATGTCCTCGTAAATCCTAGAAAAAAGACTTATACTCATTAATGTCTGACCATTTAACTCTCATGTTTCAGCCTATAACTATTTTTGTTTCAATGGTATAAACTCAGTTTAAGTGCACGCGTCTCCTTCGTTCCAGATTTGCATGAGACAGTGAG
Source organism: Ligula intestinalis (assembly GCA_036362985.1). Lineage (NCBI taxonomy): Eukaryota > Metazoa > Platyhelminthes > Cestoda > Diphyllobothriidea > Diphyllobothriidae > Ligula > Ligula intestinalis. The sequence continues at coordinate 70,537,879 of JAYGXS010000003.1, read as the reverse complement.
ATCGGTGACCTTTAAACAGTTGCTCTGAGCCCATAATGCACACTCGGAACGGGTGTATTCCCTTTTAACAGAGTGCGGTAGAACAGATAACGTCACCTTCAACTAGTATACCAGATAAATTTCGCAGACCGGGCGCAGGACGCAAGCAGGCTGCCGTGCGTACGTACGCGCTTTTCTTCACTACTTCTTAGCCTTTAGTACAATCCCGCGCCATTTTATTCGTAATAAAACATCCTCATGCGGCTATCCCGGCTGAGCTGTCTCTTGACTTGGGGACTATTTCACTGCTGGCATTCAATTAGCTCATTTCAGCAAGTGAAATCCACTGTCCTTCCCAACTACTGTGAAGTTCTTCCACACCTCTCCTCCCTCCACAGTGGCGACCTTCGATCGTCAAACGAATGCTTTTTTGGAAATATGCGGATGACATGGCTGTTGGACATCTTCTCAAAAGTCAGATATATCTGCAAGGACTGAAAGATGGCCTGGACCACATCTCAGCATTGTCGTCAGCAAATGGCCTTCTACTAAAGGAACAGAAGTCGGTCCAGTGGGTGTGTAGGGGTCTAAGTAGTGGTTGTGTCTAGATCGCTATAATCATCAGGTCAAAGTCCCCAGGTTGAAGGTAAAAAGGCAAGAATCACCAGAATTAGGGGGTTTATTGTATACAGAACTCCCAGTTGTAGTCTGAGGTGGCAGGCAGGCAAGTAGCCCTTGTTGGATCCGGAACCCCGCCGGGTGAGCCTCAATCCCGGCGGCGAGGAGGAGGAGAAGGAGGAGTAGTCAGAGCAGCATGGTCAGGAGGGGCTGCTCTGTCATAAAAAAACAGATTGAGTGGAGAAGCGATGGATCCATTATAGGGAGGTTTGGTTTAGCAGACCTTGGCCGCCCTGAAAGCGGGTGGGAACGCGGTCGAAGACGCGTCTGCTATGGTGGCGGTGGCCACTGGCGAAGCCAGGGCTGGTCCTGACTGCGTCTAGTCATGCCTGAGAGTGTTGACTGAGTGTTGTGTGGGGTGATGACAGTTGCTTTTAAATGACTGTGAAGCGAGTTCGAGTGGTTTGCTATTGGTGTGTTGCAAGCAGCCCAAGGGGATGTCCCCTGCAAAGGTCATTGTTGCATCGGTCGAGGGGTGTCTTAGTCAAGTGGCCATTGGGCAGGCGCGCTTGTTAAGCGGGGGTCAACTATCAGGTCCACAGGCACGCCGAAGAACAGGGGACGTTGACGCAGCTGTTATCGGTTAGCCAGAAGCAGCTGCGAGGTCAATGCTTTGGGAGGGGGCGGCCATTGAAGGAAAACATTGGAACAGTTGACTGTGACAACACGACTATGGGGCAGCGAGCCTTGGAGAACGAAGGGGGGACATGGGCGTCCGCCACAGGTTTTTCGATTGCGACTCCCTCCTAGTCCTGAATCCATTTATATTTTACCCAATAAGGTATCCTCTTTCCGGTATCTTGATGGTACTCCGGCAGATAATCCCTCAATCACTCTTCGTAAAGATGACCTTTTTATTATAATCCGTAAATTTATATATCATACCCACCGTTTGTGTTGATATCGCACACAGCAAACCTTAATCTGGCGATTTATAGATGCCTGCACTCTCACTCTCTTTCTTTAGTGCTCTCCAGTTATTTTTTCAGCCTTAATTTGAAAAGATCTGGCCACCTTTAAACGTATCCTCCGAATGCTCACTTCAGTTGCCAGTATTTCCTATGTTTTTTTAACTGATATTATAATGAAGTGACACTAAAACGGTCGAACAATTTGCTGACCGCATTCTCAGTGACTTTACTCATCCTCTCCAGTCTGAACTAATGGCTGCGAAGTCTTCTCGTACTATGCGTCGAAGCTCCCATCATATGCCTTGGCATACATCGGTATAGCAGAACTCTATACTCCCATTCCTAGCACGCTATCTCACGTGTGAAAAAAAGGGAAATTCAGAAGTTGAAACCAGACGTGGATATCATGGAAACCTTAAGCCTTTGATTATTCTATGACCTTTTACCTTACCTTATCCCTTGCTCTCAGTGAACGGAGCGAAATTTTGCTGCAATTTTTGGATATTTACCTTTAAAATAAAGCATATTTCTTTCTCCATCGCTCAAATTTCAGGCGCGGCTGATTAAGTTTTTCCATAAAATCATTTTAAACGTCTCTTGTTACCAAACTGGGTTCTGAATAATGGTTTGTCAAAAGACACTGCTAAGATCAAAACGAAGGGCGTCATTCACAAAAGAGATGGCGGACAGAGAACAAGTTACTATACAGTCGGACATGACAATGACAATACTAAAATTGACAATTTGCTGAGATTGGGACCGTAATAAAAAAGAAGGGTAAGAATTGGAACAGGAAAGTAATGAGATGAGAGGCATCACTTCTTCGTTGGCGTCCGGTTCATTGGACCAACAGACGAGGGACCGCCTACAAAACTGGGTGCCGGTGGGCCTCCGGGACCTGGAAAGTGGCCCCGATACATGCCACCCTGCGGACGCATGCCCCAATTACCTGGACTGCCCAGCCCCACTGGGGCTCCAGGCCCGGGCTCGGGGACACGATAGGCCGGGAGCCTGCGTGGACCGCTCCACGCATGTCCGGGAAAGCTCGCGTTTGGCGGCCTGTTCTGAAAGAAACAAACGAAGGAAACAGAGATAGACACACTGGCAGTCAATGTAGTGCACACAGCAAACCCTAGTAGTATCCTATGGATCTATAGTGGCCGCTAGCGGTCACTGTGGGAACCCGTGATCACTGATTAATTAGGCCAAGGTTGCATTCGCGGTGACTGCCCCTAACACGTGCTCTTGTGTGAACGTCCGCACAATGTCGGGCACGAGCTACTAACACACCCAGTCTCGGCTGCGTCCACGCCGGTGCGTAACCTCGCGCGGTCCAATCAAGCACCTTCAATGCTGCATAAGACAAATACAGCTTTCGGTTGCCACTAGCCCAAGTGACGTTAGATATCACGTCGGACCAGACCCGACTAGAGAACGTACTGCACTCGTCCGAGTCAAATCTTCATCTACCTATTCTTCCAATCCGCCTGTACAGAATACACTATTCCTACCGCTCTGGCCTTCCCATGACCTCTCTCTTCTCCAAGAAAACCGAGCCTGGCAGATCGCAGCCATTAGGGTTCAATTTATAAGTCTTAACACCCCTCGATAGATCGTTGAGGGAACCTAGGGTGGGGTGGGGGGCACAAAACAAAAAGTAGAAGATATCGCATAAAGGAGAAGTGTGGAGGAACATACGGGATTGAAAGGGCGATTCGGCCAGGACCCCCTCGGATAGCCAGGACTGAAACGAGGACTAAAAAGGGGCGCAAAGTTTTGAATTTAAGAAAATTGACGATCAAGATGCATTGAATCCTAGGGCTTTTAGAAGACACAAAAGCTAGCAGCATTTGTACCGAACAAGAAATCATAACGTTCATGAATGGAAAAATTCAAAATGGTGTGCGCAGGACTTATAACGTTAAGCCCAGGCCAGACTATGTGAGCGTCATCGTGATGGAACAAGGATAAATAGCATTGGCACCAATTTGTTTTGATTAAGGTATTTCAGGTGTCATCGATAAGTATCAACCAGTTCATCCTCCATAATGGATTCTCATAATCTTGGCTACAGTAGGGCTTAACAGTTGGGGTGCAGGTAGCCAATACAAAATGTCCATATCTGTGTTTTGACGACAAATTTACTAACAAGCGAGGAAACTTTGGTTAGTTTTACTCTAAGGAGGACTTCTCAGCTCAAGTAATCAGATGCATTGCAGTTAAATTACAGTCTAAATTAGAGTTAACAGCAGTTAAGGAATAACAAACTGATGTCCATGTTCCTTAAAAAAATATAGCACAAAGAAAACGGAACGATTCAAGCTTTGGTGAGCATTTTTCGTAAGCGACGGAGTACAGGCACTTTGTGGCCAAATGACTAAAACAAAACGCGAGCATGTTTCTAAGCCTGGTTTAGGGTAACGCATAGCGTAAACTTGATTTCGCATAAGGGAAAAACCGCATAAGTCTTTAAAATTTAGTTTCCAAAGTTACCTGGTGTTTGTTAGGGGCACCGATACCGTCCTAGTAAAAATTTAAAAAGTTGAAACTGTTGCAACTTATACAACAGGAGTCCTTTCTTTATAATTGGGAAAAAAATTCAAAAGATTTTCCGTCCATATGTCGGAAGAAAAACGTAAATACATTTATTAATATGAATGCATGAGAGTGACTTTAAGTAGTAGACCACAGTAGCATAACGAAGAAGTAAAAAAGCATGATTGCCCGAAAACCCTAAGCAAGGCGACATTAAAACTGCATTTTAAGTTTAAGATGTTAAGCACTTAAACAATACAAATAGGTCAACTCAAAATTTCAAGAAGACCGGTATTCGCCCATTGGAAGTAAGCCAGAGGTTCTCGAACAATTACATTAGTGTGAGTTGACCCAATTATGAAAGAAACTCGAGGCGTTCGGCGGGATTTGAACCCGCGTATAAGAGAAGGCATTTACCGGAAGCCAACGCTCTAACCGCTAAGCTGCAAACGCCCCAATTACATTACATTACATTAGTAGCCCAGTTCGTTGCAAATTAACTGACGAAGAGGATAGGCGCTTCTCATTCCACACTGGAAATTCCCAGCCACTAGACAACATTAACTAGCAGTAAGCGGCTACTAAAGTGTGACTGTTCAACTGAACAGTCCGATCATCACAACATGAGTCCCGGTGGCCTGGAAACGTACTTAAGCGGGATTGTGGAGGACATTTATAAAGTTTTCAACAGGCGGTGTTTATGAGACTAAAAGGCGGTTCACATATGGAACTCACCAAATGACCGGAAAAAAAGAAAACAGACTGCCTTAATCGTGAGGGCTGAAAGAAATGCGGGTAAAATTGTCTTGTAGGGCCGCCTACATATCTGTTCTCTCCGCCCGACGGAATTGGTGGTTTAACATTTAATTATTGGTTATCGAGTGTAAATGAATATTTTATTGTGTTGAAAGTGATCAAAGAATCTTAAATTAATGCCAGTTGTTTTAATGAGATCAATAGAGTCAACTACATCAACGTAAACCCCCTGTTGTTCAGGCAACTGATGCTCTGTAATGGAAATTCGATCTTATGTTGACGGAATTAAACGAAATAAAGGGAAAGTCAGGCTACTGAAAACGTAAAAGTAAGTTGTTATTATAAGTCAAAGGCGAATAAGACCTCTAAAGACAGTCCTATCGAAATGCGGAATCCAATGAAAGCCGACTAAGCGTATACTTGGGAGGTGAGGCCGATTCCACTGAATCCATGTTCTGTCTGGGGAATTACCCCCCCCCCTACACGCACACTACAGGAGCGCTTATGCTAACAGAAGACGTCAGAGACGGTTTCCCCTAACCCTGTGCGACTCCTCTCCCATACCGAAAAGCAATCTCTCCTTTCAGACGAGGCTTTGGGCGAACAAAATGCTAGCGTGAGAGAGAGAGATATAGAGAATACACGTTCAGTGTTGGCTTGACTTTTTCTTCTCATGTACTCAAAAATGTTAGTTAGCGACTGGTCTTACCCGCCACCTGGATTAGCGCCACCTCGAGCTGGCAGGTTCATAGGCGCTGGTGGACGGATGGTCTTCTCGTGAAAGCCGTGTACGGGCGGCATATTGTTGCCAGCACTACTGCCAGGGCCGGAACCTGTCGGGCCTTTGCGCGAAGCTGACGTGGGAGAGACGGGGATGATCTTGCTCGAGGTGCTAACGGACACCTTTGAGGGGGCATCCTCAGGCGGCGAGTCGGGAGTGTCCGTGGAAGCTTTTACCAACTAGAAAAAAAAGAAATCAAGGAGAAACTGAAACAAGCATGTAGATATACCGCCCTGTTATTTTAGCCTCCGTTCGCGCGACCAACAAGCACGGCCCACTTCGTGTGCAGGTATGCACACTGCCAGGCCAAGAACGTACGCCATAACGTAGAGGACGCGCGCAGGGAGGATACCGTGAGACGGCGTGAGCTTGGACCAATCACGAATGTTACCTCCTCCCCATTTACTCGTAGCTAGACTACAAAAACATGCCAATGCTTGCTGTTCTCTCGTATTCTCTGACGGTGACCTCTTGTGTGCGGCCGATCAAGCTCAGACTTGCACAATTTCTATCCCAGTGAGCGAACCTTTGCCTTCTTTACAAAAAGAGCTTGGGCATGCATATTTGCTTCTATTCGTGACAAACGGAAATGCTGAGGCTTCAAGTAAGAGAATACGTGGACGTCAATGCCGTTACGGGTGCACTGAATGACCCCCAGTAGGGATTACACCAGTGTAAAAACGACAAGCCATCCTGCCAACCTGTTACAAGCGGTTATCTTTCTGCGCAGGTCTTTCGTGCCATCCAACCCTTGGCTATAGTTAAACGAAGCTGTGCCCTGCCCTGCTCAGCGACCACAACCCATTGACCGGCCGGCAAAAGCAGAGGTGAATTCATCGGACGTGTCTCCACACAGGATACTCTGCTTTGTCCTAACCACTTTTAAATGGAAAGTCCTACGCAGACACCGACATACAGCGCCGCAGACGGTCGAGCCTCATTCGGATCGACACATAGGGAAATTTTCGTAGCTGACCGGAATAAGTATGCAGCTGTATTTAGGGAGGTTGGGCTTACCACCGTAGCAGGGGAGGGGGTGCAGAGAATTTGTTTTGGAAATTCTGAAAAGAGTATGCTGTTCGCAAACTGCTGGTGGTGCTTTGCGGACGCAAACTGTGTGCGTGTTCAAGGCGATAAAGGAAATAACCACCACCAGTCGCATCTTCAGGCCTCCCCAGAGTCGATCAGAAAGATACTGCTTTTGCTAGCAGCACAGAATGTCCAGTTGCCAAAGGGACCAAAAAGAGCAGCTTTAGTCGTTCGCAAACAGACCGGTAGGCATTGTAGCTGTCAGAGAAACCCGTTGTTCCCCACGCAAGGACAAGGTGATGAATCAGATGTCGGATACATCTTCAGCTGCAACAAATGTCTGCAGGCAAAGTGAAAAAAGGCAAAGTCGCCTATCCTATAAAACGGGAATTTCATGAGACGACTGTCCCGCTTCCTACAGACAACCAGTGTTCACCCTAGGACCTTCCGCCCGACTCTTCATGCGGACAAATTCGCTACAATCATCAAGTCTTTCGCCTCGCTCACCCCAAGGGCCAGCCCTGAGGACGTGAACCAATTCTACTAAGACACTAACCCACTAAAGGCGGAGAAATTAGTTTCCCCTGATGAGTTCAGGGGTCAAATGTGCCAGAAGATCGGCAGTTGCAATTGTAATGGTCCCCTTCTTTCGCAGACCTGCATCGAATACAATCTCCGATCTTCGGCCGAGCACACTGAGGACACCAAGATTGGTTGTATGAAATGGACAAAGAGATCCGCGACATCTATTCTCCTAGAAAAACAGACTACACACAATTTCAGCCAACAATAAGACTGACGCAAACAAAATCACCAATAAAAAGAAGAATTTAATCAGGCCCTTAATCAATTTGAGATGCACCGTTGTCCCACTGGTGAAAAAATAACCTTGTGACTGGAAAATGCAATGTCCTCATTGCTGTCCGGAGCAACTGCCTCAATCGGTGATACACAATAACCAGACGGAACTACTGACAGACACTCTCAAATAGAAATTAATGCAGACATCGACCGTTTGCCATCGGTGCAGAAGGCGTATAAAAGATGACTAACAAACGAACCTGAAGACTTGACTGCCGTTTCCGACGAGGACCATAGTATCAGGTGCAAGGACGTTGACTTAAGCATGTCATCATAGAGTCAAGACTAACGGTGGAATCGGGGGCAATTAATATCATCTTAAGCATAAAAATACCTTGGCAATCAAATTATGAAAAAGCTAACGCCACTATTCCAAGAAACGTGGATACAAGGAAAATCCCCACGACTTTAAGTACTCCACCACTTATATAAACGCAAAGAAAACCAGTAACTCTAAGCTGAAAATACACCTCTCTGGTATTTAACCAACAAGCACAGACCACATCACGAAGCTTTTCGGCCTCATCAGGTGATGGTAGGTCACCTGGCCGGAGAGACGCGAGTTCGAAACTCAAGTGTGGCGGCAATTTCCACCGCTACACTGGAGTCGACCTACCATCACTTGATGAGGCCCAAAAAGGCCGAAAAGCTTCATGATGTCGTCTGCGTTTGTCGGTAAAATACCATTGTTACTAACAGTTAGCGAGTAACATATACAATTGGAGTTCCAATTAGCTCGCTACCATGACAATGATCCCGGGTGGGTACATCCTGAAACAGATCGGAGTAGAATTACCTAATAACATATACACCTCTCTTTTTCCCATCATTGTGGGCAAAATCTTCACTGTCGTGGGTCTAACTAGTGGCCTCGGCACAGACAATCGGAAATCACGATCGACCGCAAAGGTGGGGAGCATTCAGACTAGAGGCTAGGTAACGTGTAGCCGACGTAAATGAACTACTGGCATGATCAGCCGCCGCGTCCACACTGACCTTCTTTCGTCTTGATTTTTATTGAAACATGGTAGGATGAGTGTGCGAAGATGGGGGGAAACAGATGCGGCGCAAGGCTGATTCGCTATAAACTGATGGTTCCGCCTAGTAGGGCAGAGGTAATCACTTTTTCCGTGACGGTCGAACTATCGGATGTATTCAGTCCCTAAGTGTGTTGGACCCAAACAGAGCCAGACAGACAGGGATAATCGGTTGGGGGCATGAGAAAGGGACAGGCTTAATGGAAATGAACAAGGAACCATGTGAGAGCCAGAACTCTACTGCTGCGTTTACTCATTCTCCGCTAGCCAAGTCTTTATGTACTCGCACTTGATTAACTCCCCGCACCTTCTTTGTCGGTCACTGCGAGAGGCCCATGGTGACCGCCTGTCCTACGCTCCTCCCGGTGACTCGCTCCCTGAGGCGCACGTTACTTAGAACCAATCGATGCGCGCCGTGCCACCTAATTGATTCAGGACGCACTCCGAACTCAGAGCTTCGCAGCAACTTCGCGGACACACCTGTTGTGCAGACGCAGCTGGTTCATAACACAGCTTTTGTAGCGTTCTTTTTCCGGCAGTAAAGCTCTGTCTACCAACACCGTCTTCCCTGACTTGTGATTTGGCAAACCTTCTGTTGTCCATACAGCAACTAGCTTTGGATAGTCACTCCAGACTTACCCTCGGTCCGCTCTCTCCGGACGTCTCCATGGGAGCACCTGTTGCGTCAAACGGTAGGTCCTGGGACATGGACCCGCTTCTCGAGCGCGATCCCTCGGTAAACTGATCTTCATTGACGGAGACTCTCCCTGTCTGCTGACGGTGTGCGCCCGCAGCGGTCCCAGCCTTGGTTGTACTTGCAGATGAACTGAAATACAACAGGAAAAAAGCACATGGGAGAGGAACCAGGAGAGAAACAAAAAGCAGCAACAATCCAAACTACTAAAAAAGATGCTTGCCTGCCCAGCTTTTCAAAAATGTTGTCCGACCCTGGGGCATTTAGCGTATCTTCACCGGCTGCTGTAGAAGGTGAGCTGGAACCAGCAGGTCGACCCTGTTTTCCTATTTCATCTGCTTCCAGCGTATTTGTCAGTCTTTTCTTGTTCTTCTCTTCTGCTGCTGCTGCTGCTGCTGCTTCCTCTTCTTGTTCTTCTTCCATCCCCTTCTTCTCCACCCCCTCCTCATCCTCCAGCATTGCCGCTGGCTCTAAGGAGGTCAAGGCCGAGGCTTCTGACTGCTGCTGCCAGTTACTGTTGTTTACACCTCCATCCTCGCTCCCTGGAGGAATGGGACCGTTGTCAACGCAACCAGGCGGCAGGGTGTGTTCGCGCGTCGACTTTGCTCGCAACTGCTCCACAATATCCGTCAGATTTTTTGGAAACTTTCGCGAGACCTGCGGTGGTGGCGGCGGCGGCTGCAGGCCGGAGGCCTGGGAAAAAGGCAGACGTTGCTGTGGAACTGCCATCTCCGGCGGGGCTGTCCAGGCGTTGTCTGCCGGCGCGGGTGTAGTTTCTGCCACCGACAACAGGGGAGCCGCCTTCGGCTGCTGGAGGGCGTCTGTATCAGCCACAGACACCGGAATGGCTGGATCTCTCAGGGGCGGTGCACCCGGTGAAGATCGCTCAGCAGCCTCCACACCGTCCAACTCTGACGATAGGACGGAAGGACTTGTTCTGAGGGAGGATTGCGTAGTCCCACTGGGGGCACTGGCCTGAGGGCTTACTTGCACCGGGGAAGAAGCCTTCTTTTTGGGAATTTTGTAGCCCTTCATGAGACCGTTACCCTTGGAGGTGGCAGTGATTGTTGACTCTACGACCTCGAAGGATCGAGTGGCCTCGTCACTGGATAGTTTCATCTTCTTCGTGGGGCCACCAGAGGAGGTTGTAGTTAGTTTCAAGGCTGCAACAGAGGTGGAAGCGCCTGCAGTCGGTTCTGACGACGAAAAAACGACCGAGGATGAAAAGGACGACACGGAGGAGACTTTCCTGCGGCCCTTAACTCCTTTGCCCGAGGAAAATGAGGTTGGTAGCGGTCCGCTCGAACTGGCAGTGAGGCCGTGCGAGGGCTTATAAGAGATTGTTGCTGCACCCGTCGATGCAACGGTCGAGGTGGCTCCCATCAGGACTTTACGATTCAGTGCACTGGAGATTTCACTCATGTTGGAGACAACAGCGGAGTTGGGCAATGGTAAGGACTTTCCCGATTTGGAAGAGGCTCGCCGCTTGCGTTCTTTCTTTGGTTTCACAGCACCCGCCACAAAGGGCGCCAGTGGGGCCCTGTCCGCCGTAGCATCACCAGCATTAGTCGCAGGCGAAGAGTGCAACATTTGCTTCAGAAAGGAGGACGGCTTGCCATCCACAACCACACGCGGTTTCGCAGAGGCCGCCGAGGTGTTAGGGAGGCCACTGCTCGGACCACTACCGCCGGCGCTAGTACTGCTAGCGGCGGTCCAGTTCGGCCGGATTGTAATTCGCAGCTCAGATTTTGTAGTTGAAACCGTGGTTGCTGCCATCGTGGTGGCCGAATTTCCGCTATTGGTCGTCGGAACAGAAGTTCCCATGTTACCCGAAATGGCCCCGATGCTTGATGAAGAAGAGGTCAGCTGTTTTGGTAGCGATGCTGTGGCGGACAGCGACATAGGTACGTCCTTTGGAAAGAAGAATTAAGAGTTAGTAGAGTGGGAGAAGTGTGCATTACAAAGAAGTTGGCATGTTTTTCTAACTTAATGAGAAACTTGGTACGGTTGAGGGGGGGATACTCCTGAGCCCAATATTACAAAGGAAAATTTCAAAATAGAATATATCGAGGAACGCGGGTTTGATTGGTAGAAAGGTATTAGAACTGGAAACTATCAGTATCAACACCAAATAACGGATCACGCCGTAAAATTTGTGAGGAGGGCAAAGTCGTTGGAATGGATGACAATTGCTCTAGCTGTAAGCTGCCTAAGTTGTAGTTTTTCGACTCAGAATTGATCGACGGACAAAAGAGTCATTGAAGTGATAAAACCTTGGTGGATAAGAGCGAGCATCGCATAACGGATATTGCCAAGAAAAATAATTGGGAAAATACCGTTTTTGTGATTTTTTACTTGGAATCCAGCCAACGCTGGGCCGAATCCCCACCTTCGCCGCAACTGTTGGTCATACGATTAACTTACGTGGGACGTAGCCCCTGACTACGTATCTTGGCACAGTACAAACACTGTTTATCAGTGGTCAAGTCATCGAAGAAGTTAGATGCTTCCGCTATTTGGGCTTGAGGATACCAGGCAACGGACAAACCAAAGAATAAATCAGAAACCGAACCACACAGGCTCGCAATGCATTTAAGCTGCTGGCCAGAGCATTTTGGTCTCGCTTACGTACTAAGCTGTTGATATGCAGAGCATCTATTATGCCGGTGTTAGTACTTGCTTGTGAAACGTGGCCAATCAGAATGACAGACATTCTACCGCACGAAGTTTTCGACAGTTGGTGGCCTCAACACAGCATAAGAGTCTCCTGAAAGGATCGACCTTCCGAGGTTGAGCTTTATTACAGGTATTTCCGACTACCAAGTCCAGCGTCATACATTCACCAGTACGCCGATTGCAATGGGTTGGATATGGCCTACACAAGCCATCGACGGATCTCTGCAGAATGGTCGTAAATCAGCCCCGCCCCCGAAGTTCAAACTGGAGATACCGACATGGCGGTCAACTGAAGATATGGCTCAACACTGTAAAGTCAGACGTCGAACGTATGGACCTTGTAGCCGTTTACGGCTTGCGACACTAGAAGCGAATAGCTCGCTTCCGACCGCCGCCAATTGGCCGCCGCGTTATGCGTGACATCCATGGAGCCAATTCATGCAACAACAGGAACTAATAAAATCATATACAAGTAAGTCAGTATGCTTTTTCTAGTAAGAGAGCCAAAATTGGTGAGTGTGTGCGTGTGCCAGGGGGTAGGAGAGGCTTTCGCCGCGTAAGTCAGTACACCTGCACTCACATGCAGTCGGTTATTCTTGAAATTATCGCCAGTAGAGTAAGCAGGGGGCCCGCTTTGAGCCTACTGTCCTCACTTGAATAGAACGAACTAGTAGTGGCTTGTAAGGTTACCAGCTGGCGGGATAATTAGGTCCTACTGTGCGCTGAAGAGCAGACTAAATTGCTTTCCTCTTAAGGTGTCTCCTACGATAGTTCTCTCCAGAGCCTTATTCGGAATCTCTTTACCTGGAACTAGAGACAATTACAGGTACAGGTTTTGCCCTTTCACCAGTTGCTCCGCCAGTTCACGCCTCTGTAATGCCGGTCGCCCTTCACAACGCACTCTTAGGCCAGCAGTTTTAGTGGGTCTGTTCTCAACCTGGCCATCCTAATTACCACGTTGCCACGCTCCTGAATCCAGTCGCAGCGTTCGGTCGTCTAGTAGACGTCTCTACAAGGAAGCTGTCGCCTCGTGTCTACCCGTTGATGGCTCTGCCACCATAACAGACTTCCAACGCCTTCGCCAGAGAGTCATTTTACTGGCGTTACAAAGAAGGCAGATCTAAATGATCACTACTGATCTAGGTGCCTCAACTAGCCGGCCGGCCGTACGACATCCACATGTTGTTCAACAAGCCCTTCATTTTAACGCTTTGAAGTGAGAAACAGATTAATTGCCTATTTTCTGGGTTCAAACTGCCCAAAGTCACGTCGGGTGGTCCCGTTTAGCCTTGGAACACTGGCATAGGAGTACTCGCGGGTGATCGCACAACGGTGGGTAATTAATATTGAAAGTGATGGTAGTAAAGACTGGAAGGATCGCTCCGGACTTGTCTGCTGTTATAATTTAGTGCAGTTAGGAGAACCCAGTTAAAGACACTCTCATGTGACGTCCTGATCGCTGCTGACAGGATTTGAAAAATTAAGCTCACGTGATAGGCAGTTTTACTCGAGAACTCTTGAGCGCCAACTGGTTCTAGTCCAAATTCTAGATCACCGTCTCAAGTTGCGTCAGGACTGGCCACTGACAACAAATAAGTCAGAAGTGACCACTCGCGCCCCCTCCCCCTCCCCTCCTGCGGCTTTTTGATGTAACGCGTCTCGCTTATGGATTGATCTTTGCTAGGCGAACACACGCGACGGTTTGAGGCCAGGAGCTTAAAGTTAAATCAGAAAGGTCCGGTTCTGTTTTTCAACCACAACATAACTCTGAACGCCAATTTCACGCCATTGTGTCCTAACTAGAAGTTGAAAAACCATTGTATTTAAACTCCCAAGAACCGGAAAGATTTTAAATTACAGCAGCAACCACCGAGAGCCCACATATGGGTCAAATGTATTGTAATGCACCCTGAATAGTAGCCTGGAACACCCACCGCCCCAAGTCTCACTTCCTGAGGAGTGAGTAGCTAAGATGATTCACCAATCATGTCCAAAGCTGATCTTGGAACGGCGTAGAGTCCGGTGTAATCTACATCAAGCACGTGCAACAGCGGCAAAGAACAAGGCGTAAGGTCTGGATGTGGTCGTTTTCCATCGACTCCAGGCCACGATTCAAGCTTAGACCAACCGTCAGCTGACTCTTATAGCACTAAAGGAGGCAATTATGCTCCTCCGGGGACCAAATGCGTAGGACATAGATGGATAGATGGATGGATGGATGGATGGATGGATGGATGGATGGATGGATGGATGGATAGATAGATAGATAGATAGATAGATAGATAGATAGATAGATAGATAGATAGATAGATAGATAGATAGAGAACTATATTTCGATCATAATATCACAATTTTCGGCATTAGGCACAGAATACAAGGCTGTGAGATGCAGTGGCCAATTATCGTTAGCAGTCCGCAACTGCAACCCAGATAGTCTTCAAGGCGCAATGCAAATGGAAAAAGATGAGTTACAAGGAGTCCTAAAACTTGAGTTCAATGTCAGGGAAACTTCATATCTTCATATCAGACACTATGCAGCCACCTCTAGCGAACAGTGCTCCAAAAAAGAAGAGCCAAAAAGCAGACTGCAATATTGATGGCTCGGTGATTGTCTCATTTTTAGGGGATGAACTCGAGAGCGAGTTTGCAGTCTCAGGCAAATATAAGAGAGAGAATGCCCCCTTCTGAAATCCACAAATTCAAAACCGTACAGAGAGCAAAAAGGACGGTTATACCCGCGTTAACTGTGGTCGCATCTACAAAAATCCTCTTTAAACGCATAAAATAAGCTCCAATGCTGTCATCTGCATGAACTTAACAGGCTAGGGAAACTACATGGACACTGTTCAACCTACCTCGAAGTCATAGACAGACTTAGACACTAGAGAACTGGTCACTCCAGCGTAGGAATAAGATGAGGAAGAGGAGGAGGGTATATGACGCGCTGGTTGATTTACGCTACCACCACCACCACCACCACCACCGCTACTCCCGGAAGGCGGGCGCCCAGGCTTGTGCTTTTCAGAGGAAACAACCGCGCTGACGGCAGATGTCACGGTCATATTCGTCATCAGCTTTCCGCCCTCCAAGCTCGAGCTGGATAAACCAGCAGAGGAGGTCTCCGACGGAAACCGCGACTGTTTACCAGCCAACGTGGCCTCTGTGACAGAGGATCTTGTAGGCAGAACGGAAATGAACTGAAAGGATTCTGCCGCTGCCACGGGCGAGGCCTCACGACGCTTTCGTTGGCGTTTGGTGCTTGTCGCTGTTGTTGTTGCTGTTGTTGTAAACGCCTGTCCACTGTAAGCACCACCGAGTCCCGTGCCAATGGATGCCATAGCCGAGGGTATACCAACACGAGAGCTAAGGTTGGGTACGTTAGTCTTGGAGGAGGGTGGGGAGACCGTAGGCGGCATGGGCGCCTTGTTCTTGCCCCGGATCAGGCTGGAATCCTTCTCCGACTGGCCAGACGTAAGTAGGTGATTGAGGACATCTGAAGTGGAGGCTTTGTGAACGGATGTCTGCTGCTGCTGCTGTGTCTGTGGTAACAAACTCGAGAGGACGCGCGACGGCGGAAGTGAGGCAGCATTGAGGGTTGGTAAATGGACACTCTGTGAGGGAATGTCCTCGTCCAGTAGGCTAACCAGCATTGAGCCCGCTGTTCAAAGTACAGGAAGAAAATAAAGTAAAGGATGACTATGAGGCATGTAAGAAAAACAAGCGTTAACACAGATTGCTTATCTCAAGAAATATGAAGATCGAAATTTGCGGGGGGGGGGTGGTTTAGTAAATATTTGAGGTTGTTTACTCTGTTCATTTAATTGACAGCAAAGGTAGCTTATGTAGGCCTACTCATATACCCCTAGTCCCAGCATTTTGTCCTGTAAAAACGGTGGTTATAGACTTTTGGGGGTAGGGAAATAGGATAGGCAGGGAAGGAACTTTTTAGAAGAAAGTGTTAAGTGAAAAAATGTAGTCAAAATTGTTTCCCGCGGCCGCTGGGGGAAAGTTGTTCCACATGTAAGTTGAAGGTGTGTGCGGCACTTCGCGCCGCGGACTATATTAATCTAACTCCTGAACGGTAAGTTGGACCTCAGGTAAGTTGAAGTAGACGACCGCCTAACCAACATTTCAATTTTTGGGGAAATTCAAGAAACCTGCAATTTGATAATCGGGTTTTTTCGCAATAAGTTGAACGATAATACAGATTAGGAAAATCTACAGATACAAATCAACAACACTTATAAATACAGTAAAATAAAAAATGCATTTAGCATTTATTAAAGTATATTCCGCTGCGTGTCTTAATTCCCCACCCATAAAACACTATAACCACCGTTTTCGTGCGAAAACATGCAGGGAGTAGGGATTAATGAGTTGGCCTGCATAAGCTAATGTTGCCGAATTGAGTTGAGGTGCAGTGCTGTTTACTAGGAAAGAGTTCAGTTTAGATCAGTATACTGAAGGGAGATATAGGCAGAATTGGGCGAAATGCTGTGGATCGAAACTTCATGGTTATGTGTGCTGTACTATGGAAGAGGATTAATATAGGCCAGAGAAGTTTTCACTACACCTTTTCAGACAACGGAAAATTCTGTTTCGCTTTCGTGAGAATCGCGTAAGCATGAGAAATGGCACTTTTATCGGGAAAAGAAGAGTGGATTCAGTTCAAAAATTATGTTTTGCAAATTCGGTACGTTTTTTGTCGTAAAATTAAAAAATAAAATCGTGCGGTTGGAGTTTGTTTTACCACAACGAAAATAAAGCCACTACATGGCGTCACTTTCCTCTGTCACGCCGTACGCGAAAGATGTCCAACCAATTTTTATCTACAATCGAGTATGGGCGAATACGGAAAATTGAAACGTAACGCGCAGAACATTATCAGTTTTTGTAAAAGTTAAGTATATATTCTGCCACACTGTTGTGCATCAGTAATTTTAGAATGGGGCCTTAAAGTAAACACCTTCACCACAAACTGCTCCAGTATAAACAGAAAAGTGAGTTCTTTCATTTTCGTTAGACGGTTCATCTCCAATTTTCAAGGGAGTCAAAAGAAAAGGTCAAAATTTCCTAATTTAATCTGAACTTCGCCTTCTAAAAAGGTAAAGTACGCAGATATTCGGCGGCGAAATATTTAACTAAAGTCCTTTTCCAAGAGGTAACTTGTCATAGAAAGTTCTTAAATTGACCTTATGCACATCAATTTGTGACTTTTGTCGCGGACGTTCATTCTTCTCGGCAATGAGTTGACATACTTGGGTGATTCTTAAACCATGACACAACAGACAGCTGCATAAGAACTAATGCTTAAAAGCTCGGTATTTAGGTAAATGCTTTTAAGATATATCTTATTTTTAAGGTTTTGGTAAGCACTTAGAGTATAATCATTATGTAGGATCAATCAAGTGAAGCCAGTGAACTTCGTTAAGTCTTAATTAGAAGTTCAAGGAATATCTGAACCTCTGTGTAATTGAAAGCCCGAAATAATTGCAAAGGAATGCGGCGGAAGAACATTACTTTCAGTATAGAAAAAATAGTACGTTTACAATTACACATGACAATTCCATTTAAATTTACTAGTCACTGACCGGTATGTCCGCGCGTGAGCTTACGAAATATATTACTCCTGTGATCTTCCAATGGGTCCAATCAAGCGAAAATGTGCTTGCTTTAGTCCAACGTAACTCAAGCCATGGACGAACGAAAGAAAGAACCATAAATTCTCGTGAAAAAGTGCTGGAATACATACTCGAACGTTGCGCACCTGACAATTTCATTTAAATTTATTATTTACAGATCAACATGCCCGCATGAGCCAGCGTTTGTCCAAAATAATACGAGAACAACTTCTAGCATGGTTAAGAAAGGCCCAAATAAACAACAGCAAATAGCTCTATTTTCGCGCACATGGTATGCTCAGATCATTGTGTAGATGCCAGATAGGCTTTCTGAGTGAGTAGCAAGGTTCACTCAAGCTATTTACAATTCATTGGACAGCGCATCTGTTGCATATACGACAAAAACAGCTGCAATCAGGTTACGCATACGGCTCCTGTGCGTCATAAAGGAATTCATAGACGCCGCAGCCGCCAATTCAGCCGCCCATAACTAATTACCTCTTTCAGCGACCAGAACCCCCTGGCACCTATCAGATTAATGAAAAACAAGCAAACAAATCGACTCTAGTATGATTAAATTCCCGGCGCACGGTGAGCCTCGCAGCCTAATGGTAGAGCGTTTGCTGCGCAAAAGCCTTCACTGTTGTGTGGGTTTCACTCCTATCGAGGCCACGCGTTTTTCACAATCGGGTCAATCAAATTATTGAAATGTGCCAAACCAAAGTTAGCCTAGTAGTCCATCTGGTGGATCCCAGATGATAACTTAGAAAATCCTGCCTGGCAATCAGTTTGCTGCATCCGCATTTGGTGGGTTCCAAACGTGCAGCAAAGCTGGGCAAGCAAATTTACCCAAGTGTGATTAAATTCACGGCGCACAGTGAGCCTCGTAGCTTACTGGTAGTGTTGGCTGCGCAAAGGCCCTCCCTGGTGTGTGGGTTCAGTTCCCATTGAGGCCGCACATTTTTCAGAACTGGGTCAATCAAATTGGATTAATGACCAAAATTTTGTTGCCCCCACCCCGATGACCGCACGATTTTTTCGACTAACATACCATATGACTTAGTTACATAACGTTATAAAGGCCTGACGAGAACTTATCGAAGGCAAACGTATGCTCCAGCCAAATTATCTCTTTTGAACTGAGAAATATTTAAACGTACCAGAAACGCTAGACGTGGTGGAAGAAGATGGGATGGTGCTGGGGCCAGACTGTCTGGATCCTCCTAACTGCGGAGTTGGTGTAGGCGCGGAGAACGAGGGCGTCTTGAGGGGAGAAGGGGAAGCGGAGGCTGAGGCTGAAGGTGATGCAAACATAGCGGTGCTGACCGAAATGGTGCCAGGTATCAGGGGTGATGTGAAGGTGAGACCTGAGCGATTACCAACACCGCCGGGTGGCGGGGGGAAGCAGCCCGCAGTCGATGTAACTGCCTCCTCAAGGGACAACGATTTTCCAGCGTTGCCCGCATCGAGGAGACAGGAAGGCGGAGTGGTCACTAGTACCCCGGGTGGCAGAGCGGCAGACGCAAGGAAAGCACTGGAGCGCAGGGCTGCACACCCACCAAGCGGCACTGCCGTTGCCATGGCACTGGGAGAGCCAACCGGCCGGAAAGCATCCACGCCCGGCAGGGAGAGGGAGGCCGCGGCGGCGGCTGAAGATGAAACTGGGGGCAAAAAGACATCAAATTGTGTAGGTGAAGGTGGCGGAGGCTGGATCAGCAGATCCAGGTGTTGGAGGTTCTCCTGGCTGATTTGGTCAGCACCGCTGAGCAGACCGTCGGCGTCACAGTCATCACTGAACTGCAGGGCTCGTCGCGCTCGGCCTAGACAGGTCGCCCTGAAATGACGTTCAGCCTCCGAGACCGCTGCTTCTGCTGCTGCTGCCGTAGAATGAGTTACTGTGGTCGACGTGACGGTGGCGGGAGTAGCCGCAGGGAAAATGCAGCTTAAACTGCGATTCACGGGGCAACCCAGGAGAATGAGGAGCCAGGTCATGGCTACGGGAAGGTTGTGCGAACGACCTAGTACCAGGGTGGGATCGGGCGGTGTCACTGCGCTGCCGGTAGACCGCTCCAACCGTTTGGCAAGATTGCAGCCGCTTACGCGGGCCATCTTGACACCGAAATTGCCAAACTGAATGCAAACTAAAAAATGCAGGCGTGGAAAAAAAGGTGAGAAGGAGGATAAAAGGACAAACAACGTCAGGCGCGTTAAGAGACAACAGTTTTAGCCTAGGATTAACTTGAAACAGTGTCCCCCGGCATAAATAGGACAAGGACTGCAGTCTGCATACTCACTTCGCATGGCCTACAGAATATTTTACATTCAACTGATAGTAAACTTACTAGCTACTGAACACAGTATAGCTCAATAATCTGATGGTGAACGTGGTGAGTTAGTAAGTTAGATCCCAGGCAGACCCAAGGGTGTAGATGTGGTAGGTGACGAGTTAACGTGATTGGCAGGCGTTAGGACGGCCAGCACACGAAGCATCACTCGGGTCGTCCTGAGGGCAAGATAACAATGGAAGCAATCATGCCAGCAGGCGCTTGCAGAAGAGGCGAACACCATGCGAGGACGCAAAGGAGTTACGCGCACGCGAGACCGCCGCCGGCCGGGTTTCTGTCCTGCTGAGGTCACGCCTGGCCAGGGGCAAAGCGCGCGAGCGACAAGTGTCACACTGAGGTCGCCGCATGATGCCTGTTGGCATAGGCCACTCGCAGAAGGACCAATAGGGAACGAAGGCCATTGGTCCTTAAATACACTGCCACCGACACGAGGCGGCACACTGCTGCTGGGGACATGAGATTCTCTTCCCGAGACACCGACGACAGAAGACCGCTGCTGGCGGACACAGAAGACCAAGCTGCCGGACACACAGAAGACAGCGTTTATGTACAAGCAGGAAGTGTTATATTACGGTAGTCTCTGCTATCCTGTCTGCCTTTGCTTCCTTACATACGACTGGGGGATATAACCAGTGTCGACGCAGGCACACACAAGGTTATAACGCCAGGTTTTCCAGCAGGCGCGTCAAACGCGTTATGCCCAGCGTCCTACCGTAGATATAGGGGTTTGGTATGAGTAGGCTGGTCAACAACGTTGGCAAATCAGTGGGTAGAGTTTCTTGGATGATAATATGGTTGTAGTTTTGGCCGAATGGGATGGACGAGGGCTTCCTGTGCATATCCCCACCAAGACGACAGGAATACAGGGAATCTCTCCGGTAACCTAATTGCCTTCAACTCAGTAGGTCTACAGGTGGCACAAATTAGAGTGACCGAAAAAAATTGCTGCGGCAAAGAACAAAGGGGACTGGAATGGGAACTTCTAGCTCATTAGCTGCTCTCAGCCAGTCATCTCCAATCCCAGATGGTGCACCACCGAGGCTCCAACCTGCGACCTGTTGATTAGAAGTCCAACGCTCTACCCAATGAGCTTTAACTTCTAGCCGCTGCGCGGCTAATGGCTGAGCTGGAGAGTGAGCCCTAAGACAGAACGGGGCGTGTGAAGTCCGTTAGCGATGAGTGAGCGTTCATCAAGGAATGCCAGTACTCCTGATCTTCGCCGGCAAGACAATGAGACCTTGCGCCAATGGCAAGAGCGTTAAACTTCTGATCAACAGGCTGCAGGTTCGATTTTCGGTGATGCACCACCTGGAATTGGGTGAGACTGGCTGACGATGGCTCATGAGCCAGAAGCGGCCACTTCAGTCGCCCTTGTCTTTGCCAGCAATGTTCACACTACTAGCCGCTGTGTGACTACAGACGGGGCCTGAGAGCGAGCTCCGAGGCAGAACGGGACGAGTGAGTTCCGTTATCGATCGGTCGGCGAGCATTGACGAGTAGACTGACCCTCGGCTTGGAAATAGGCAGGCCGATGGGTCAAGCAAATAAGTGGCGGCGAAATTTGAAAATGCAACGCCCTCAAGCGTAGTTGGGTTCCGATCTGCCACGTCCAGTAAAGGCGACAAAGCATAGGCGCATTAATATGTAGTAATCTTAGCTCTACAACCAACAACGCTTCTTCTATCGTCCGACAAAAGCCTGAAGCTTTAAGATGGTGTTTTATGGCGGGCCATGACTTTTGGGTGGCTGAAAGACTGGTTGGCGTGTTCTGGTTGAAATTTCTGGGGAAGGGGGTGGAGGCAGTCAGAAGGAGACGAACAGAGCCACTTCAGTTTCAAGTCTTCCACAGGAAGCTGTATCATCAATTGCGTTCAATCGCAACTACTGTCGGTTTGATTCAGACAAGTTACAGACACGCCGGAGAAGTAAAAGGAGAGGAAGGAGGATGAGGACGAGACCAGGACAGTTTATACCCAGGATTGCGAAGATTTCAAACCGACGGGACATTGTGGTTTTGGTGAGGCCCCTACTATCCCAAGCAGTAAAAATTAGTGCTGTGGCAAAAAAGGCTAATTTAAAAAGAGGTGGGCCAGGCTGGGCGGGAATATTCGATAAGAATGTTTGTTGGATGGATCGGTGTAGTCTAAGGATATTTGGCGTGCTGAAAACCCGAAGTATTTTAGGGTAGTCACTGCAATGACGTCACAGGTGGAAGATCTGGATGTATTATGACCATAGAAAGCACTTAAGGGCGCAGGTACTACAAAAATTGTTTCGACAACCAAATTATGCAAACAGTACAGGCAGCGCGAAGCAAACCACACTCACATCAGCAAAAAACAACTAACAGATAAACTTTGCAACTATTATTAATGCTAATTTTACGAATTACTAACAATCCTGAAGAAACGCAGCACCAAGAAAAGGTAACGAAGAAACCGTTGCCAAGTAAAACACTTACCGTGGACTTTGCGTTCCAGGGCACACGGGTGGGGAAAAGAGACAGAAAGCTCATCCATAGAGGCCATCGAGATGTCAAATTTAAAGCTGAGCGCTTCATCTAAAAAGCAAGTGTGTGTGTGTGTGTGTGTGAAAACGCTTCAAAAAACCAAGAACCAAATGTAAGTAATTTGGCTAGAAAACAGAACAACAAAAAAGAAAAGACCAGAATGGGTATTTAAAGTTTATTCGTCCTCGTCAGGGTCCTAACCGATCGTCGGCGATAGCCTCGACGTAACTACGACGGCCCTGGCCAAATCGGATCAGTGAGCAGTACAGTTTCTGCCACGGTTTTTAGCCCTAGTCTTCCGTTTGTTCTATGAAATGGAAAACCCTTTTCTGGATGAAGACAAAGGGACAAGAGGAAGGACCAGTGTGGACATAGCAACAGCGTGACCCTGGATGACTGTATCCAGCGTTTTACTCTCCTTCTAGATATCAGTATTGCACAAAACGTCATGTCTATGTTGAGATGAAGACGGCCTTCTAAATGCATTAGTGCACACTCAAACGAACAGCTGTCTGACGGATAAGCATAAATTTAAATAGCGACCAGTCTTTTTACGAAATCAGTGCTGGATAGCAAACATCTGTGGTTTAGAGTCATTTGATTGAAGCGACCATCTGGTTAGGGAAAAAAGCGGTTCCTCATTGGTGCGGAATACCAGTGTCGGGCAAAATGGCTTACACTAACCTTTGCTTGCTGGGCTCTTGGGATGGAGAGCGAAGGACTCCACAAAGGATAGCCAGGCGGCATGCCGGCGAAGAAGGCTCACTAGGGCTGGCAGTTGACTGGGTGACGTGAAGGCAATCTCCGTAACGCAGTAGCCTCGCAACTTATTGGCGCACTCGGGCCTCAAATGGTAGACGTGTTGCGATCTATTCGGAAGGGACTGCAAGTCCAGCAGAGTACAGGAATAAAGAAAGAAAGTTTAATAAGTAGATGCCTTAACTTGGGTCAAAAAAGCGAGCACGAGGTCACGAGGACTGACTGTCAGGTTGGGCATGAGAGCACCGACAGCCGATAGTCAGAAGACAAACTTACCATGTGAATATCAACAAGTCGCAGGGCTTCCTGATGGTGCCGACGAAGAATGAGGGAGTGAACTGGTTCTGGCGGAGAGTTCTGAGTACAGGCCAAAGGAATGCCTGTGCGAGCAGAAATGAGAAACATTAAGACATAAAATTACAACATTCCCATGATGGCACCTCAATACTCGATTACAGGGGAGAGGGAAGACTGCCAATCGAGGTGAACATGCGAGTTCCAGGAAGCAGTTCAGAAGAAGAAGAAGAAGAAGAAGAGATCGCAAGAATAAGAGTTTTATTGTCTTGACGTTTCGAATTCCGTCGGGAATCCTTTATCATAGGTAATGGTATCATAGTCATATTCATGCGCATGACTATGATACCATTACCTATGATTAAGGATTTCCGACGGAATCCGAAACTTCAGGACAATGAAATTCTTGTTCTAGCGATCGCTTCTTCTTCTGAGAGGGAAGACTGCTGCCTCAACAAGTTCCTTCGCCTAATTACTTGAAGTAACATACTCGAACAGGTATAATGCTGATAAATTTAAAAGTTCGTTGAAACGCGGGAGAAAGGTGGAAATCCAGCTTCATGGCTGAGGTATCGGGACTTCTGCATGCCCCAGTCTGTCAAATTTTGCCTAAATTTTACAAATTACAAAGAGATGATGACAAGTGAAATTGAAATTTAAAAAAAGCATGATTTAGATCTGCTTCATCAGATGTTTGAACGAAGTTTGAGAAGTTAGGGGAGAAGTCCAAGAATATGTTGCCCAAAACTTAAAATGCATTCCTATAAGAATGAGAAGTGATACATTATGGATAGACACAGCACAACTTTCAAGATAAATTCATACTTGCAGGCGCCCCAGGCCACCGCTGGGCACTTGTTCTGTTAAACTTGCTGCTCTTACGAAAAAGCACGTCTCTTCGCATTGATTGCTCGTAATTACATGAGAATAGTTGTTCTTAGATCGAATGTGGACAGCACTCATTTTGTTAATCACCTGATGTACAATCGCGTCTGAAATGGACCCGACAAAGCAAAGGGAGACTGGAATGGTCATTTCTGGTGTATTAGCCGTCATCAGCCGGCCATACCCTATCCCAGGTGTCGATCACCCAGGATTCGAAACCAGGACCTTTGGTCATCGAGTTTATTACTCTACCCTTGCACCACGGGCTCGTTGCTTTGTAGGTTGAGATCGGAAACATGATGAATACATGGGGATCGCCGATCTGGATGTGGAAAAATGTACGTTTTGGCTTTGCCCTGGAGCTCATTTTGGAGCCCGCGCAGGCAATCGCATTGTGACTATCGGGATGCGAGCAAGTGGACCCCTCATCACATGGAGGCAGAACAGAATAGTATGCGTCCCTCTGTGGTGGATTGGCCTCTGACGGGTGCGAATATGGCACTTTTTCGTTGAGTTAAGTGCTCTATCTTAGGAATCACTGTTGTATAAGATGACCGGAACAAGAATGTTATTTGTCTGGCGTTTCGGATTCTGTCGAGAATACTTCATCAGAGGTAACCGTAGAATAGTGGGTGGCGAACGTTCATGCGTTTTAAAACGCCCAGAAGTCCAGAGAGCATGGTGTAACAAGCACAAGTGTCAGCTACATCATTATCGGTCTTTTGTGGAAAAATCCATCAACGATACGCCACTGCAAATTAATCCACTGAAAAAAACGCAAATGGTTTGACGAAAAAGGCGGTTTCACAGGATGAGAGTTTAAGTGTCATATGTGCATCAGTACGACCGATGATGGCTCCCGCGTGTCCTACAACGAATTGGTGCAGAGACGATGACTTGCGCCTGCAATGCATCTACCGCACTGTCCCCCTCCTCATCCCCCTCTTCACTCTTCTGGACCCGATGGCAAGACAGGGTCGAGACGGCCGAAGACGGGATCGGATGCAATTGCTGATAAAGCTAGGCAGCCCATCTACGCGTGCCACACCCGACCTAGTCCGTGTTATAACGACGGGTTCAGCGTCGCTATTGTTATAACGATCACATCTGACGTGTGTCACTGTCGAATTATGCCCTGTGCAGAACCCCAAGGAAGAACACAATAAAAAGGGCCTAATTCTGGAATCCACCCGGAGGAGGGTTTATTGTGTACAAAACCCGGAGGAGCTGTCTCGGGTGGCTGTTGCCGCTGGGTTGATCTCCAGCGTGCTCTTTGTCCCGCCTCAGGGCAAGCCCAGCATTGGGGGCGGGCTGGCGTCACCACGTGTGCGCTGTTGCAACTCTCTCTCTCTCTCTGTCAGGGGTGACAATGGCTTATCAGAGATTGTCTGCGCGTTCTCTTGTGGCCTGGTTGGCCGCATTGGGATAACGTCACGCGACCAGTTGATCCTCGAGCCTTGTGCTTTGCATACGCTCGTGTGCGTGTGGTCTAAGGTCGTCTCGCGTGGACAATCATCGCCTGTTATGCGGTCATAGCTAACCAACAAAGACATTTGGCTAGGCTCGACGCCTTAGGAAAGCCTCCAAACTTTGCTAGCATTTGGTCCGGCTAATAACCTAACACAATGGACCAGATCTTTACAGAAACAGGGAGCCCATCGGATCTCGTCCCTGTGGGAGTGCCATAGAGGTCACAGACAGGGGCATCGGCGTAGGTCGGCCTTACGTACCTACCTCGACGGCCACCTAGACTAACGCAGCCCCGATTCTGGTTTTCTGGTGCACACCAACAGTAACAACCATAAAAAGTGCAAAGAGAAGTCAATATTTGCAATTTTAAAGCAGGTGGGATCATTCTAAACTAAAAGCAGTGTAAAACAAAAAAACGTCGGGAAGGGCAAATTAATTTCGCGGGTGTAATGTACTGTTGCCAAAAAAACGGAGAACAGAAACGGAAATAGCCATATTCTCTCCCCCTAGGCGGGAGAAAAGAGTTGCAAAATAACTTTTGAAGTAAGCGCCCCACCAATTAATTTAAAGGTCTGCATCCTGTTCGTTTGATGCACCGAATACTTCTTGAGCGATATGTACGACGTCTGATTCTATCCCATAGGGCAATACAATCAAATCCCAAACGAGGCCATGTGGGCGAAGGTGGAACTGGCATTGATCACGCATATAATCGGAGCTCACCTGTTATTTTCTCCACTTCTGCCGTGGCTTCTGCAGTGAGTACGAGGGGCGGATGTAGGAAGAGTACGAATTCAGCGGCAATGGGTCCGCACTTAATGTTGTCCGCGGTAGCAAACTGTGCAATACTAAAAGGAAGGCAGCGAGAAGGGCATAAAAGCGAGAGAAAAAGTGACTGCCAAGGCAAAAAGGAAGCTGAGACTGGGAAAGCCAAGCTGTTACTTCTTACAGTGACTGCAAACTAGACGAAATTTATATGGAAAAATATTCAAAGTTATCAAGAAATATGACCCGCCGCACTCTCTATGTCTCCCTCCTTCGAATTCTCTGATGGGAATTTTTGCAGCTTTAGAAACACTACCGTTTGCGAGTAGACGTATTCTAAGTATGAATTTTTTTTCTTAAATCAGTCAACTAGTCTAGCATTTCCCATGTATAAAGTTGCTTCATATTAAATGGCTGATGTAGCAGGTTGCAAATATTTAAATATATCCTTACAAAACAGCACGTATATGAAACGGCAGGTTGGCTAATTGCCGCAATGACCTCAGGCCAACAAGTAAGCAACAAAAAATATTTCGTTATTTTTACAAAATAACGTTCGATACCCGCTGATTTTGTCCACTGTTTTTAGTACTTTGTGCCGAGGAATAAACGATCAAAAAAATTCTGGAATTGGAGAACACGGGGGATAATATGGTGTTTCGATAAATGCTCAGTTGTGCTTTAGATTAGGCGTGAGCTGACATTTTCATGCATCAACGCCAGTTGCCAGTTTTGTTTGTCGCCCATTTGATCACGAGTAAGTTAGATGTGATTGTCTCGTACGGTTTCACCAATGATCAGCGAAAATTATCTCCAGTGAACGGACACCACACAACCACAGCTAATGCCAACGAAAACATGCCTTTTGGACATGAGAACGGGCCGAGTCAACAGACAGTATTCGCCTGCAGGCCAGCCACACAAGGCAAATCATGATCGGCGTAACAATTTGGAAAAATTCTGCAAATTTTCCCATTTTACGATTCAGAAGTTGTATAGGCAAACACCTGTTTTCAGTAATTCGTCATCAGGCCAATACAATGGCAGGGATTAAAACAGTCACTCATCTGTAGTATGTAAATGGTCTTCCGGGTAGGGGGGGTTAATTAGTCATGTCGGTGCTCTCTCATCTCAAGGTAGGGGTGGTAAACCACTTTGGTCAGGGTGTGACTGGCTAACGTCGGTTAATAAGCCAGCAATGGCCATTTCAATCTCCCTTGTTTTGCCAACAATACTATCTTTTAGAAATACATTTTTTTAACGGGGGTGCAAATATGTGTTGCCACAACCTACCAAGACCATAAACAAAACTTATATCCTCCATGCTTCCTTCATGAGCTATTTATGAGGACACCGTGCCTGTCGCCTGCTACGTATAAACGACCTTAAACAACTCGAGATAACCATAGTAATGAGCATGTTTTGAAGAATAGCCCAAACCATTAGGTTTCCTACGACGCAGTGAACTACCACGTTTTCCGGCTTGGCACTGTTGTGCATGCACGGATTAATATCAATTTCAAAGACGTCCTTGGGGAAAATGAGGAAATTCATTCAGTAAATTTTCAACACTGGATCCCCAGGTCGTCAAACTGTTCTTTACACATAATTCTCGTGACTCTGAGGTCTCCTCCTCGTATGGTCCTTCGGATCTAGATATTACTCGTCATGGACGCCATGGCTGCCGTCAACATTCTAAGAAGCATCATGCCCCTATCATTCACATACTGCCCTCACAAGCGACAGTTTTTTCTCCTAAAAACCACAAATGACATTCCATTTTGAATTATGAGCCAGCCTTAGGATTTTTTTCACTGTCTGCTCTTCTTCCTCAGTTACACTGCTGGCTCGTGTAAATTGAGTGTGAGTTTATTACTTGAAACAAGAAAGAAGTCGTCTGAAATTGTGCTAACGACTTCTTTGGAATGTTCGGCTATGCCGATGCATTTATTAAATCCTATGTACCAAGAGGGAGTTCAAAGGCGTTTGCCTTTATTTCCTTTAATAAACTTGACTTGACTTGACATACTAAAACGCCCCACACAGTTAACAGAAAGGGTATATGCGAAAAAATAAGTGCAAACAGTGCACTGAAGTCGGTGTTATTCAACTCTAACGCTTGAATGAAAGACTTAGGTAACCATTGAAACAAAGAAAACGAAACTTACTTGAGTCCAGATTCGTCCTTCTGTAGGTTAACGAGAGGAATAAAGGGTAAGTTGTGCTGAATTCTATCTGCCGTGGCTCGTAGACCAACGAAGGCAAAAAATCCCTTGAGGAGGCCTCGGAGGTTGGTGGGAGAGGACGCCTGCTTCAGGATGCGTGATCTGGCGATCGCTTCCTGTGCCGGTGAGACATAGTAGGTGAGAGCAGTGAAACGTCCGCCCGCCCTGGGCTCTAGCTGCCCAATGGCTGAGAAGTTGATGGACTGCACAAGGGTAGCAACCTCGGAGGCGTTGCGTGGAGAGAGGTTAACTGGTGGTGGATTAACCGCCCCGTTTTCAGGGTCAATATTGGCGGCCGCAGAAAGCACTGTTAGATCCTCTTCCAACACTCGCAGACAAAGAAAAGCTCTGCATCTATGAGACCTAATTGGATTTTAAAAAATGGGCCTGAAATACTCCGTGCGGACCTCACCAGATAGATAAAAACAGAAAAAAAAGTTATGTGAGCCGTAAATATGGAAGATATTGGAAGCATTGAGCCGCACCGGCCTCAAAGACATGCATTAAAACTGTCACCACAGAACGCTGCCCTCCACTCAATTACAGGTTGCTATAAAATGTCGCCTACATATCATCTCTATGCAAAGGCTTCTGCTCTGCCAGTCGCCCCGCGCTGTTTTGGTGGATCTGCTCGCCAGTCAGCTACCCAAATCACCACCATTGCCATGCTCCTGAACCCAACCGGAGGGTTCGGTCGTCTAGTAACGGTCTCTACAAGGAAGCTGTCGCCTCGTGTCTACCCGTTGATGGCTCTGCCATCATGATAGGTTTCCAGCGTCTTCACCAGAGAGCCGTTGTCGCGGCAAAACTAAGCTTCCATCCCGCAGTTCTTTTGGGCGGCAATCCACCTCCAATTGCGGCCTCGGAACAACCACTCCCGAGGGTCACTCGCTGTACCTTCGCTCAAATACGCATGTGGCTACTCAATGCTCTTCTGTCAGTACTAACACTGATTCGACCCATCTACATCCGACAGGTGTCGTGATTGCGACGTTTCTCCACATGACTGCCAGCGTCTTTACGTCTGCAGTTTCCGGCCAAGCACTCAACTCAACCCCGCGGGTCTTTGACTCAAGCCGGTTGAAGTCTCGGCTTTTCTCCGTCTTCCAACTACAATCAGTTTGGACCTCGGTGCGCACTCTTGATCCAACAAGGGCTACAGCATACAACATGCATTAAAACATAAAATTCGGTTTTTGTATATCATTCAGAAGACCGCGACAGACCCAAGGGGATGGCTCTATCGGGCATTTACAACAGTATCAAGTGCACAAATCTCATTCTAGTATCGGCTTAAATTATAACTTTAGATAAGGTACTCCAAGGTAAGCAAACTGTCGCCATCGGCGATAACCCGTGAGTCTCGTTAGCCTTGACTATGACCCTACTCCTTTTTGTCAGAAAGTTTGTGCCTTCCAACCCGTTAACGGAGGAAAAAGCAAAACAATTCTTGTCGCCCCGCCCCCCTCAAATAAGCGAACTCTGCCTTACCTGTCTCCAGGGACATTGTACAGAGCCAGTAAGTTGGTGATGTGGGCGAGAAGCGCGTTGTAGTTACGTTTTCGCAATTCCTCAACCAATTCTTCGCACAACTGCAGAGCAATTCAAACAAAAAGAACACGTAAGAGCCGAGAAACAGCCTACTGGTAGAACGTGAGGCAAATACAAACAAACGCTCGCAGGCATTGAAGAGACATTTATTCGGTTCTAAATGACTGATTTCGAGGATAAAATTTGGGTGATTGCGTAATAATTTGATGATAAAAAAGTCATTTTTGGAACGAAGATTTAAACCAGTCAAGCACAACTAACTTATTTGACATAACCTACAATGAATTCAAGCAAAAAGAAGCAAACACAGGCGACATCAGTCTCGGTATCAGATATCTGGAGGCATGCTGTTATCATGCCACAATGCCTCAGTAAATACGGCTAATAAGTTACCGTTGATTCTTTTCTACAAGTCACCTCATTGAAAAATATTTAAGTTTAAAGGTCCTTTTATAGGTGCACGGCATTAAATGCATATTTTTTGTGTAAATCAGTCAGTATACTTGTTAGACGAACTCGTCATTCTTTCAGATATCTGTTTTTAACATCAATAACCTCTCAAATGCAATATTTTGTAGTGCATCTGTCTAGACCGTATAATATCCACTTAGACGCATTCCTTTCAGTTGCTTGGTTTCAAGTAGCTCGGAATTTTAAAAGACTTCATATCAGACATATAAATTTAAAATAAACGAATGTAAATTATGCTTGCAATCTTCTAGTTAACGACAGCTGTAGAAGAAAGGTTCTGGTAACCTGGCAATGCGTTTAGCAAAATTCGTCGAAACGAACGGTTCTGGAGTTCTGAATGAAACGAACATTTTTAGCAGTCCCTTAGCATGTATAGTTTTCTACAGACAGACGAAAAAAAAATAAATGAAAAAAAATATTTAAAAAATCCAATTGGTAAATAGACAAACGCCTTCTAAATTCCAGCAGGACTCACAACGGGTCTTTCCTGGTTGAATTCAAAGTGGACCGCTGATACGCTAGCTAGATCGTCTTGTGGTGGCGTAGTGCCTGGAGGCAGGCTGTAGCCCTCGATGGGAACTGCCGAAACAACGACAGCGAAGCACTCCGAGGACAACCGCCACGCAATTCCTGCTGGTTGACCCAGTGACGTGGTGATAGGGCCGGTCTGATTAATTCTCATGTCACATTGTAGTGCGATCCGGTCGAGCTGATAGCGCAGAGTGGCAAAACGGGCGCAAAAAGCAGTCCTCCGCAGACAGGCCGGATAATCTTCAAACTTTAAACGCAGGGATGGTAAAAGGTCGAAGAAGTCCTCCAAGGAGTGTTCACGTGCGCCCACAACTGACATCCCTTGAAAAAATGTTTAGGTTAAAAATGCTGTAGGCTGCAGTAAATATTTTCCGCAACCCCTCATAAAATGTCGGACAGAAGCACTTAAATTTGTTGGCGACTCCTACCATTGAAATTTAGTGAAGCGTTCGTTTTCAAAGAAAGGTGTTTCAACGGCATGTTAACCTAAACAACGAGTTAAATTTTCAATCATTTCCGTGTTTTAAAGCTGAAATGGCCTCGTTTTGGTCAGAAATGAAAGTTTATTTGGAGTGTATAAGTAATGAATATCCTCATGGGCGTTGGCTGTTTTTCGTAAGAATTGGACGAAAGTCCTGAGTGCAGCGCTAAGGAGGCAGGTTGACAAGCTTCTAGAATGTACCACGACAAAGATGGTAATCTAAAGCAGCACATAGACAAACAGCCTGATGAGAAGAGTTAACAATATTTCTTCTAAAAGCGAAAGAGCAGAAGAAGAAGAAGAAGAAGAAGAAGAAGAAAAACTCGAATCTCTTAAGCTCTCTGTTAACAGCCACTCAAAGCTGTATGATTTATTAAAGATCTAAAAAAACAACCTTCTTCTGAAGCTGATAGTAGACAATTCGATTTATCACACAATTGCAAATTGAACGGTTGAAACAGCTAAGCCGATTCGATTAGATGTAACAACACACGGCCTACGGGATAATGTTCAGTTGACCACTTTCACAAGAAATGCGAATTTTAATATAAAAACGCCGTTATTCCAAGACGCTTTATCATTACTCACACATATTTCCCTGATCAGAGAGAGTAAAGAATGTGAATCTGATTTTCTAACTTGTCATATACAAACTGCACTTCCCCTACTTGCTTCATTTTCAGTTCAGATTACATGGTCAATTTTACCGCCAGATCGGTAGTGGTGAAAGGACCACACCATGGACACCCTACTAATGGACATTTTCATGCGAAAACTGGAGAAACGGCTGTTGTGATAAAATATAACCTTGATTTCTATGCTCGAGATGTTGAAGACTCTTTTGTCATAGTAGACAGGAAGTGTCGTAAAGGGAACAAAGTGAATCAGATTCATAGAGACTTAAGTTTTGCTTCGGAAACAGAGAAGGGAGCGCCCTTTCTTTTGGAACACTTTTGTTAGTAGAACACTTGATGGAACGATTCGTGGAGAAGAATAGGCTGCCAGTTTAGACTCATTTAATGTGCATCCACGCCCTCCCTTACTCTTTTGGAGTAGGTTATATTAGTCGAATGACTAGGCACTTATTTATTCGGATACGGGAGAACGATCCATTTCAGCAAAAAACCTTCACCTCAGCGCAACAGTGGTTCATCCGTTCGGCAGTGAACACCGCGTAGACGTCAACCATGCACTTCGAGTAATTGCAAAGTTAGGGCGAGAAACTGCACCAGCGGATAATAATTATGGGAGAGGCGGTGGATATACAGTTGGTCAATCTAACCTTGTACCCCTAATAAAATTGCGCTAGTTTGTTTCTCAATGGGACCAAGGCTATTTTCTGAGTACAAAGCTTGGTGTATGATCGGCTAATTCCAAGCACTGGCAGCTAGGAAAAACCGTCGCGGTATCACCGACGCACGAATATGGTCCGCCGCCCGGAGTCGACTCAGTTAGACGGAATTCAATCTAGGTCTGTAAAGTACGCCAGTCTGTGTTCAACGGACAGCAGTATAAGAAAGGCAGAGTTCAAATAACCACGCAGGCATGTATTTTGAGTGGACATTCGGGTGGTCAAATATATTGGAGCATGGCCTTGACATTCTCTCTTGCGATAATAGGATTCGCCAAGTTGATTAGTCTGCGGGGTAGCTGTACATCAAAAATGAATTGTGGACGCGCCTAGAGGGGGACCAAGTGAAATGCAATTTTGAGCGTACTGTGTGTCGGTCACAAACTGCCGTAGCCATACAGACGACAGATATAGCAGTATGGATGCATTAAAGGCGTACTTTCTGATGCATAATCAGATCAGATAATTAATAATTTAATTGTAACTGATCTGAGTAGATAGGTCGATGGTTATTCAGTTGGTCATACAGTGCTATCGGCCCAATATTTAATCATTAACACACATAGATTATACTTGAGAGTCAAATATAGTTAGCTGTTGACAACAATGATAGATAAATGAGAGGAATAACCTTAAAACAACTTTAATTGACCAAAGTCAATTTAAAAAACTACAAACCCGAGCGAACCCTATTAGGGTCCGTCGCAGGCTTCAACACGCCAGACTGCAATGGCGAGCCTCCACCTGGGGTCAGAGCATTGCTGATCACCCTGAACCCGATGCCAGGTAAGTGTGAGAGATTAGGGGCCTCGGTGGGATAAGAACCCATATCAACAAGGGAAGGCTCGAGGATAGCCAATCAAAATTGGGTTAACTGGATTATCCAAACCTAATGGCTTAGGAGATTCTGGATGGGTAGTCAGCTGACTGTGTCCGTATAAGTGGATTCCATTCGTGCAGGAGGCGGGGCGGGTAAATCGACCCAAGTGTTATTAGATTCACGGCTCCTGGTGAGCTGCGTTGGTGGTACTCAAGCCTTCCCTTGTTGATGTGGGTTTGAATCCCACCTAGGCCGCGAATTTTTAACAATTGGATCAACTGAACTATTTAAATTCGCAGATCCCCCTCATTGTACCAAAGTTTACTGTTGTAGGGTACATGAACACCCCCGCGTACATGAAGGAGTGAAATGCGGCACATTGTGCCCTGAACAAGTAGGGTTGAAATCAATAATTTTGTTCAAAAGACATACGAAACTGGGTAGTACACCTTATGGTGAGTGAGTTGAGCGACAGTCACGACGCCTAAGGTTTGAGTTAAAAAGGAATCCTATGCAGTGCACAAGATCAACGCGGCTAGCGCAGGTACCCTTGCCCTACCCCACCTTTAAAAACAGTTCTGCAAGTCACAGCTTCAGACCTATTCTGTATTGAGTGGAATCCTATGTGCCCACGATTCAGACGGTCACACCGGTAGAAAGCACTCGGACGCGAGAGGTGAACAGTATTAGGGGGGCCACTGCAGCAAGAACAGTATATCATACGGGTGTGCGGTCAATGCGTGAGTGACGGTCAAATTGAGTTCTATGACAAGACGTTCGGCAGCACCAAAATCATTAAGAGCATGAGTTCTAGAGAACTTCTGCGAAAATGCCTATCAGAAAATAAAGGGTTATTTGACCGCAAGGTGGCATAGAAACAATAAACGTAGCTTTCAAAGTGTGCAAAATTTTAAATATAAAAGCTACGATAAGTAGAAAATAAAATTTCCTATGAATACGCAGTCGTATATGCAGAAAGATTTCAGTAACAAAAAAGCAAATGTACAACCACGAACCGACAAAGTGGTAATGAAAACCAATTCACGGATTTTCAATCCCAGGTAGAGGTTCGTCAAGACTTGGAAGTGAAATTGTGAGGGCGAAGACAGCAGATAGCGGTAGTTAATTTCATTTTCCCCTAAATCAGTCCTGGAATTATATAAAATGGATGCCTGGTAGAAATTGTGAAAGAGATGATCATGGGTAGCGCTGCCAGCTGGCGGTTAACGCGCTAAGTCTAGAAATGGTGCAACAGGTACACAGATACATAAGATGTCTGGAAATAAAAACAGAAAGGCAGCAAAGGTGTGTAATCTAACTAGCATTTGTAGACTGTGGAAAAAATTAAGAAAAACTGAGGATAACAAAGAGGATAGGGGTGTCAATCATCCATCAGTATTGAATAACATGTAAGTGTTACCTGATGTAGTCCTCAAAACCAGTAACCTACGATTTTTCAAGGTACCAGTCAATTTAAAAACGAGAATTAGTAAGCACTTCTTTTGTTATGCAAAATAAATCTGTCAGATGATTGTCCTGAATGGAACCTACAGGACAAATTTCGCAAACCAATTCGCGAGTCTGTACGTTAAGCCTACTTTATTTCGTCTGATTACGGTAATAATGCTTGAGTTTATCATATTTCCTTGCGTAGACGAGCACGTTCGTCCTAAAATGAGCCTGCATCGGGACAGTCTCTGCTACTGACCGTTTGACATTATATGGCATATAGCTATACCTAGTTCGTTTCAATCTTTCCCTTGGTTAAATGCGGCCATCCTCGTATGAGCACCGCCATCGCATGCATAGCGTTAGTCGCAACGGAATGGGCTTGATATATTAATTTAACATCTCGGTACAACTGGGTACACCCGCACAGAACTAATAGAGTCCCGGCAATTCTCCTT
Source organism: Ligula intestinalis (assembly GCA_036362985.1). Taxonomy (NCBI): domain Eukaryota; kingdom Metazoa; phylum Platyhelminthes; class Cestoda; order Diphyllobothriidea; family Diphyllobothriidae; genus Ligula; species Ligula intestinalis. Next base: position 70,501,957 of record JAYGXS010000003.1, on the reverse strand, counting down.
TAGCGTGAGTTCGTAGTATGGTTCTTTATCCCTCACTGTTTCGTAATACGCCCTTAATTGGATGCAGCCATCATTGCACTTGCACTTTAATCGCGCCGGTGGCGTCAGCCGCGTTCGGGCGGACGCCATAAGTTTACTTTACTTACCATCTTTATCGGCAGACAACTTGGATCACACAGTTTTTTCCTCAGCGCGATCACTAAATTTCGCTCTTTGTTTATATCTTGCACATCGGCCTCCTAGCTGAAAATATGTAACGCTTGTTTCGTCTGGACGGCAGGCCACCTACCTCTGGAAATAGAACTCCAGTTTCTGTGGGATTTATTAGGTGTTGTTCGAAGGTATATATTATGTGTACTTTACGTAAAATAAATGTAAAAATATAAATTTTACAAAAAAATAAAATCTGGGCATTTTGTAGGACTACTTTGTTCCAAGAATGGACCCACTCGCGGCTCCGACCTTCAAGTTAATCGAGTTGTAGAAAGCAAGAGAGAGCTAGACTGAGCAAATTAAAAATATTCGTGTCGGTTATACTGGTGTGATCGGCCCGCCCAAATACGTTCGGTGCAAACATGCAGGCGCCGAGGGCCGTCTGAACCGGAAGAAAGGAAAGATGCTAGCATTTACATGCTAGCAAGGTACCCTGGCCATGTCGGTTGGTAAAAGTTAGTTAGGTTGACTAACCGCTATTTATTTTCCCACCGCCGCTCTTTTCCTACTTATACGCCTGACATATGCTTTTTTATGATGTACTTCAACTCCTTTTCGTGGTCATGTTTATCGGCCACCTCACTTCTACTCCACCACTCAACTTCTTGAAATTCTCTGAGTACATAGTTACCTTACCTCGCCCACTAGCCTCTATTTTCGGTCTTGTTTTTCACAATTTCCCGGTAACTATCAGCAAGCTCATTACGGCACTAAACCCTTTGGCCTGTCAATGTCACATGGCTATATACCTGCAGCTTTTAGCTATCCCCCCAGCCTTTTTATACCAATTGTCCTGATCCAGTTGGTGGCTATTCTCCAAACTTCCAATTCAATTACGCACCTCCAAATTTTTATTACTATATAAGGATAACCGTAATTCGAGTACTTGATCTACATTAGATATCATCTTGTTATAAATACGATGGCTCAACTTAAATCCATTGCATTCGAGCTGAAGCCAGATGTTATATGCATTTCAGAGTCATGGACCCATCCGATAATTTCTGCTTTACTCATAATAGACGAGTATGATTTCTACCGTCAAGACCGCACTAGTTCGCGTGGTGGCGGTTGTCTTCTCTATATTAAAGCTATATTTAAACATTTCCCATTCGATCTAGGTGCTAAGTCATTCTCAGGCAATTACTGCTTTGCATCCATTATCCTGTCTCCCCGTCAAAAAGCGATTATCGGCTGCAATTATAATCCCCCTAACTCATCATTCGAAGATGAGAAAAAGCTGTGCCATATATTAAGGCTGATTTCGGAATCCGCCTTTGACGGTAAAGTTATCGCTGGGGATTTCAATTTTTCCGAAATTGATTGGTAACTGAACTGTTTTCAATCCAGATTTCAGCCCTTCTTAGATACCATCAATCTTTCAAACTGGTCTCAGTTGGTCTGTTCCCCAACGAGGGATCAGCATATATTTGAATTAATTTTCACGAACGACATTTCCTCCTTTTTCGTTGACTACGATCAGAACCTCTTCCAAAGTGACCGTAATTTAATCGATTGTTGTCTTTCGCTTGCTTCTACGAAAATGGTTAGCACCGTTCGTTCCTATCATGCTTTTGACCTAGCTGATGTTAATTATATTAACAACTTCATGGACTCCCTAGACTGGCAGGAGATTTCCTCCACGAACAGTGTAACAATAATCGGTGACTTAATGACGGCAATTTCAAATAGCATCTTGGAATTTGTGCCGATAAAAAATGTTAAGCCTTATACTTCGGACCCCGGCTTTCCCTTCTTTCTATTGCCTAGACTAAAGAAATTGCAAAGACAGTTGAAAGATAAATCAATTATCTCATTATCTGTGTCAGGATCTCGTTCGGACGTAAATAACTACAGAGGTGTTCATTAAACCCCGGCCCTAGCCAAACTTTTCGAAAAGATCATTGTTAATAAAATTGTTGATTTTTGTGTAGGAAAAAAAAACTATTAAGCACCTCATAGTATGGATTTCTACCTTGAAGATCATGCGAAACCCATCACTTGGCATTTCTTAACCTCGTTACTTCACTTCGTAATGAACAGCAATCCGTCATCGTGATTTACTTTGACCTCAGTAAGGCGTTTGAAAAGGTGCCGCACCGGCGTCTTTTTGTGAAACTGGAAGCCCTAGGCATCAGGCCTCCTCTCCTTGATTTAATTGCCTCCTACCTGTCTAACCGCAGCCAGAAAGTCTTAGTAGGCAATAGTTACTCGATGCCTCAGCTGATCACGAGTGGTGTTTTTCAAGGCAGGGTTGTAGGTCCCCTCCTTTACATTCTTTACATCAATGAAATTTAAGCAGTGCAAAATAACTCAGAAAATTGTATGTATGCTGATGACTTTCAGCGTATTTACTCATTTTCTAAGGACACGGCCAGTAGTTGCGTTGATCAAGTTAGCGCAGACTTGCGTACCCTCTCAAGTTGGGGCGCCACATGGCAGATGGAGTTTTCTCCATCCAAATGTAGTTTCATGTGTTTGGGTCCTGCAAAGCTTCCTGGACCCATTATCTTCCAAAATAGTCCACTGTTAGAACGATCTACGATAAAGGATTTGGGTCTCACTTACACGAATAAGCTTGCATTATCACCTCAAGCAGCTCAAATTTCTGCCTAAGCCGCACAGGTATGTGGGTTTATATCGAATTTTTTTTCCTTCCAGAAATGAAGTTAAAACTATACCGTATGTTTGTTCTCCCTATACTAAAATACTGCTGTCCACTTGTTGGCCTTAGGAACCAGAATGACCGTAGTAATATTAAAAAGTTTCAGCGAGTTTTCACTCGTAAAATATTTACTCTTTCGGGGTCTGGTATTATTTACACAGATAGATGTCAGTTAGCGAACATTAAATTTCTTTGGGTAAGAAGACTCGAAGCTGGTATATGCTTTCTGTGTTGGGTTAACAATAGTCCTAATCTCCCACAAATTAGCACTCTTATTCAGGTAGACCAACCTTACGCCACTCGTAACTCTTCCATGATAATTTTACCACCCCGTAGCTCCACATCTAACCGTTCTCGCTTTTTTACCACCAAATATGCTTTTATCTGGAACAATCTCCCACTCGAAATTAGGTTGTCTACTACATTATCGATTTTCAAAAGGAAGTTGCGCAAGCATTTAAATTTGGAGGACATAAAGTCGTTACTGTCTGTTTCCTTTCCAAACACGCAATTTGTAGATTTCGAAAAGGGTCCTCCTGGCATTTGAAGCTATTCCCAGTATACGGTGGTCGCTATTAATGGTTACTGCTCGGATGTTCGTGGACCCTGGAGGATGATTTCGCAAAGGGTCCTTCTGGCATTTGAAGCTGTTCCCAGGATACGGTGATCTTCAAAGTCGCTACTGATGGTTACCGCTCGGATACTCGTGGAATCTGGAGTCTGGTGAGTCGCATCTCTGTGATTTTGCCTTGACTTCCACTGCCTTCTCTTGTTATCCCGGATGTCCCCTTCCTATCTCACCGCTTTATTATTTTTCCCATAACAATAAGTGTCTCGAACCCTCAAAGCTAAGCGAAGGAAGGCTCCTGTAGGACTACGATAAGTCCGCAATTTCGTGGCTCTCCGGGCCTAAAATATAAAATTATATTTATTTTTTCATTTAAAATTTACTTATTATAATGCTGCCGGGGGCTAGCCGCCTTCTGATCACTTCACTTAGGGGTCCCCAGTTGGGGTTATTTAACTGTTCACACATTGTCGTAAATGTCCACTATCCACTCCTGATGGCGGTTTTGGCCGTGATGGTATATGGGCCGGGATATGAGTGCTTCGTATCACTTGCACTTCGACGCCCGGTCCGCCAACCATTCGTGCCTCATTCTGAGAGGCATGGGAGTACAAATTTCGACAGATGGCCGCCCGTCGTCCAATGTCGCATAGCGACGCGCATTCCGTTACGGACTCCCCCCCCCCCCTCTGAAGGCGAAGCCCACATTAGCCACCTTTGCTAAGCTTAGCCGGCTATTGTAGAAGATCAAATTCGTCCCTATGGACTTCCTTCGTTTACACAATATACAACGGAATACGTACTCCTCGCCTTTCTGGGCATACGTTTCCTGCGACATCACTTTTGCGTAGACACACACCCGCCTTGTTGGCAGTGAAACTTTCATCGGCAATATGCGGCTGGACGAACTTAATATTTGTACCAGTTCCTGGTATTTTATGAGCTGTGCCAACTTCTTGCTTCTACAGCTGAGAAAGTTTGGGCTAAATCAATTTGCAAAACATATTTACCTTTCATCTGCATGCAGTATTTTGCCCATTCACAATGTCCACAGTTCTTGTTATGTAGTTCAGCAGTTGCGCATTGTTAACAACTTCGTGCACATATGGCATAATTACCGAAATTGTTTCGAAGTTTGGCCAGCGTTTAGTGCAACTGTATTCAACCATCTGTTGGATATTTATATTCTTTTTTCACCGCTGCATACGTGGCCCGCGTAAATTCTATTCACAGTTGCCGTTTCCGTGCAAATGTTCATCGCCTACAGTCCCAGATGTGGTTGTGCTGAAAATAAAACAGGCAGTTACATTCTTCCAGAGCCCCTTTCCATTCAGCTGCCCGTGGGACCACTGGCCTAAAGTAGGCATACCAGTTCCCTGTCAAAATGCCCTTGCATGCTTGAGGTCGGCAGGCAGCGTATATATTATCTTTTAGCTACCTTGCTTACTATAAATACTACTTACATGCCCTGCATTAAAAAATGTTTGCGCAAGAAATAGCCTTAATTTATTGCCAACTAAATTTTAATCACGATAACTTTGACGATGCTTACCAGATTATTCAACCTCGTCGATAACCTGTGCAAGGTTTCGACGAAATACCATGTACACTGAGATACGCTGTTTCTCGGTATACACCTAATCACTCCCCTTGGCGGCAGAGATCTGCACTTGGCGTAGTGTTCAGTGCCTTATCGTCAGTAAAGCAGCCACAGTCCCTGTAATCCACATTTCTCTGTATCACACTGTTCCTGTGCGCGTTGCATCATCGTTGTTCTAAAAGACACCGGTTCTCATTTGTGAGATCGTGCCTTTCTGAAAAATACTGTCAGCTACTACACAAATCGGGCATACTTTGAGATTCGTGTACTTCTATTGTGTATTTTGTCGCGGATTTTCACCGCGACGTCCGTGATCCGTTCTCGTCCCTTCTTCGCCGCAAATCTCACTTCCTGCAACATTAAGTTTTCTAAGCTCCATTTCCTTCAGCTAATTGCATATTCAACAACCTTTACTTTTCTTCACCTAATTAACCATTTACGAAGGTCGAGTAAGTAAACACGAAATTACAACAAGCCCTGCCAGCTCTCTTTAATTTTTTCCTGTTGAACTATTCACAGACCACTAACAGGGATCCGGATCCCCTTGTAGCCGATTTTCCTTGTTAACGCATTTCAGTTAAATCCGTAGCTTCCGAAAAATGCATTCCAAGCCGCCGCACATATTTCTTTTCGCACTAACCTTCTTAACTCACTAACTACTTCACAACCGCTGACAGCCGACTAGCATTTCGGTTAGTATTCCGAAGACAACCCAGCAACATTACCCTTGGTTAAACAGTCTTATTCCCAGCTCGCAAGACCCCGGACTAAAAAAGTTATACCAACAGTCAACAATGCAAGGGTCCTGTTAAATACCTTCTCTGGATCAGGATGCCTGTTTGCACTTCACGATCAACTGAATAAGTAATAACGTAATAAATTGGACAAAATGTTACTGAAAAATAGCAAGTAGTAATTATACACCAAGTGTTTATGTGTGCGTCACGACGAAATAGGTTGGTTGTATTATAGTGCGTACTGCTATAATGATTCAGTTCTCTCTTAAAGACAACCTCCAGTCTTATACACTCTTTTGTAAGGCGGCTAAAGCTGCAACTTCACTGTTGTACACCATCACGTGGGCATTTACCGCTTTAGATGAAGACTCTTTTTGTAAGATCATCACTATCTTTCATAGAGCCACATCTTTCATACGCGATCCAAGCCTGGAACCTGTGGATGCAGCAGGATTACAAACTAGTCGAAAGAGTGCAGTATCGAGCCACAAAATGAGTAGGAGGACAAGGTGCACTCTTGTGTGAAACCCGTTTAAATAACCTTCATTTTTATCTTCTGATTAATAGGAAGTTACGTGGAGTCTTTATACAAACTTTCCATATCGTGCGCGGCTTGGACTGCGTTCTCCTGTGTAATTGTATTTTTCATGCATACAACCAAGCTCCGGTGCTGGAGATGAAGAATAATTGGACGTCCAGCCTGGTCCCAGTAAGGTAGCAGCTTTGCAAGGAACGCATGACAGTTGAAAAGGTTGGAGTACATCACATAGGATCAATGATCTTTTAAACACATTGGTAGCAGTAGGACAAGTAGTTGATGTTTTAAAAAGTATATTAAAATAACTACTATGTCCATTTCAGTAGGCTTAATTATGCCTATGCTCAGATATTCTTAGGGTACTAACTAATGGTAACGTAAAAGTACGGAGCTCATAGTCGGCACGATAAAATGTACAAGTGACGGGGAACTCAGAAGTGTGAAGTTCAAAATCCTGGCCCATATCCTTCAAAAGTGAGCCAAAAACTGCTGTTTAACAGCTAGTGCATGAGCTTTTATGTCGAAATTCATGCTGCCCATCCACAAACAAACTGGTCTCCTCTAAGGAACTTACTTTGCGAGCTTCAACTGGGATCTCTAATACATTGGAGAGCGTTGCTAAATAATTTGAGGAAGGATAAACTAGGCGGTGAAAATCAGTTCGTCATCGTGTGCAGTACGATATCTGAACTTCTGGCGTGCAATGACAAAACCGTAAATTAAATGTTCAGATTGTAATGTTTGCATAGCAGGAATGGAAAAATAATAGATTATGTTTCGTCTTCTTGACTTCTGACTCTATATGCAGCAGTCACGTGTACGTCAAACCCAACGATGCCAACTGTCAAGGCAGTACGGTACTAGCAAGCCAAAATAGTTAAGGATAAACCATATACAAACCTCAACAATTGATACACAAATTCAAGAGCGAAGGAAGTCGGCCATATAGCCTGCCTCTATACAAGGGAACAGCAAAAGTTCAACAACAACGTTACGCAGGGCGAAACTAGTCCTGGTTAAGCGTGTATGTGTTAATAGGAAAGAGGGCGTGGTTCTGCTTTTATATGATTTCAGGCGGCATTTCATGTGACATCAAGGTTGGCCTGAAACACTAGCGCAAAAGGGGGAGCTCCTGAACAGAGGCAATATGAAGGTGTCAGCTGCGGGGAGGGGGTTGAAGGGGCCCTTCGACGGCCGCGTCTATCTCGTGCACAGCGTGCCTGCGGGGGGAGGGGAACAGCTGGCTGTCTCTTCAAAGTCACTTCACGGGATTTCCTCTCCCGGGCTCGAAACGACTGCCTTTAGCGTCAGCGGGGAGGGGGGATGACGACATTGTGGGAAAAGGTGATAACAAGCAAGGGAGCCGAACCGGTGGGCTGGGGGCAGTATTCAGTCATGTGCGATCGAGTGAAAAGGTAAACATGGGAGGCCGGCGAGCATTTGAGGGATGAAGGGGGCAGTCTTCGTAAGAGGGAAACAATAATATGTAGGTGGACAGGAGTTTCCCTGGAGAAGGGACGTTGAGAGGTTCCGACTTGTTCAGCCAGAAAGTACAGAGTCCTTAAAAAACAATACTTTCGAAACTGAATATGGACAGAGTGTTAAGAAAGATAATTTTGTCAAACAGTGCGATATTAGCATGCGAAAA